>OX457037.1:38201095-38348595 GCA_949752735.1 Lumbricus terrestris | reverse complement strand
AGGCTAATTTACCATGGAGGATGGGAAAGGAAAGAATGAGTTGTGCAGTTCTAAAAACTCCTTAAAAACAGCCCTGCATCCATCTAATCGGACATAAAAAGTGGCAAAAGTAAAACTTCGCTTTAGCAATCATTGGCAAACATGTTTTCTGATCATGCAGTAGGCCCAAACTGAGGCCTAGCCTATCTGGTTCGGATTGCTTATCTGTAGGTCTACATGCAGTCGACTGTCTATGCAGGGATGTCGCTATAGCGTTGGGCTTGGGAGGGCTGAAGCCCCCCAAACGAAGCTGAAGCCCCCAAAATAAATCAAGCCGTTGTATGCTTAGTCCTATAGTGCTTACTATAGACTCATGCTACCGCACTCGTCATGGTCAAGGCTTAAATTTAATCTAAATGGCATTCGATGATGATTTAGAAATTAAGTGATAAGATTACCAAATTTATTAGTAGGCCTAGTCTAGGCCTACAGCCCTACACAGTTCGTCGTCATAACAAACCAATGCATCACTTAATTAGTAGCCTAACTCATAAAGTGAATTGTGAAAGGAAATCCCAATAATTAGAACACTTATTAAACACTAACACAATTGAGTGGGGGCTGGAAATTATCACCTTGAGGTATGCAATGAATAGATAACTGGGTCCTATACGAAGGACTAACGGGTTGAACCCCCCAATTTTTTTTTTATATTCTCACTCTTATCTGCAGGAGGTCAGAGTGCGCCAATCGCGATGCTTGTGAGACCATTCTCCATCGATGACATTCTAGGATACAGAGGCTGCAGACTGAAGCGGGGATGGGAGGACACGAACCAGGAACAGCGCAAGAAATTCGACACCTCTTCTAACGACTCAACAACAGATCTTTGTCTGCAGAACAACGTTTCCGGTGCCAATCTCGATCGTGGTCTTCATATTCATCAGCCGGTTGATCATGAAGTTGACCATCCAAGCGTGAAGATAGTTCGAAGACAGTGTCATTTAGAGGTCACCGAACATGATAATAATATTGTCAGACATCTTGGACAACTTACTCGTCCTGCCGACAATTCAACGCTGCCGACGAATGAAGAAGTTCTTCAAGGTAGGTTAACTGTCGAATCGTTCTCGACGACTTCTCGTCAAATATGAATTTACAAATTGCTACACTAAAGCTAAACGCACGCAGGGAACCAGTTTGTTCACGAGCGCCGAATCTTGCTATAGAGGGGTTCTCCATGATATCCAGTGTCGTGCCAATGGAGATCCGAGTCAGGTCTTTGCAAAGGAAAGCAGCATAATTATGTCAGTAATTTGACTAATTATTTTTTAACCTGAACTATATATAATGTAGTCTATGAGCAGTTATAACTGCGCTCGTAGACTTGTTAAAAGATCGATACATTAGCCGAATAGAGCCGGTGAATAAGCTGGTCTCCCTGACGTGGCTTTTGTGGGCGCTGAGAAATTCTCGAAGATTTACATTACATGTGTGCATGAATGCACGAATGCATGTATTATGTATATGCACAAAGAAGCAAGCATAATATGTTAGGCTACGCATAGGCCATATAATATGCAAAAGACAAACATAATATATATATAACACACACGCATAATACACACACACATATATATTATATACACACAAACGGGTAGGCCTATAATAATATGCGGTGATGCATTCACAGATTCAGCTCAGCCTAATGGGCTGAATATGTTATGTGCAGTGGTTGTTTTTACCAGGCGCCACATAAATTGGACCAGTGTAATATATATAGTCTTTCATTCCATATGATGCATTTATATAGCGCCATTGTATAATATATAACCATGAGTCACTCGATGGCGCTGCAGATCAACTGCCAGTGAAGGATTTGCTCAAGGTCCGTATACGTGTACAAAGAGATCGCATCAGATCGAGGAGGCTCGTTACGAATTATTATACAAGGCGAACGGGCGATCTAATTCAATCTGTTACTGAGTCCCATGTATGTGTTGCCCCATACTATATAGCATCCCTGCGACAGCGCTGTTGTTCCACGGGTGTCATAGGCCACCGCCCTCTATCTTGCACAGAAGGGCGTGCTCTTGGTTCCATTTGCACGAACTGCAATTAACTATGCAGAATCGAGTATTTTTCGTGTTTGGCCCTGTGGTCTATAGGCCTAATGGGCTCCACAAGCGTCACGTCTGCTTCCTGAGGATCTAACTAAAGCACTTTTTTATTGAACTCAAAGCTGCTCTTTGGCGTGATAGAGTCGGGAGCGCTTCTGAGTAACCCCATGAAGAGGCGCTATAAATTCCTGAATGAATGAATATAGCCTGCTCTTTGGAGAAATCTGCTAAAATTATGCTTGCATAGTTTTTCTTTCTCGGTCCTTCTAGCTGGTATTGAAGTTGAGACGACAAACTGTGATTCGGATCGGTCGTGCACAACAAACGGTCTTGATGACTTGCGATGTAGCAATGAGATAATCATTCCGAAGAAGAGGGTTCGAACGATCTTCTCGTCAGATCAACTGGATCGTTTGGAGCAGGAGTTCCAGATACAACAGTACCTCGTCGGAACAGAAAGGTCATCGAAATACTTCCTTATTATTATCTCTAAGTAGGCCTAGACCTAATTAAACATTGTTTGCGTTTGGTTATAACAGACCAGCTAGGTAATCATATACGAGGACAAGACCTAGCATGTGATGATGTGAGTCGTCTAACAGATTTAGGGCGTATAAGCGTGGGTCTGTGACATTAGTCTTTTCTGTAGGACGTAGGCCTTCATGATCGCCTGCGTTAGACCTAGTTCACTTTTAGAGGCGCTAAACAAATTAATTTAATGAATTAATGAACGACAACAAGAGCAACTATTATCGCAGCTGCTATTTGAGTAGGCCTAACACAAGGGTGGACCCAGAAGGGTTAAAAAGTAAAAACCCAGTAATTAAGCGACTGTAAGCAGGCCTAAGCAGATCAATATTGCATAAGTGATATATTCATTCATCCATTCAATCATTCATTCATTCGAGCGTTTATATAGCACCTCCTTAAGGAAACTACTCAAGGGTACTCCCGACTCCAGCACGGCCAAAGAACAGTTTCAAATGCTTATAGAATTATGTCAGAGGGAACAGGCGCAGCTCAAGAAGGAAGTCATTTCATACCGCAGAACCAACAACAGAAAAAAATCTTTGCATGATGGGAGTATCTAAACCTATAAAATACAGTTTGTAATGTGAGCTTGATAAAAAATCTCCTCATCCACGCGACCGATTTTTCCAAATAATTACAAAACAACTTCTAACCGCCCCATGACAACACTATCGGGATTCGCGATCCAAAAATATTACCTTTTGCCGAGCTTGAAAATTTATTTTTTCTAACCGAATCCTAGCACTGTTAAGACGCCATTAAATTTTGCTTTCAACCATCCATAGATATATGCAACCATCATCTTCAGCAAACATTGAGACCATCGATGATATATTGGTGATTGAACCCAGTACATTAATGACGTCATGGCCGATTTTAAAATTAGCCTATAGCACGTTATTACGTTAATTAATATCTATAGGCCTATCGTGTCGTATGTATCAGTAGCCTATTTAAGACGCAATAAATTTCGCCGATCGATTTTCAACGAAAAAATAGATTTTTAACCTCACTTTTCGCCGAGGTCAGATCTTTTGGCACGCGGTTTGGCAAAAATGCTGACTATAGCGTAAACATGGACGGGTGGAAGTTGGGTTGAACCGAAAACCTAAATTTCACGGGCAACGCCGGGCACCAAAGGTTGTTAGACTGGGCTGGGGCCGATGGAAGAAGGCGAGGTGAGAAGGGCGGCGTGGGAGTGGGGTCAGGCGTGGCGGGGACGAAAACCGAAATTTCCCGGGCGTGGGAGCGGCCTGACTGGGAAGTGGGAACTAAAAACCGAAATTTCCCGGGCAACGCCGGGTAATTCAGCTAGTAGGTCTATAACGAGCAAACGGGACTGAGAGCATTTCCCCCTTCTCACTGAGCGTAGGGATCTGCTAGTCCGAGTATCGACACAGATTGGCGAAGATCAAGTATGTAAGTTGGAACAAGAGGGTGGATGGGTGACCAAGGGCGGATACAGAAATTTTCGAAGGGGGGGCCAAAGTCCTATGGAACTACTTTTGGGGGGGGGGCCACGTCTACTTTTCGAGCAAAATAGCTGGTCAAAAAAAAGAAATTTTTGAAATGGGGGGGGCCATGGCCGGATTGGCCCCCCCTGGATCCGCCCCTGGATGGGTCATCACAGTGGCGTAGGCAAGGGGGTTTCGGGGGTTAAACCCCCCAATGGCTCCGGGGAAAAGTTTTTTTAAAGGTTATTTATCCATTTAAATAAGAAAAAAAAAACCAGGGTATCCGGCCATAAACCCCCAATCATAAATTCCTGGCTACGCCACTGGGTCATCATGTGTGGAGGAACGTGTATAGTGAATGAATGGAAGAGTGGGTGGATGGAAGGATGGGTGGATGCATGGAGAATGGATGAGTAGACGAATGGATGGACGGGTGGGTATAGTGGATGACACACTACAGACATTTGAATGTTTGGGTATGCATCAGTGGCATAGCCAGGAATTCATGATGGGGGTTGGGGCTTTTATGGCCTGACCGGGTGCCCTTTCTGACACCAACCCAACAGTATTGCAGTAAATAAAAAGGGAATAAAGTAACAAATGGAATAAAGTAAGAAAAACAATTGTTACTAGGCCTACAAGCAATTGTTTTGTTTTTCTCTTATTTCAGTAGATAAATAACCTTTAAAAAAACTTTTTCCATAGGCCAATGGGGGGGGTTTAACCCCCGAAACCCCCACTTGTCTACGCCACTGGTATGCATTGCAGGTGCTTGTGTGTATGTTTGTACACTGCAGGTCATACTTGGCATCCGTTCTGCATCTGACTGAGGCGCAGGTCAAGGTCTGGTTCCAGAATCGACGCATCAAGTGGCGGAAGCAGAATCTCTTTCCACGTTCATTGAAGCGTGAATCATCATCATCATCGTCATCGTCATCATCATCATTCTTCTTATCCGTGACGTAGATGACCACCATCTCTGTCCACTCCACTGTCCGAGTCTATGCTGGGCATCTCGATATTGCACTGACTTTAATAATTATAGTGATCACGGTTTGTTTGTTGCGTCGTGGATTGATGCATGCCATCAGTGCAATAGAGAAAATATTATAGTAGGCCTATTGTATTACTATAGTATTGTATACTATTTACTATAGTATACATATAGTATATAGTATACTATAGTGTATTTACTACAGTATGCTACAGAATTTAGTATAGTATACAGTACTATACTATATTACTATAGTAGTGCATACTGTGTTGTATACTATAGTTAACGTAACTCAATAACAAAATTATGACGCTGAGGAAGACGCCAGTTGAACGATAGTAGAACCGTAGGCCCACTTCTTATACTTTCTGTAGTCTCTGACAGTAATCGCAATCGCAAACTCGAAATTTCTGAAGCGCTACTCGAAAGCCAAGCGCGGGGGCACCAGCTTATTCATGAGCGCTGCGTTGAGTCAGAAGGGTTGTCCGTGAGAGTAGTCCATGGTGGTCCGGGTCGAGTTACCATATATGACAGCAGACCTACCGAAGGCTATACGTCACATATTGGACCGACCAAACGTACGAGACCAAATTTAAATGACTGCATTATTCCGATTTGGACTTAAACAACTTATTATTGTCTATAGGTCTATGTCGACTTATTTCTCCAGATTTGCAAGCTTTCATTAACCCTGCAATGTGGAACCAGCGTCTTCCCTCGACGCGTTTCTCCTCGTGGACTAGGCTAGCTATAGCGCACCTTCGCTGTCTTAAGACCATTTTCCCCCCTCTAGGCTATAATTGATCTGATCACGCACTGGGAGTAGCCTATACCTCCAGCTGCAAGGTGGTTATAATTTATAATGTGCATTGCGAGAGGCGCTATTTAAATTTGTAGATACTATATACAGGGCTGTTTTAAGGAATTTTTAGAACTGCACAAAAGCTTCTTTCTCTTCCCATCCTCTATGGCAAATTACTTTCAATTGGAGGACAAAAAATACCTTTTTCACTAGTTTTAACTGCCCAGAAGTGCTTCTACAGCTGCACAAATCCATTTACAACTGCACATTTTGTGTAGAGCAGCACGTTAAAAAAGCCCTTATACTACACAGTACAATTATATCAATTTTGTGTCCGTTTGTATATGATTATTATAGGCCTATATATATATGTATATATGTGTGTATATATATATATATATATATATATATATATATATATATGAAGCCCAAAGGGGAATATCGTCAAATAGCCTTCGCATGTCCAAATATGACGTCAGTGGAGGTATGTTACCCCTCAGCCACAACTGGACACGGTAGCCGATCCGTTAGAGAAATTAGAGCGCTCGCCTCGTACCGTTAAGCGTATGGGTTCGAGTTTCAGTTGACTCACTGCAGTTACTCAGCGCCAGTGATCGATGCTTGCATGGTCATTTGATGGCGCACGGGACGATTAACATAAATGCATAAATAATGGCCTAATAAAATGTGTTGGCATAATTCATTCATTCATTCCGAAAACTTACATAGCGCCCCTTCAAGAAACCTACTCAGAGGCGCTCCCATCCCAGCCACGGCTAAAGAGATAGGTCTTGCGCAACTGGTAGAAAGCGGGCAGAAGAAATATTATTCCGGGGTAGTAAGCGTATAGTGTAAGCTTGTGGACGGGCCAACAACCGAGAAGGCTCGGCGCTGTCTGGTAGCAGAGCGGGTTTGAGGGACCACCAGCAGCTCCCCATTGGCCGAAGAGCGTAGATCTCGACGGGAGGCTATTACATCGACTAACAAACAATGCAGGATATACTTTATTGTTGCCAGTTGAATGACGGATATTTTTGCATCTTGCAACAGCTACGACGACGGCCAGAGTTTAATCTAGGCCTATATAGTCTCGTCGAGGGGTTGGGGGGGGAATTCCCCCTCCACCAGGCATGAGAATTCCCCAGAAAAATCGAAGTGTTATTCGCACGTGTATAGGCCTATACGTAGGCTACCATTCTCCCCAAGCAGAATGACATATGCAACATTCCCACCTCACCAAAAAAACTTCGAGAGCACCTGTTTAAGAGTTTACTCGTCAGAAGAAGAATTCGACTGCGCAGGTGCAGTATTGAAGTGCTAAAAAATTCATAAGAACAATTTATGGTTAAAGGGCATCGTCGTTGTCTGGCTGAGCGGTTGCCGTCTCCCCCCCCCCAAACGGACGTTTGCCCACCCACCCAGAAGCCTGAACCCCCTACCAAAACAGGGGACCAGATTAAACACTGGACAACGGCGAAGATGCTGATGACGACGATAATGATTAGACCTATACGTTGAGTATAAGAATCACATTACGACATTAAAAACAACTGAGCAAGCGACAAAGTTTTCCTAATATGGAACACACAGCATTAATTTATTTATTTGTGGGGCGCTGTGGTGTAGTGGTGACCTGGTGGGTTCGTTGCCTTGGAGTCGGAGGGTGCACGCCAGGTTCGAATCCGCCCTCAAACTACCGCGTATACTAAGGGACCTTGAGCAAGTCCTTTACTTGCAATTGCTCGTGCGCTTAGGCATGAAACTCCGACGCGGTGTCCGATATAAAATTATATAGTCTGGGACGCCTTTGGGTAGAGAGCTGAAGAGGCGCTAAAGAAATTGAGAAATTAATTAATTAATTAATCACTTAATTCAGGCATGCAATCTTCAAGCGCTACCATGTAATCTAGCTTTCTTAACTATAGACCTATTTAATATGCGAGTATAGGCTATATAGCCTTCCCCCACCCCATGGAATGCAATGAACGCGTAACGATTACCATACAAAACATTTCTTTTTAAAGTTTGGCCGCAAGAACGTGACCCTTCGACTTCTACTGACGAGAAACTGAACAAAATTTGCAGAGTCGACACCTGGTGGCGACTTGAGTATGCAGACCATGACGGAGGCGTTACGAGTTGCGTGCTCTTACATATGCGTCTCCATTATCTTAAACGCCCTTAAACGCTTCGTTCATTACGCCGTATTTGAATCGTAAATTAAGTGACAATTAGGGTCTATATAAGAAGAGGTCTGAAATACAATAGCCTCATGCCGATAGAAGCGATTGTGTATGATAAAACACAGCCTGGGTCTTTTTCTTTGACGCCCGCTCCTAGTTTGCAAGAGAGGAATGGATTGTGGATTCGTGCAAGCAATCAGGTAAAACAAACCTGTAAAACAAACCTTCGTTACGTAGGCTACCATGCTGTTTGGAGATTTGAGACAATTAGCTATAAATAATGATGAGTCTATTCAGTCACACGCCAGCTTCGCGCCTTGATTAGACATTGTGTGACGGCCTGATTAGCTCAATGTGGGCTCTGCAACATAAAAAACTCTAAACGGGATGCAAAGATTTTAATGCGGGGGTCTTAAACTAAAACAATGCTCTGGAGCAAATGTGTCCTAGTAATTTCCCTGTATCTACAACAGCCAGCTTGGATACAGAAAAATCGTAAATAGGCTATATCGGATATTATAATGATTAATGACCTCTTTCTGTTGCATCAGCTCATATTATTCACATTCCTTCATCCAAGAGAATTATAGCTAACTAGGATTGAACTAGGCCATAATTATATAGGATAATCCGATAATGCCTACCAACACAGGGTAAATTTTAATTGTTTTGTTTAGAATTCGTTCACAAAATTACCCTATACGGACACCTCTCTGGGGACCTTCCTGAAGAGTCGCTGTACAAGTTTACAAATAACCTATAGGCCTACAGTTACAGCTCGCGGCCTATTTCACTGCGGCTTGAATTACACAAATAATTAAATTATAATGTTAAGCAATAAAACCGCGATTTACTAGTTTCTTTTTTGCTCTCGTATACATACAACCTGAGTTTAGTCAAAGTGAGTTGAGTAGGTATCGACAGGCTTTGAAATCCATAAACGAAATATTCCTGCCTGGCATCAGTTAACTCGTCAGTTAATTGTCTGCTTTGGCCAATAACTAAACTAATTTCGTGTCGTTCGCGTTGAAACAAAGACAACCGTGTCAACAAACTCGAGTCATGAAGTAAATCGCAATTTTCATAGACTGCGAATCGCTTTTCAGATCCCTCTAGGCTTCAAAATAGTCTGATCTTTCAAAAGTACGTAGCGCATACATGTAAGTCCAATGAACAAAAATCCTGGTCCAGCATACATAGTCAAACGTCCGGAAATCCCTCGTCATCTGTGATGGGCTTGATTTCAATAACCGCTCTGCCGTTATCTGCGCTGAGTCCGAAGAACCCGCCTGAGGTTCCCGCAGGGGAATCGATGAAACGCGGGTAGGTCCCAGCAGTAGCCTCAGGAATCGTCTGGAAGCTGTCCGAGTAGAAGTGCAGTGGGATGCCGACCTTCTGGCTCCGCTGGACGACGGAGGCACTCAGATTATCGATCTCGAACTGGCGACTGAGGTCGGCGTCCTGCTGGAGGACCCACGGAAAGCATTCGTTCCACCACGAGTTCTCCTCCTGTTTGTCCCTGTCATTCTCGTCCTCGTCAGTCCCGACCATACCGTACCAGGTCTGCGTCAGTCCATTCCCGCTTCCACTGGAGGCTGTTGAGACTGGAACGCCGCCGAATCCGGAGGTGCAGGAAGGCGACGGAACGAGGCTGATCCACTTTTCGACCATCGTAGGACCCGGATGCGGTTCGGCCGCGAGATGTCGCAAGCGTACGTTTCCGATGGTTGGCCTCTGAAAGACATGCACGTTGAAGTAGCTCTGCTGCCCGGTAGTACTTGACGGCTCTGGAACTATTCTTGACGCAGACGATCTGTTTGAAATCGATGACCCAAACCAGAAGGATTCGTCTCTCACCGAACTGTTGTAGGACCGACCTCGTCGCGAGGTTCTGCGTTTCAACGGGTTCTTTTTAGGCAGATCGCTCAATCCCAACACTCCCCTTACGTACTTCGACTTGCGACGAGTGACAACGAGGTGGATGAGGTCCTGGCGTTCTCGCACGAAGCACGGATGGCTGAAGGTGAAGTCTCCGGTGAACTTGCAGTGCGTCCACTTGAATCCGTACTCCCTCATCTGTCGCCGGAAGTTGGCAAACGTCGGGATCTCGACGAGGCCGGGGTGAGACTGCATCACCGATACCTCGAAGTAAGACGGGTTGACTGAAATACCGGTTCCGGCGTCGTTCCAAATCAACACAAAGTCCTGCGAATTAACCGCTTGCCATAGCTTCCAGGGAAAATTCACGGACAGTATTTTATCCTCGGTTTTGCTCGGCTTCCACTCGACGGATCGCATCAAAGACATCGTCTTCTCCATGTGATACGTCATAGCGACGTTCAATTATAGCAAATTTGTTAGATAATTGCGCAAAATACGTAAGATTTACGTTCCTAAAGTCTACGCTAAATGGCTAATTTTCAAAAATATCGTACGTCCACGCGAAACGAAAATATCCGTGACTGTCAAACTGACGTAGAAACTGTGAAACCGTTGTCTAAGCGTAATGACGTCATATATGGAGTTACGTCATAGAACGCGTGTGTCGTCATCAACAGCCTTCTACGACGCGATTTAAGCGTGGCTGTTGTCATATTTAACGTAGGTTTCGTTCGTTGTATGCGTACACTTGTCTTTGGTATACGTCTGTATGTAAATGTTTTATAATGCTTTCGTCAGGGCCACGTGTACGTGGTATCTTTGCATCATGTGTGTAGATCTATATTTTGTTTATTTCCAAAAACAACAGGCAATGAAAGCTACAGGTGTGAATTAACAAAATTGATAGTGTGGCTACTTAGGCCTAGTACTTATGTTTTTATTAGTACATGTTTTAAAATAAAATTCTTGACATAAATAACGTTCTTGGGATAAAGTTCATTGAGTCTTTATTGTTTATATTCTGTGCGAAAGGTAAATGGAAGTGCAGGCAGAAATATAAGCAACCAACAAGTCCAGCAACGAAAACTAACAGAAATGCCGCCTGGGTGAAGGGCCTAAAATGCCGGCGTTAGACAATGGATTCTGTGTGCTATTATTTTAATCTAAGATAGGCTCCTGAAATTTTGCATGACGACCTTCAATCACGTGTTACATAGCCTACTATACAATTCTGCTTTAAGCAGTTTATAACCTTTCTGGAGTTACTATACACTTCAATGCAAAACATCGGCGCATAAATGCAGCACCCTTTACTGTTTTCTACTAATTTCGCGAGTGTCCGCAATTAATAGGCTACGAATGAGCGCGTGGTAAAAGTATGCTATTTAATTATTGCAGTAGACTAACCTATCTCACAGTAAAAATATAATTGTTACCTCATTAGTTAGTTAAAAAGTGAAATGACACGAACCGAACAAAACCTTCAAATGGAAATAAATGAATTAAAGATAGACACGAATATTTATTTACGGAAAATAATAATATTTACGATTTTAAAAAGTTTGTTTATGTCGCGGAACGCGTAGCGCCAAAACAAAATATAAAACACAGCGCTGCAACACTGCAATAATAAAATTATCATTCATAACCGTTATTCCGTTTTCCTTGAATGGTCGTCAATGACTTGATCGTCATGCTTTTTCTATCCCTTTCTCACTATAATTAGCCTAACCCTTTGTAAACTGCAGTTTTTCTCTGACCAATTTGCTTTCCAACCCATCGGTTCTACTTTTGCAGTCGTTTAGCTCTAATAATTCACAATATTACAGAGAATTAATCTTTGGTCCAACCAAGTGGTTGAAGGATGAAGTCCGTTTTATCACGCGCAGATCCATTTGATCCCATGTAGCCTAGGGCATGTAGGCCTAGGCTAGGGCCGTGCTTTCAAGTGACTTTGCATCGTTTTCTGTCCTGCCTTTCTATCCTTTCTCTGGAATTCTCTCTCTCTCTCTCTCTCTCTCTCTCTCTCTCTCTCTCTCTCTCTCTCTCTCTCTGTGTGTGTGTGTGTGTGTGTGTGTCTGTCTGTCTGTCTGTCTGTCTGTTTCTGTTTCTGTTTCTGTTTCTGTTTCTGTTTCTCTCTCTCTCTCTCTCTCTCTCTCTCTCTCTCTCTCTCTCTCTCTCTCTCTCTCTCTCTCTCTCTCTCTCTCTCTCTCTCTCTCTCTCTCTCTCTCTCTCTCTCTCTCTCTCTCTCTCTCTCTCTCTCTCTCTCTCTCTCTCTCTCTCTCTCTCTCTCTCACATAGCTCCAAAGATGTAGGCCTATAATTTTATTATGTTTTGTAGTTTCATGTGATGATTATTTAATTAAATACTATGTTATTTGTATGAATGTATTCGCTTATAGATGGCTTTTATAATTATGAAGTTCCCGCAGTGCGTTTGCAGGCGGTTCAATAAAGTACATAATCTTAATCGTTATCTCCAAACTTCTAAGGTGCCATTCGAAAGCCAAGCGCGGGGTACCAGCTTATTCACGAGCGCTGCGTTGAGTCAAGACTCAAAATGGGTGTCCGTAAAGGGGTAGTCCAAAGGAGGTTCAGGTTGGTAAACCGTCGGTTCCCATGGGATCAGAGGGGGGGCAGAACAGCTACTAAGATGGATGTCGTCTTGGTCGAGAATTAGAAGGTGAAGGATTAGCTATGGGCTATAGATGACACATCACAGTAAGAGTTCTTGAATATTAGTGTCTTCAGTTTCGAATGAAAGTCCGAGGTCTGATGGAGTCTGAGGAAGGTGATGGCGTGTGATCAGTTATCAGTAATGATGGTGGAGTAACTGAAAAAGATCGGAATTCATCAGGCAGGTAATTCAAAGGCGTGGTGCTGTGTTGGATATGGCTCGATTGGAGAACTTAAGTTGACTTGAAACCAGCGATCGGGCGAGAGTGAGACCGGCGGATGATCGGGTATAGAGCGATTTGGCTGGATGATGAAGAGTTCGAGAATATATCTATATAGGCATGTGAGTAGCCGGTTGTAGGGAGTTGTAGGTTAAGGAGAGATCTTTGAAGTGGATGCGATCTTGGATTTTCAACCAGAGAAGATACTTGAGGATGGGGTGATGTGATATATCAGCTTACTTAATATTAATGCCAACATTGTCCCGGGTTCGGAAGTAGGACCTACTAAATAATTATATCATTGCTATATCTATAGTCTTAAACCTGTCGACCCCTTTAACCGTCCCCCACCCTCTTCAAGAATGCGGATGACGGTTACCTCATGATACCCTCATCAAATAGTGCATCAGTAGGCTATCTTTAGAACTGGAACATACAATGTCATAGATACATGTGTCACGTTGGACTGCAGAGTGCAATCTGAAGCTCAACGACGACAAACCCTACGATCGAGATGTCGATTCCCCATATTGCAATCCAGGAGCGGACGTGACCAATCTGATTTCCCTGAAATGACACCAGGGCTGGAAATGGTTAGCCTACCAGTATGGCTATCCGGAGAGTCAGGGAGGAAGTTAGTCAGACGGCTATCATGGTGGATGAGTTGAAACTGCGTTGGAGGTCGGGGGAAGTGGGGGAATGAGGACAGGAAGTAGGAATTGGACCGTGTCGTCCTCTGACTTCTCTAGGATCTTGACGACCGCGCTCTGACGCATAATCCACCGTTTCCAGGAGGAAGGAGGTTCATTTACATGGTTCTATTCGTACCGTAAACAACAGGGCTTTTCTAACGTGCAGTTGTACACAAAATGTGCAGTTCTAAATGGATTTGTGCAGTTGTAGCACTTCTGTAGCCTACAGTTAAAACTAGCAAATATGGTCATTGTCCTCCGAATGGAAGTAATTTACCATGGAGGATGGGAAGTAAAAGAAGGGTTATGCAGTTCTAAAAATTCCTTTAAAACAGCCCTGGTAAACAACGTTGAACTAAAAATCTTCAAAGTATAAACATCCCTTGAATATAAGCTTAGGCTACAGGAGTTACGCTTCGGCGTGCGACTCTCGACCTCTAGGGCTTGCCTCTCACGAGTCTCCCTTTAACAGGCGCTATAACAATTTTACACTACCACTATACCATTACAACACCCTACGTCCGAAAATGTTGCTTTTCAGATAGAAACGCATTTATTGTAGCAATCTATATAGAAATAACGTGCTAGGCTGCCAATCAAGAGTTCAGGGATTTTTAAAATCCCAGTCAAAGCAGAAATATGGTTCGAGATTTCAGCGGCGCCCCCAGGATTTTTTTCTTGTACGCACAACAGAGGAAAATTTTCGTCAGGGTCACCTTTTCCATCCGCCGAAAAAACTGATGATTTTTTTTAGTCATCAGCCACGAATTTCCCAAAAACATACCTATTCCATCCGCCGAAAAAACTGATGACCTTTTTTTTAGTCATCAGCCACGAATTTTCCAAAAACATACCTATTCCATCCGCCGAAAAAACTGATGACCTTTTTTTTTAGTCATCAGCCACGAATTTCCCAAAAACATAGGGGCCTACCTATTCCATCCGCCGAAAAAACTGATGACCTTTTTTTAGTCATCAGCCACGAATTTCCCAAAAACATACCTATTCCATCCGCCGAAAAAACTGATGACCTTTTTTTAGTCATCAGCCACGAATTTCCCAAAAACATACCTATTCCATCCGCCGAAAAAACTGATGACCTTTCTTTTAGTCATCAGCCACGAATTTCCCAAAAACATACCTATTCCATCCGCCGAAAAAACTGATGACCTTTTTTTAGTCATCAGCCAGTATTTTTTTAGCCTTTCAGCGCTGTACGCACTTGTGTATGTGCGTACGCCTGCGGGCGCCGCTGCGAGATTTCTTGTCATGCATCTGCTCCCGTTAGCCAACTCATCGTCGATATTTTATTTCTTTTTTTCTCTTATTTGCTAGAGCGTCTCTTTATTCAAGCTTCCTACTCAATAAAATCGTGTTTTTGCTACTTTTTGTTGCGTTGCGTTTTTGAATCGTGAAAAAAAACGGTGGGTGGCCTCACTAAAAGTGATATAACTTTTGTTCTGTTTGAAATATTTTGATGAAATCTTGAAATCATGTGTAGGCCTAAATATGCATTGTCTATAAGTCCGTAAAATTTCATTTTGAAATTCTTATTTTTGATCAAGATATTGGCAAAAAACCTAGTTTTTTTGGCGCTCCCTGTATATATATATATATATATATATATATATATATATATATATATATATGATTTATATCATAATCCTCAGAGCCATTTTAAGGTTCTGGAAACACCAGTGCAAAAGCTAACACAGGGCAGGGCTGTTTTCAAGGACTTTTTAGAACTGCATAACCCCTTCTTTTCTTTCCTATCCTCCACAGTAAATTACTCGATCCCAAACGGAGGAGAATGACCTTTTTGCCAGTTTTAACTGTACAAAAGTGCTTCTACAACTGCACAAATCCGTTTAGAACTGCACATTTTGTGTACAACTGCACGTTAAAAAAGCCCTGACACAGAGGCGGTTGAGCGACCATTTTTTGTCCAAAGCGGCTATAGATATATATATATATATATATATATATAAGCCATCATAGCCATGTGCCGCGTGATTAAGGTTACATGTACAATGTTGTACATACTGGCTTAATACTTTAGGCCTATATGTGTGTAAACAGATGTCATAGAACTCACTAACACTTTATTTTTTCAAAAAGATATGACCAATCTCAAGTACCAGGTACACAAATGATAGATGGCTGCATCCTGCAGCAAATGTTTAGATGGCATAAGCAAAATAAATCAGGTAGGCCTATGCCAAAACATCAGTCTATTTTCAGACCTATCTCTCACTCACGCAGTGTGGTTAACTCTGAGTATCTGCAGATAAATGTGTTTGTGCCGACAATAAACCGTTCAAATCCCACGTCTCGATTTGTTTTACATGAAAGCGTTGCAAGTCATTTGTAAGATCGTTCTGAATTGACAAGAACGGATTGTAAAGTCGGAAGATCTATTGGTTGCCATTGTATTGCAGTGCAAATGAGTTTTCAGACGACGCAGGACACTAAAAGTTAAATCAGGTAGCCTATGCCACCTGTGTGGCGCTCAGCAGAGGAGATTCCGATTGGTAGCGTTATGAAAAGGCGTAGCAAAACTTCAGTGCATGGGGAAATGTTTCTTGTTTAAAAAATACGATTGCCATTTATATGCTTGCCATGAAATGTCAGGGTAAAAATAGGCCTATCAATATCAACTAATCAGCACTTACAGTTAGGCCTACTCATTGTAATAAAAGACCAGTCTTTAGCAGACAGTTCTATTAGTTAGCCTAATCATCGCAAGAAAAAAGACTGGATGGATTGGTTTCAACTTTCAAAGTGCAGTTGAATTTCATCATATTGCGCCAGAATTTCTTATTTAGGCTATTGGCTAATTTAAGAATTAACTTAAGGCGGCGTTTAATTACTTAATTGTGAACTAATTAGTGTAGAAAAACAATCAAATATTAGTAGGCCTATTACGAATCCAGAGCATCGATGATTTGATTCCAGTGGCGGCGCCAGGATTTCAGTTTTGGGGGGCTGAATTTGAGGGTGAAATTTTCCGTTTTCAGTCACCAAAATTTATGACGACCTACTTTTTAGTCATTGACTTCTGTCTGGCAAATCTCGATCGTGCGTATCTTTACGGGTTTTTGAGGTTGGGGGCTAAAGGGGGATAATTGTCCAATCATTTCATTTTTACATGGGAAAAAATGAATGGCCTTTTATATGGGGCTTGGCCCCTAACCCTCCTAGCGCCGCCACTGGATGATTCAGAGTTTATTAACGTTTTGACGCTTAAAAGAAATACGTCACATTCAGTCAAATTACGTATGAAAACGTGAAATATCATTATCAACATATTGCTAATAATACTCTGAGCTTCAACGTATAAATCCTGTCTTATAAGATTAGTCATTGTACAAAAACGTGTCAGTAAGCAAGCACGCAGCGTCAGTGGACTTATTTAAATTTATATTTTTCTTACACTTACCGATTTTACTAAAGGTTTAAGTAAGACTGAGACTGGCATAAAGAGTATAAAGACATTTTAGCCAATAGCCTATAGGCAGCATCAAAACTCGGCTCAGGGCAGTCGGTGCGCCGCACCGATTGCACCCATGCTAAAAAACGACCCTGAAATTTGAATTCATCCTTCGTGCTCCTGTTGCTCAACTGAGACCGACAAGTCTGCATGATGACAGACTTTTCCAGTCATTAGCAATGACCCTTCGTACTTTGCTCCCTCCATCTGATGTGAACTCATGCTTTTTCATCTATTAGCAGGTGATACATGTATAACCTTTACCTTGAGTTAGAGCATGTAGCCTAACTTTATATAGGCCTACATTACTTTAATTTAGCCTATACCTATTAGTGATAACGTTGACCGTATATTTTCACGTAGGCTATCCTTTGCGAGCACACTCTACCAGAGTAAAGGCTATATTTTAGGCCTCTCTGTGACTGCAGCCCGCATGACATGTCTTCATAATATTGTCCCTGCACAATATTGTCTGTTTAAGTTGCGCATTTCTGAGCTCAATTAATTAAAATCAACGAATTGAATTAAATTAATTGAATTGAATTAATATATTTAATAGGTTATATACATATAGCGCATATAGATTTGAAGCGTGGTAACAGTATGCACTATATGCAGATATCAGCTGGCTGTGGTGAAGCCAGTGCATATAGGCTTATAACACTCGATAACTTGTGAAGACTAGCAGCGCATTAAGCGTATAAGGGGATGTGGTATTGCTTGATGAACCGATTTCATTATGCATGCCCGCAGAACTTTAACCTTGGTGAGTGTAGGATAGAAAATCGATTTACTAATTAAGCATCGAACATTCGAGTAAGGAGAAGAATGCCGATATATATATAGACCTATATCTAATTATCTATAGAGGCATGTTATATATATATATATATATATATATATATATATACTAATTCCATGATAATTATAAGCACGTGTACCGCAGCTGCCTGAAAAGTCTAAGGACTCGTACCGACTGTTATTCAACTTATAATCCAAGTTACACAGTTAATCTCGACTAAACGAATTTGCAAGCTTCTGCTCTATCTGCAAAACACATATTATATGTTTATATATACACACACGAATAGACCTCTCTCTATGTATATATATATAATTATATATATATCATATATAATTATATATATCATGTGGGCCTATATATACTTACATAGGCCTATACATATATACATAAGCATAATTATATAGGCCTATATATATATGTGCTATGGGCATCCATAAATTAGAATGTATAAGATGCGACCCTGTGGTGCAGAGACTGTAGAGACAGCAGATGGTTCAATGACTCTCGAGCACCCTTTACACACTGCATGGGTCGTCGTCCTTAGAGGAGGTCTATGTGGCAATCTGAACGGCTCTCTCTATCCCGAGGTTGGAGCAGGACTACACACGGTCGTCATCGGTGACATTGCCGCACAAGAACCAACTGTAGCCTAAGTCGGTTGGTCGGACGGTCGGTCGGACGCTTTGCTCATCCTGAAACGACCCGTTATCCGACTCGATCTGTCGGTCGATCTCTCGGTCGGTCGATCGGTCGGTCGTTCGGTGATGTTTATTGGAGACTGTCCTGCAGATAATAATTAGCTGGTGAAGGTTGTTTTTGCGCAGAAGTGTTATACGGCCACTTTAAAGAGCTTCCCTGTAGAAATGGCTTTACGGTGAGTGTCTATATAATGGGTTGTATACACCGAGATTCTGAACGAGATATTATGTAGCCTATTCTATAATAGCGAGGAAGGCTATGGCTGCTACAATAATATATGAATCAGAAATTACGCTGCTGTTAAGGTCAAAGCAAGGAATGATAGCTGCTATGAGTATTATAATTATGAAGTATTGGTACGTAAACCTTTTTATGTGTATATATTATAACCTATAATAACCTATAGCTTGACTATTATAAGGCACATTTTGCAACCCCACAGTAATTGTGCTGTTTTTGCAACACTCACGACAGGTCGCACCATTGAGAATCATGGTCCTGTGCATGGCAAATCTAGATAGGCCTACTATAGACACTTCTTCATGTTCTCTGCCCCACGGCAGGTTCGAACTTCCGACGGCGCCACTCCCGGTGTTGAGCCTCTTCTTTCAGTTTCCCATAACCTTCAACCAACATCCAGTCCAGTATATAGTTTCTGTCTTTGTCTTCCTCTTTTTCTTTTTCCCTCCGTTCTTCCTTCAATGATCACTTACAGAAGGGATTCTCCTCTCAGGATGTGTCCTATCCATTTATTTTGTCTCATCTTTATTGTATCCAGCATTGCTCTTTCCTCGTCTACTCGCTGTATATAGCACCTCCTCGTTTGATACATGTTCAGTCCAACTAATCCTCTCCATCTTCCTCCATAACACTATATATAAACACCTCTATAGATCTGTTGCATCAGGCCCATATTTAATCTTGCCTATAACAAACTTGTTGTATTGTGATTTAGGCTACCTCTATAATGGGTTCTGAAATGTGCTCTGTAGGACTATCATGATCGTTAGTTTCTGGATGATTGAAAAGGAAGGACGCTTATATAATAGATAATTTATTATATGCCTATGCGCAGACTAGCTAACTTCAAGGAGTTAGCAAGTAGTAGGTACAACGTTTAGTAAAAAAAATTATAGTTAGGCTACGAAGTTAGGCTTTTTGAACTACAGTTGCAATAGTCATAACGACAGTGGCCGTCTCAGGCTGTCCAGGTATACGCTCTATTGGGCAGAAACGTACATGTAGGCCTATAGCTATAGCTTCGGTCTAGATTATTATATGCATGGAATCAAATATTGCGTCGTTTACTCTTCACAGCTCTGTATCTGCTGTCATTTAAAATGTCGCCTCATAAACGCCATTCCTAACGATATTGAGAAGTATGAGGACAATGATGAAGATGAACTTGAAGAAGACGACGATGATGACGTCAACTATGATGATGATAGTGATGAGGATGACGATGATGATGATAGTGATGAGGATGACGACGATGATGCTTAGTAATCGTTTTTAGTCTTGGGCTCCGAGAAAATAATAGTAGGCCTATGCATGAATTGTTTCTTTCGGGTGTGAAAAATGGAGCATATATTATAGCCTAGTGCCCTGTAGACCAAACAGTGGAGTACAATTAGTCTAAGTAGGCCTACTCTTGTACTCCACCCCACCCCCCACCCTCAAATACGTCTACGGTATTAGGCATTGCAGACTTAACGCATGAAGTAGCCTATAAATTGCGGATGACTATAGACCCATTTTAAAATGCTGCGTTAATTGATAAACAATGCCTAAACTGAAAATGAGAAGTTGGAAATCGGATCAAAAATTTAATACTTTGTTATCAGAAATGTGTAGACCTAATTAAGCTTATACAATGCATATACCAAAATGCAGATAGACCTAGATGCTTAAATTAATGAATAAAATTGTTTGAACTGAGATTAGCGTATTTTCATGTTTAATTATGTGCCGGAAGTAGAAGGTCCAGGGCCTCCCTCACGACCAGTTCGCTTGATTCTGAAGCCCAGTGAAGCAATAGGCGTTGAAGTTGCCGAGATTAGACCTTAACTGTTTAAATACATATCATAGGATGAGCTGGGCCAACTGATACCAGATTTTCGAAATAATCAGACAAACAGAGATATGTCACTCATGTGCGGTTACATTGAATTTATTTGCGCAGAACAAACAAGTAGACCTAATGGAGGAAAGTATACACAGGAAGAGTATAAAACTCATAATGATCAATTTGTAATCTACTCCCATGAAGTTGTAAATCGGGATCAAGGTTTCAGAGGAACAAAGAGAGGCCAGTATAGACCTCGAGACTCGAGACGTCCCTTTCCCCATAGAATTTCCACACGGCAGCATTTAAAGCTGTCCATCTTAAACAACGCTGTATATTTCAGTGCTCACACGCGTGGCCTAAGACTTCAATAACTGTTCTCAGAATAGAGTGTCACCCAACATTTCTATGTTTCGCTCAACACACAGCACATGCTTGATTTTACATATAGACACTGCAAGCAATGTAGGTTGTAAATGAATATAACGTATACCACTTTATAAATGTTTTTATACAATACAATACAATACCGTCTAATTAGACAGCTATGCAAGATCCTAATTATTAACTGAGCGCATGTGGATAGATATTAAATTTATGTGTAGCTTATCATGGATTTGATAGCAATTGAATAATTTAGTATTGTCCTCACATAATCAAGGCCGTAGCTGGGGGTGTTTTTTGGGTGTTTGAACACCCCCCGAAATGGAAAATGGGAAAAATAATAGAATGGATTTACGAGCACATGATGTAGAAACCATGAAAAAAAAGTCATGAAAACACACCCCTCCCAAATGGAAGAATGTATAAAAAACAGAATGCCGGATGACTAAAAAGGGAAATTGGTGACATTTTCAGAAGATTCCGGCTGGATGACTAAAAAAAGGTCATCAGTTTTTTAGGAAGGGAAATTGGTGAAACAACCCCCAAAATCAAATCCTGCATGGCTTACGGCCTTGCATTTTATACATCCGTCTTCCTCCCACTTTTTACTGGAAATTGTGGGTAACAAGGACAAAGCCTATGGTCAGGAAATCGATCAAGTCAAGGACAAGGACAGGATCAAAACCATCTTGGATTTTGCATCTATAGCTATAGCCACTGTCAACGATTGAGGAAAACTATACGAAGATTGTTCAACCATAGTCTTCCTTAATTGGCAGCCACAATATATTATAGGGTTGGCCATAAAAAGTAATCCCCTTGGATTTTTCAATATCTTGGCAAAAAATAAGAATGTTTCAAATCAAGTTTTACTTACTTAAATTTACTTGTCATATCTACATGTACGTATACATCCTACAGCCAAAATATTAATGTCATCGCAATATTTGAAACAGAGCACAATTTAAGTTCTTTAGTGAGCCCACCTACTGTTTGCAATGATTCAAAAACGTAACGCAACAAAAAGTAACAAAACTCACTTTATTAAGTCACATTTCAATGATGATGATGATAATGATGATGATGATGATGATGATAATGATGATGATGATGATGATGATGATGGTGGTGGTGGTGGTGGCGGTGGCGGCGGCGACGACGACGACGACGATGATGATGATAATAATAATAATAATATAATAATAATAATAATAATAATAATAATAATAATAATTTAGGCCTAGCCCTATCATACAAATCAGGTTTCTCTGTCGCTATCTCGACAACGAGCTGCAGCAACAGCATACAGAAAAATTGACTTCAGAAATTTCTAATCCAGAACTCTACAGCTGCTCTCGTATGTTGCAGTCCACCTGGAAAGAGGTTCGCCATCCAACGGTACGAAACTATTCCAGCGACGGAGCAGAATGGAACGGAACTGGTAAACCTCGAGGACGTCCTCCAATGTACGACCGACGACGAAGTGGAACTGGATGAGGTCAGTCGATTCGACGAGGTCCAGGCGGATGGCGGCGGCGGGGAGGATGTGCCACGCAGGAAGACCTCCAAGGTCCCCGATCTCGACCACGAGGTCACCGACGTACCCGCCTTCCACCACAGCTTCAGTCTTCCAGCGTTCGACGGAACTACGACACCGACGACCTCCAACCCCTCTCCGTTGTCACTTCCAGCGGTCGGTAGCTCCGGCAAGGTGGCCAAGAGGGGCCGACTGTTCGCCAGTCGCCAGAGGCGCCGCCTCGTCTTCAAGGATGGCAGCTGCAACGTGACGAGCGGAAACGTAACGAAGCGGCGGCGGAAGTACCTAATCGACATCTTCACGACGCTCGTCGACATGAAATGGCGCTACAACCTTCTCATGTTCTCCCTCGCCTTCGTCCTCAGCTGGGTCATCTTCGCCGTCATCTGGTACGTCATCGCCGTTGCCCATGGCGACCATCTCCATGGTGATGATGAGGACGACGGCTGGAAACCGTGCGTCGACAAGGTCCACGACTTCGTCACAGCGTTGCTCTTCTCCATAGAAACGCAGCATACGATCGGCTACGGGTTCCGGGTGATGACCCCTCAATGCCCAGAGGCCGTCATCTTCCTCATGATCCAGTCGTGTACGGGGGTCTTCGTCCAGTGCCTCATGACTGGACTGATCTTCGCCAAGCTGTCCCAACCGAAGCGACGCGCCCACACGATCATGTTCAGTCGGAATGGCGTCATAAGCCAACAAGATGGCGCTTACTGCCTTCTCTTCCGCGTTGGGGATATGCGACGGTCGCACTTCGTCGGTACGTCGATCAGGGCTCTCATGGTCAAGGACAGGTCAGCAGACTGTCTGCAATATCGTACGTGTGTGTGCATTTATATAGCGCCTGTTTAGACAACTGCGAGCTCTTAGTAGGAGCCGACCTAATGCTGCATATCACCCTGAAATGATATAGAAATAATATCTAAAAAGGTTTGTTACATGCGGCTGGAATGCGAACAACATGTTATCCATGGCATTACATGCCGGTAGACAAACCACTGTTATGGCATTGTTGGCCTATTATATGCATGTGCTTGGAAATTTGCAAGAGGCATGGCTATATATAGACTATACATTTAGACATTTGATTTGGCCATAAAAGTTATATTTAAAATAAAGTCAATAATTATAACTAGACTAGGTCTATTTGTGAAGCAGCTCAGAGGGTGTGAGGGCGGGTGACCAAACCTCTCCCTTACCGCCTTATCTTCCCACCGACAGCCTACGGTGAGTGCTACTCATCATATATATATATATATTAGGGTGCCAATGAAAAACAAAGTTTGAGTTTTTTTAGGTCTCACCCCTTAGTTTTGTTCATTTAGCCATAAAACTGAAACATATAAAGTTTTGTACCAATCAGATAACATTTACTGGTTGCACCGTCCTGTGAAGTTTTGAAAATCTGCAATATGGAATCTCGTAAGCCGCTATGTAGGCCTATAGCAGAATGCTCTGCATTGTGCAGAATACAAAATGCAGTGTTCCACATTGGTTCAGTGTTTAAAAAATGTTATTGGTTGTCCAGTCTTTGACTGATCAAACGTTTTTGGGTGCTTGAAAGTGCTGGTGATGGCTTTCACCCACCTAAAGCAGATATTGCTTTTGCTCCTCCTGGTTTGTGATGGCAGACTTGAACATCTGTTTCAATGCGACGCCCCATTCAGTTGTGTCGTTTTGTACCACCTTCAGCTCTTATACCCTGCACTCTGCTGTGATTATATGTTCCAAAAGCTTGGATCTTGCAAAAGGAAATCTTGTGGGATACCCATGGAAGTAAAACATTTCTTTGTGTTTCGTGACACAAAACGGGACAGCTGTTTTTCATAGATGTTGTCACTCGAACTGGAGAATCTTCTTCACCAAACTTACTCATGGCTGCAACCATGCATGTCAACTTTTTCCATAACCGTAAGTTCAGAAAAAAAAACAAGACCGAGAAGTGACCCACTCAAGTGCCGCACATGTCACATGAAAGTTTTTATGGATACACCTGCAACGGGTTTGCTTGCACTGCGGTAGACTACAAGATCTTACAATATGTGTAAGACGTATCGTGGAACAGAAGTTGCTGCTTTGCATGTGTGCCATGCTTTGAGATAATTGTAGTCTAACCACAAATATGTAAAACTGTTAAGCCCCGCAGTTCAGAAGCTGGCAAACAAAACTGTGGGTGAAACAAGTAAATTTTTATACGGTACTGCTTAAAAAATTTCCCGTCCATTATACCCTGTGGCAGGCTCAAGGTGTGATGATAAGGATTGCTGGCAAAAGGTTCATTTCCTACAAACAACAGCGACAACCGCATCAACTCCTTGTACCGTAGTCATCTCTTGGATGATACTGTTGCAGCTACTCACGAATAAATCACCTGAAGTTGTCTTTCAGCGGTTTAAGTTCATAGGATGAAAGTAATGTCAATGTGAATCCATGCAGTAGAAAACATTACAAAGAGACTACTAGACCACTAGAACATGCCATAAGCGTATCATATACTTTTTCGACATTTGGCTCGTGTAAATGATGCCTGCCTGCATGCCACGTTAATGAGCTGCTTGTGAAGTTTTTGCTACAGTATGTGATACAAGCTCCCGCTTTGTTGTCTGGGATACTAGTACTTGTGTCAAAACACATCAGCTGGGCACATTCACTGAGTTTCCATTTGTCAACCATTTAAAATACTGCTGCAGCCTGTGCCTCACCAGAACCATGCACTGCATAACTTTGGGAACCGAGAATCTTCAACTCACTATCTCCAGATTCTATGACTGCCAGACGATCAACGGTGTCTTTACCTGTGAGAGCAGGCAACATCTTACCATCCCAATGTATCGTCAGAGGACCAGGATTACTGTTGAAGGAAAATGCTTGCTTTTTTAAAGCAGTAGATGCGCGATGCTACATTTGTGCCAATCGTACGGATTTCTTTTAAGAATTAATTCCGATGGACTGTGACCTAGAGATGAGGCTGCAGTTGCCAGGAAAATATATGTTGCATTAAATTTCCTGTCCAATACCTATGTTCTATCCTGCAGTGCTGATACTGCATCATGATTAATTATGTACTTTTGGCTTTGCTGTCTTCCTTTCCTTTACCGCAGGAATTTTCACATCATTGCCTTCATCTTCAGCTGTATTGCTTCCATCACAATCTGTATTGCTATCTGGATTTTCAATAAAACTGTCATCTAGTTATAGGCCTACCTTACTCCCTTGTTATCGTTTCCTTCTGTTTATTGTAACCTGCTTTTTTCGTACAATGACGGTCGTCAACCCGCGCAAGTTTCAAGTCAATGCATGGGTTCCAGATTTTAACATTTTCCTCCCCCCTCTGTGCTAGTGATGTTATAGAATAGAGATTTCATATAAAACAGATAATATGTAGATATGATAGAGAACTGATATAAAGCACTGCAGATATAACCAGAACTGTTAGTAATCCACAGTGTTAACTTCTCAATACTGAGACAGACCATTATGTCAGGAATTAACTAGCGTAACGGCACATATTACTATATACAACCTCAGGAGCATGGTGCATCCTCTAAATGTTCATATATTTTATTCATTTTTTCTCTGAGTACCTTCCATATATAAAGGAACATTTTCAGAGGATGAGACCTAAGAAATTCAAAACTTTATTTTTTCCTGTATATTTCATTGGCACCCTAATATATATATATATATATATATATATATATATATATATATATATATATATATATGCTAAGCTAACTTGTTGAGTAACGCAAGTGGAGCAGAACGTTCAAACCAGATTTCTGCCCCGGTGATGGTTTGAACCCCCAAAACTTTCGCTTGACAATCTAGCACTCTCACAACTCGAGCACTGGCCCTATACTCTTCAGCCAATGGGGAGCTGCTGGTCCCTCGAACCCGCTCTTCTACCAGACAGCGTCGAGCCTTCTCGGTTGTTGGCCCGTCCACATGGAATGGGCTCCCGCTTGCACTGCGCCTACACTACCACAGAATAATTTTCCCGTTTTCTATACCAGTTGCTCAAGACCTATCTTTTTGGCTGTGGCTGGACTGGGAGCGCCTCTGAGTGGGCTTCTTGAAGAGGCGCTATATAAAATTTCGAAATGAATGAATGAATGAATGAATGACTGACTGACTGAATGAATGAATGAATGAATGAATGAATGAATGAATGAATGAATGAATGAATGAATGAATGAATGAATACTTAATAAATGTGTCGGTTGGTGTCTGTGGTAACTGAAGGCTGACGAAGGAGGGTGAGCGCATTCCTCTCTGTCAGTTTCCTCTCGACATTCACACGGAAGAGACGTCGGCTGGTGACAACTTCGTCTTCCTCGTCTGGCCAGTCACCGTCGTTCATAAGATCGATGAGACGAGTCCGCTGTGGAACGTATCAGCAGAACAACTGCTGTCCGAGCAATTCGAAATCATCGTCATCCTCGAAGGTAAGCAGGAGAACCATGGGCGGAGTTTATCAGGGACTGGGGGGGGCTAAGCCCTCCACAAGAAGACCCAGAGTCATTTCTTTACCGTGTAAATGGTATCTTTTCTCGGGCCTAGCCCCTCTCCCCAGGAAGGCGCAGGATCAGAAATTTGTTCGGGGAAATTGGAAAAATGGTTCTGTTTATAAACGCGAAACATACGAATGACTAAAAACGGTCATCAACTTTTTTGGAGCCGAGAAAATATTTTTCGGCGCCGCTCGTTCTGGACCGAGTCTCAGTCCCAACAAATTTAGCCCTCCAAGAACGGAAATCAAACTCTGCCCATGAGGAGAACCCTTATCGTCATCTTAGAATAGAAGGCAAGTAATGAGAGCAATTATTATCATCAATAGCGCTTAGATGGCAAGTAGATGTAAGAAGTTAAGAACCCATCATCGCCATCTTAGAAGGCAAATAGGCCTAGATATAGAAAATTAGAAATCATTCATCGCCATCTTAAAAGGCAAGTAGATATAGAAACCATTCATCGCCATCTTAGGAGGCAAGTATATAGGCTAAGTATACGCTCTAACTCATCTTAGAAAAACTATATATAGGAGGCTAGTTAAGTAGGCCTACTCTCGCAAATTTAACATCTATAGTTCAACGGATTGCTTTTAACATTGCCAACTCCATTAACCCATGAGCCTCAATCTTCTTCAACGCTAAGGCACGCCTCCGATCTCACCTACAGGCTTATAAAAATCGATGCATATCAGTGGCGGCGCTAGGGGGGGGGCTGGGGGGCTAAGCCCCCCTACAGGAGGCTAAGCCCCCCCTAAAAAAAGGCCATTTTAATTATTTTACATAGAAAATCCAGGATTTTTGGTCGATGACTAAAAAAAAAAAAAAAAAAGGTCGTCAGAAATTTTGGCGGCGAAAATGGAAAATTTTTCCGCGGGCTTCAGCCCCTCCGAAACTGAAATCCTGGCGCCGCCACTGATGCATATGCCTACCCGTAACCCATGCTTACCTTGGCTTCGTTTGGATATATATATTTTTTTTATCTTGGTCTTTATTTTACTTTGCACGTAAAAATTATGCTGAGAAAACCTCACCCACCTATCACTTCTCAGCAACATGCTAATTTGTTATAACCTTCAAAGTAAATTGGAAATGACCAGAATTATAATCTAAACATCGCCCAGAGTAGCCTATATATCCGTCTGCTCGCCTACCCGGATGACCTTTGAATCTCGACCTGCAACTCATATTGACCCTGTATGCCCACCAATTTTACTTTGACTGAGCGCCTGTGAGTTTCGGCGACTTAATTATAGCTGCCTCTGGGCGCTATAGAAGTATTCTGAATATGATTGCCCAGCATCCATGGGTTGAACGGCAATCATCCCACTCCATGGAACCTGCAGTCTGTCCCTGTTCTTCGCATGGCAGGAATCGTTGAATCAACTGGGATGACAGCGCAGGTGCGAACGTCCTACCTGCCGTCGGAGATTCTCTGGGGGCACGTCCTAGACCCCCTCGTCACCTACCAGAAGGAGAACGGTCAGTACAAGATCGACTACACGCGGTTCGACTCCGTTCTTCCGATGCGTTCCCCTATGCCCGAGTGCAGCGCCCGAGAGCTGGCCGAGAAGGGACGCCTCTCCACGGACGACCTCAGCCCGGACTCCACCGACTCCCACGTTGGATACTTCACGACGACTCACGTCGGACAGAAGACCGGAAGTCATCGTCTGCTCCGACTCATGAGTCTGAGGACGCGCAAAGCACGACGGGATAAGACGAAGGAGAAGAACGAAGTGCAGAAGGAGAATTCACATCAGACGGCACAGCTCTGATTAAAATAATATACACAGTAGTAACTTCAGGAGACTTATAATAACTGCACATCATAATTATAGGACTAAAATAATTATCTGCACGTGGTTGATCGCTGAACATCAGGGGATAGACCTAGACGTAGGCTATAATAGGCTAATTAAGTGACGCCATGGCAATTATCCCGATTAGGCCTAATTTGTGTAGAGATGTGAACGAAATCTATTAGACCTAATCTTATGAAATTACTTCTTGCACTTACAAAAATCAATCCATTCATTGACCTATAGCATGACCTATAGCGTGGGGCGCGGTGGTGTAGTGGTGGCGTCGTTGCCTTGAAACCGGAAGGTTCGAGGTTCGAATCCGCCTCGCCGCGTAAGGACCTTGTGCAAGTCCTTCACTCACAATTGCTCAGCGCTTCGGCGTGAAACTCCGATGCAGTGTCCGCTCTGCATTCGGGAGCGCCTCTGAATAGTTAGAGCTTGAAGGGGCGCTATAACAAGTGCACATACAAACATTATTATAGCAACTCTCAATCCCAGATTATGTTTGTTATATTCCAAATACCTGTAGGTCTATGTAGGCCTAATCATATGTAAATTTTGACGCTAATTAATTGTTTATTCTTGTGAAACAACTTAATAGCCTAAAACAACATCGAACTTTTCACTGTCTCGGATCGGAACGAATTCGTAATTTAAGTCTACACTTCATTCAGTTAGGCTATACCAATTAGGCAATATTTGATCTTTCTTGATCACCTAAATATTATCATATGTAGAGTCTATATATGTAGGCCTATGAAAATTGATTTAAATGCATGCTTGGCAAATTCTATGACTCTATATAGGCCAATTGCCTTTAGGCTAAAGCCTAAATGTTAGGTTAATCAGCATTTTATTAGGATTTTTAAAATAAGTTGCTATTAAGGCTGCATTTTAAGACTTAAAGGAGACTTAATTAATTTTATTTGACCAGTTTATTGATTCTCTTTGCGAA
The DNA here is from genome assembly GCA_949752735.1 of Lumbricus terrestris. Taxonomy (NCBI): domain Eukaryota; kingdom Metazoa; phylum Annelida; class Clitellata; order Crassiclitellata; family Lumbricidae; genus Lumbricus; species Lumbricus terrestris. The sequence goes on along the minus strand of OX457037.1, from coordinate 38,318,811 downwards.
CCGGGACGTGAGGGCTCGCAGGCCTGTAGTTTAGGCCTACATCCGCAAAGCCGACCTCTTTTTGAAGCGCTGATCGATCTACGTAACGTAAGGCAGATAAATTAACGTGATAGGGCCTATACTCATTACGCCGTTAATAATAATTATTGTACGTGTACAAAGCAATGCAGTCTACACGGATTATATTTTATTAAGCATTAATTAATATGATTTCTTATTATATTACATCGAACATTGTATTTGGCCTATATTTATATAAATAAGCTTACGCGACGTACACCACCTCGCATATAAATTGCGATCTCAAATATCGGTGTACACGTTTTTCCGCACTTGCTCCTGCTGATAAAGCACCTATAGTAGCCTAATAGAGAGTCCTTAATTGTCACGTAGCCTAATAATAAAAATAATAGACTCCAAATTTCTAGAGCACTGCTCCAGTGGCGGCGCTAGGGGGCTAGGGAGGCTAAGCCCCCCTATCAAAAGGCTCAGCGCCCTAAAAGGTCATCCGGGGTGTTTTTGGCGGATGAGAGTGGAAAATTTCCTCCGCGAGGACTCAGCCCCCCAAAAACTGAAATTCTTGCGCCGCCACTGCACTGCTCCAGAGGTGTATGGTGATCTACTCTTAGCTGTAAAGTACGTAGGCCTAGCTAGGCTAGCGCTTTATACATTTCGACCACTGGCATTGACATTAAATGGTGCTTTTATTACTGTACATAAAGAACCAAATGATGTAATCAATGAGTCGAAACAGTTCAATCGATATTAGGTAATCAAATAATTATCTGCTCACTGAACCGTATCGGCTCATCACCTGCACAGTGTAGCCTCAATTAGCCTACATTGTAGATGTAGCCTAATTAAATGATAGTTGCAATTACGTACATGGCTGTAGATGCAATCGAATGTGCAATTACGTTTTGATTGTAATTCAATCACCAATAACTATTAAATTAGTCCTATTCCTTTCGAAATTGGCAAATGATATAGGGCCTAGCAATTCTTTTTTTTTATAGTTTCTTATTTTCTATTTTAAAACTAAAACATCCGCAAAGCTGCTGTGATAGCCTAATCTACATTCAGCTGTAGGTCTATTGCAAGCTCAATGATCGTCAAATGTCGGAGATACAGTTTAAATTCACTATTCATGATACATTGGTGTAAGTTATATACATGTAATAGCCTAGGGTATTCGCTGTATTGAGCTCTTGCTCAACTAATGATTGTCTGTTAGTTGATTGTGCCTGTGCATTTCAATTTGTCCTGCAGTGTTAAAGAGACGCTCAATTGGAGTTGAAGATGGAATTGCGAGCAATTGCATCCAAAAAATGCACGAATGCACGGATATTCTGATAGTCAGCTCAATGCTTTCAACTTCACTTCTGTCTAGGACCGGAGATTGGAAGTTGGAAGAGCCACGCTGGTGTCGACCAGCGGCGTAGCCAGGAATTTTTGAAGGGGGAGGGGGTTGGGGGTTTTATGGCGTGTCCGGATGTCCTTTCTGACACCAACCCAACAGTATTACAGTAAATAAAAGGGAATAGTGTAGCAAAGGGAATAAAGTAAGAAAAACAATTGTTACTACAAGCAATTGTTTTGTTTTTCTTATTTAAGTGGATAAATAACCTTTAAAAAACTTTTCCCCTAGGCCAATGGGGTGAGGGGGGTTTAACCCCCGAAACCCCCTTGTGGGGTCATTATTTAAGGTCACTCACAAACTCACGTTACTCACAAACTCTGCCAATGCTCCTACTTTGGCAGCGTCAGTCCCAAGCCTGGAAAAAGGAGGGGGCGACACTAATCATCCTTGATATGACAGTGTGGTTGAACAGCAATAGGCCTATGCCTCTTGTTACTCATCAAGTCAGTGTAGGGCCTATGCTAGAGAAATTACCCTACAATAAATGGTCCCATTTAGTGGGGATATTAAAGTACCCATCCCATTAGCACTTAAGAGGTGGGATGGGGGGTGGTAGGCTTTGAGAGTAAAGCAAAACGCCACCTTGTGAAGAGATTAGTCGAAAGTAGGTAGCATTCAATGGACATGCGATCATACATTTGTGTGGATGACCAATTTGCATGATGTCGGAAGGGTTCAATGTGTAGTCTTATATCGAACACCTCATATATATTTATGTACATAAATGTGAATTTAAAGCATGATAAAGGACAAATAAATTTGTGAAACAATTATTCATTAAAAAGACCAATTCAAAAGCATCATAAAACAATTCAGCAGAAGTGCAAACTACATGTACCACTATAGATAGACAGCAAAACCCTATAATTGAAAAATCCCTTGCTCTGAAGAACGAGCTTAACATATAAGAAGGAATGAGAGACAACTGTATGGACAAATGAATCTGATAATTGTTGATTGGATAGATGGATGGATGGATGGATGTACGGATGTATGTATGTATGTATGTATGTATGTATGGATGGATGGATGGATGTATGTATGTATGGCTGGGTTTCTAGATTAAATAGTACCTGCATGCAAACATGACTTTTTTGTATGTGTACTTATTATAGCACCCTACTCAGAGGTGCTCCCGACTACACAGTAGACACTGCATAGGAGCTTCAAGAAATGAAGCGTGAGAAATTGTAAGTGAAGGATTTGCCCAAGCCGCAGTGACTTGGTGGATTCGAACCTGCAACCCTTCGGCTGCAAGGCGACGAACATACCCACTACACCACCGCACCCCACAAACATGATAGGTGGCTCTGTACAAACAACACTGATCCAGAGGATGAATGGACGAATGAATGTATGAATAGATGAGTGGAAGAATTATGGCAGAGAAATAGGTGAACCAGAGATTCTTCCTCGTAGATTTACCTAACAGCACAATGTCATGCCTAGGCCAGCAAAATATATTCAACTTACAACATTACAGTTAGCCTGTGCCATGCAGAAAAGTTTGAAGACAACACTTTACTAGGCAGAATAACATTTTCATAGCAGAAACCTCTTTATCTGAAGTGGCAATTACCAGTCTCTTGTAAAAATAATATATATATATATATATATATATACATAATTTATTTATATATATATATATATATATATCATATAAAAAGCCATTCCACATGATACATCTTATCCAATAGCCTCCAAAAACCCAGTGTGAACATTATAACTCACAGGACATATAAAAATGGACATATGGAAAGATGGATAGTCCATGCAGGTCCAAACTGTATAACAGAGTGCCCAACTGGATGGATGGTGGATGGATGGATGGTCGAAATCGAATAGGTCAGAGAAACCAGAAGTCAGTGAAATGTGGGTAAACAAGTTGAAACAGATAAATCTTAAGAGCCTTAACAGATATTAAAGAATTTGCATAATAATCATGGCCATTTATATAGCACCATGCAAGAACCTCATGAAGGTACCAGGAACGTACGTATGAGACGACACTGAATTCAATGGGGAGAACTCACCACCACCTACACTCTGCGAGTTCAAACTCGGTGGGGTGAGGGCGGGGTAAGGTACACGTATGTGTATGTAGGCCTACAACAATTAAGAAGAGTCAAAGTTCCGTTGATGGAATGCCAGAGTCATTGGTGGACGCCTAGGGATAGGTCAGTTGATTTCAACATAATACCTTGTGGCCTACAGGACAGATGTTAAATTAAATGAGAAATATGCTTACCATAGTTCAATACCAAAATCGTTAACAAACTAATGACAATGCAACAGCAAAGAAATCTCATTAACCATGCGGACGGAAGTGACTTCATTCCCCCAGTTTTTTAAAAACAAGTTTATTAATTAATAATGCAAAACTATTCAATAATTCAACCAAAAAACATCCTGCATATGTGAGATTCATTCAATTTCTCATCTGCTTTGTTCTTTCATGACCCATTCTCAGGTAGGCTACTCTTCAGTCTCACTTGATTTCAAAGATATCAGCAAACCAATAAAATTACAACAATTCATTCACTCCATTCATTAAAGAATTTTAATAGCGCCTCTTCAAGGGGACAACTCAGAAGTGCTAGCACGGCCAAAAAGCATAGTTCTGATATCAAAACAACATCAAATGAGATTCCACAAACGATTTAAATAAGCAACCTTTCACTCAACAATGTACCTAATATAGCATCACAGCAGTTGCTCATCGCACACATGAGAACCTTGTATATGAGATCAAAAACTGTATAAATGAACAAAATAAATGCGCAAATGCCATAAGAAATATAACACATAGAAAGCCAGACTGGTCGCATTACATCGAATATCGCTGGATAGAAAGTGCAATGAAGGTAAATCATATTCAGTGCATGTCATTATAAGAACACAGGCATTTCATCAAAAAAATTTGCAAAAAACGCATAGGCAAGTTTCTATTTCTAAATATAAATTGTCGTCAATACTTTAGAAACAATTGAAACAGCTAAAGGTTAGGTACAGCATAAGAATGGAGGGATAAGTTGACTCTTACACATTACTGAAATGATTTAAGCCAGGGAAAAACTATAAGGAGAAACCTTCAATATTTTGAACTAGTCACCAAACAGCCATTGTCTCAATGCTTCAGTGAACAGATCCTAAGACATGGCGCCTCAATGACAATGAATCCTACAACACCGTGCCTGAATGACAATGGGTCGTATACAACATCGTGCCTTAATGACAATGCATCCTATAATATGGTGCCTCAATGACAATACATCCTATAACACGGTGCCTCAATGACAATGGATCCTATATAACACAGCGCATCGAACAGTATACCCAATAAATTTATGATAACTTAAACAATGGTTGTGTTCAGAGTTCCAGTTTCATCTTCGATCGGTGGTTGTCGGAAGTGAATAAACTCAAGAAGGTTTCTCCGAATTCCCCTGTCGAACGGATTCTGGAAATTCCCCTTGTCATCCTGCAGGTAGCTGTAGCGCTTCAAGTTCAAGTGTTCGTTGGTCGTCAGATTAATGGCCGCATGATAAAGCTAAGAAATGATAAATAAATTCAAATCACAAAAAAATACAACGTCTGCTCTACAGTCACTCAAACAGTAGAATTCCAAACAATGAAAAGAATAGAGTCTTGATTTTTAACCCTCTCACCCCTATAGCCCCACAGCAAGCGGAACGCCCACCCGATGGCCCTGAGCAAAAAGTATATAATATATATATATATATAATATATATATATAAAATATAATATATATATATATATAATATATAATATATATAATAATATATAATATATAATATATATATATAATATATATATATATATAATATATATAATATATAATATAATATATAATAATATAATATAATAATATATAATAATAATAATAATATATAATAATATATATAATAATAATAATAATATATAATAATATATAATAATAATATATAATAATAATAATATATAATAGTAATAATAATATAATAGTAATAATAATATAATAATATAATAATAATATAATAATATATATAATATATATATAATAATATATAATATATAATATATATATATATAATATATATATATATAATATAATAATATTATAATATATAATAATAATAATATATAATAATAATATATAATAATATATAATAATAATATATAATAATAATAATATATAATAGTAAGTAAACCAATAAGCCACGGTTTATATGTTGAAACCTCTATAGCGGCCTTACGGGTATTTGTCAAAGACCACCAAGCCGCTATAGCGGCCATACGGGGCAAGAGGGTTAAATTAAGCCAGCACCATAATTATGTCAAGTAAATCAGCATTGAACAAAATTAGCATAGATTAATTGCAGCATTCATGAATAATCTTTTGCCCAACACTAATTTTAACTGATGCTTTAGAAATACCGAGCTTGCGATTTTTATATAACAAATTTTTGTGCAATAAGTCTAATGTCAATAATGTAATACCAATAATATCCATACTATCTACCATATATAGGTACTTGTGTGTGTGTGTGCGCGCGCGTATACATGTGCACACCTGCGCATGTGTGTTGTTTGCATGCATGTGTATGATGTGAATGTGCTTATCTCATTAGAATCCCCAGTAGGTGCTGCATACTTCTAACAATAAGCATTATTTAACATATTCACCTTCACCTCGCATCATCAAACTCATCTCGAAACAATGCCAAACACAAACTACAAATCTATGAATGTGAAGTTTGCTGCAGTACCTTGAGAAGACAAGAAGAGTTCATGTAACAGATGTAAGGTCAGATATTTGCTACATCAAATTCTGGAAACCCTTGAAATAAATAAACACAGGCTTAACCCTTTAGCTATGAGCTGCACTGGTTCCCCAGTCACTTTTGGCATATGCTCGCAGTTAAAGCGTTATAACTAACCAAAGGACAGAAAACAACTCACTGCATAGAGGAGCAGTGCTAAAGTCACCAGCACTACAAAGACAAGTTCGACGAGACCAACAAGGACGATCACATCAAATTCCCGACCCAGCATGTATAAGCCGAAGAAGCCGGCGACTAGACACACGAGGAAGCTACTGGCTATGAATGTCGCAAACCAGACCCTGAAAAGCAAACAAACAAAAGAATCACATTTACTCATGTCAGATCTGTACTTTTTTGCTATGAAACTGCTATCATCAACTTTTCCACAGAGGAGAAAAAAGAGGAGGAGGAGGAAGAAGAATGCAAAGAACCAGTAAAAAAGTACAAAGAAGATCAATGCAATAAAGAACAAGAACAAGAAGATGAGTGGGAAGAAGAAAAAGTATATGAAGAAGAATGCAAAGAAGCAGTATAAAAATACAAAGAAGATTAGTGCAATAAAGAACAAGAATATGAAGAAGATTGGGAAGAAGAAAAAGTATATGAAGAAGCATGCAAAGAAGAAGAAGAAGATGTACGCAGAAGAAGAAGAAGAAAAGAAAAAACCAAGCAGAAGAGGAGGAGGAGGAGAAAGAGGGGGAGAGGATGGAGAAGGCGGAGGGGAGGAGAAGGAGGAAAAAGGAGAAGGGAGAGGAAGAAGTAGAAGAAGAGGAAAAAGAAAAGCACTTCCTAAATTAGTTTGAAGGGCAGTCAAGGGTATGGATTGTTATCAACTTCTCAGCCTCAGCCTCAGCATATGTGAGGGTGAGTGGTCAATCCTTTCCCTCACCATCTGATATTTCATCACAGCATAATTATTATGTTTTTAATTCGTTATCGTTCACTAGCAGCATGGACAAAACATTTCTAACAAATTTCCGCCATAGATGCAGTTTGAACCCAAAACTCATGACCGACAGTCCAACACACTAAATACTGAACTCTCATAAACTCCCTTCACAATGATATTCAAGTAGATGTTAATTAATTTTCCTTCACTGAAGCATGAGATTCATGGTTGCTAATTGAGACACACAAATGAATGTAGTCAACTAGCGGATGATGGCAGAAAATTCTTTTTTTATCCAGCGCCCAGTGTGAGACTCTGGTCAGAGTCAACCAAACAAATGAAATGAAAATAGAAACGGGTTGTCTCTAAGACACCAACCGGTTTTCTCGTCCGACACAATTATATATGAACGGACAGTGATGATCGAAAACGGCAACGCAACGATTACATCGGCGACAGTGTTTGGAGCGTAACGTCTTCACCGTACGACACGTGTGACAGAGACGCGTCAGAGGATTGGTCGCCTGATTCAAGCTGTCGCTACTGGTCACCTGAAATCAGAAGAATCGTCATCAAACATGGACATAATTTACAAAGATGACGTCAGTCTATGTACTGGCTTAGAACTGCTGGAAAAAATAAATGCACAGCTAAAAGATTGCCTAACACAGTACACCTTGTCTTCCACTTTTAGTTCCCTGGAAGGGATGTCACCGAGTGTCCTACATTTCTGGACAGCCCTGGAAAATTGATCGCTAACCTCGTTTTATCTATAAGAATATTAGGCTTACCGTATTATTAGCCGGTGGTCCTCTTGCTATCGCAAGACTACTTTCTTTTGTTTTGGTCATTCACACTGGGAGCGCCTCTGATTGGTAGTTTCAGTGTAATGACACTGTGTGATATGAAACATCATTAGCGTCGCCCTCCTTACTTGTCCAAGCTTGGGACTGGCACTGCCAAATAGCGAGAAATGGCGGAGTTTCCTCTGAATGTTGAGCAATGAAAATATATATATATACAAGCCTAGTTAATTGCGATTAAAAAAATTAATCGTGTGATTAATTTCGATTAAATTTTTAAATCGAACAACAGCCCTAAAAATTAACAAAATTGAGTTAACCTGCTGTAGAACCAAGTCGTACTGTAATATATTCCTAGGGAGGTAGCCAGGGTCACTCGTAGAGGCAGCGTAGAGTGACAACCACATGATCGCATTGAAACCGATAAACATCACATGAACCAACGTCAGATCATCCCACGTTGAAGGCACACACTGCAACCCAAAAAATCACACCATAATCATTTATAATTATTTAATAAACTGAACAGATTGTATGATCGAGAAGAGAAATGACAACAGAACAGATTTGTTTATATTGAACACCTGGAAACCTTCCTTACACACCTGTCACCTATAGATAATGCCATCAGGGCAAACCCATTGTTTGTTTGCACCACGCTACACAAGCAGAGCGCCGAATTTCTTCTCAGGTGCTGGTCGTGCCTTCTGGAAGAGTGCCCCACATCAGATCATCTTAAACTGCATATTTAACATTTCTCTGACTATCTATACATCACCTATGCCATTTTTGTGAATGAATTACATAGTTACCCAGATCGATTAGGCCTACATTACACTCTGAACCTTTGTCAATTCGAAAACAAAAGCAGGACAGTGTGTGCGTCTTTTGGACTCAACTACATCTCGAATCTTAGATGGTACACCACTACTCCACATGGAGTTAATAAGATAATGTCCACAGATGCACATGTTCCAACATAGCAATACCGGTGCATTGAATATAATATCAGTGAAACTAGTCCTAATAATAGTTAAACTAGGCCCAATATTAGTCAAACTAGGCCTAATATTAGTTCAACTAGGCCCAATATTAGTCAAACTAGGCCAAATATTAGTTAAACTAGGCCTAATATTACTAAGACTAGGCCTAATAGTAGTGAAACTAGGCCTAATATAAGTAAAACTAGACCAAATATTAGTCATACTTGCAACCTCAGAAAAACGGTGAAAGCAAAATCTCGATTTAGAGAGTGATTAAAGAATCAGCTGACCTTGATAATGTAGATTGGATACGCCCAACAGATGAGCAGAGCAATGATGATCAACAGAGGTATTTTAGTGTTGCCAGATGAACCACATAGCACTGAGCTGAAAATTATTCATATCAACAACAAATCGTCGAATAAACTCCAACCAGTTATTTCAAACTCACAAACAACTTTTTATTCAAGCAAGCCGACCATCTGAAAGTTCAGCAAGTCTTACACACAGTCCAGCTTTGCAATAAATGTTCAACCAGGGGCGGATCCAGGGGGGCCATGGCCCCCATTATTTAGAAAATTCTTTATTTTTCACCAGCCATTTTGGCATGGAAAGTGGACATGGCCCCCCTATCAGTTTGGCAGACCCTTTACAAAAGTAGTCTATGATGATTTTTAAAAAAAGGTCTTCAACTTTTTGGCGGAAAAAACGGTATATTTTCCGTGAGAATCGGACAAACAACTAAAAAAGGTCATCAGATTTTCCGGCGGCTAAAGATGAAATTTTTCCTTGCCCAAGACCGAAAATTTTGGCCCCCCCTTCAAAACATGCTGGATCCGCCACTGTACAACACTAGAATGCTCAGACTTCACTTCAAACTCGTGACCTTAGAAAGCTTAGGAGCTCTTGTCTTTAATCTCACACAAGTTGTTTGGCCTATGCGTAAATCCGACACTGTATGCAGCCCACCATCTCTCAGTGGCCAGGTGTCAGAATGCAGCATTGGGTATAGGCCTACCTACAGTTTCTTCAACATGAAGAAAGTACACGTATTTCCTGTGCATGAAAGCAATGTAAACTGCAACTTGGAACGACAAAAACAAGAATATTCAACAACTCATTACACTATACACTTCAACACATAAGGGTAAAATTTGAGTTAAAAAAGCACTGCAAAAAGCTGAAACTAAATAACGCTGCTAAACACCATGGTTACCAAGATAAGGCACATAAAGTAAAGTAAAGCTTGTATGGTAAAGCAAGATAGTGCAAGATGAAACAATGCAAGTCAAGTTAATAAGGCAATAGTGTTTTCTTCATGCCTTAAAGAACAATAGTCTTCCTATGTTGGTCAAAACGACGATTATAAGGAAATGGACCTACTAAAAGTCCACACGCATTCTCCTCCGCTTTGACTCTTTCTTCAGATAGTTCACGATTTCTGTATGCTTTCTACCAGCAGCCAACATGTTCGGTGTTTTGCCATTTTTATCGGCAGGGTTAATCTCGACATTGTCCTAAGAATGAAATAATTTAAGGCTGAACAAGATATCTTGATTGACATATTCCACTTTGAATTTTCGTAAAAGACAGAATACTAATATTGAAAAACAGCCACACAGCATTAGACATAATCAGCAATAAAGAAAACTATTTAAAGTACAAATAGGATAATAAATTTGTGCAGAAAATATTAAATATTCATGAAATAAAAGAGCTAGATGATTTTTCTAGAACAAAGAATGTAAACATTTAGTCATGTTATAGAAAATTTTGCATGTTTGTGGAAAGTATTCTTTAATTGAACTTTGCCCTAATAGGCCTAATGCAATTAACATCTATGAATGCCTATTGTAGGAATGAAAGTGCGCCTATCTGTCTCAGGACATTTCTAATAATGCCTTCTACAAACTTCATATTTTAAGCAAATATTGTCATCCCATGTGATATTAGAGTTTAAAACAGGGTGGAGATGATTTAAATCGGTAATAAAAATCACGATTTAAATCGAATAGTGAAAATAAATTTCAATCAATGCTTTTGTGCCACACAACTCGCAGGTTTGTTTCCTTTCACTTAGGGGGGAATGGTTCAGTACGTTCTCGTCATCTCCCCTGGGCAACAGGACCTGGTCCTGGCTAAATCTGAACCAGGGAAGAGGGAGAGACCTGATCAGTCGCCTTTCACGCCAACTGATCATGAAACTCAAATATGGAAAGCTCTACTTACAACACTTGGGTTAGAGTCCCGATCATTTATGATGTCGGATTACTGCTTGGATCTGGCACTACAGGTGCTTGGTAAAGTTTGGAGCTCGAAGGAAATAGGAAAAGCCACAAAAGTTCAGATGTATGAGACACAAGTTGCCGAGTACATTGCTGTACAACTGGGAGACTTGGACACTGAGGGAAGCACAGAAGGCTGAGGGTGTTTGAAATGGCGTGCCTAAGAAAGATAGAAGGTGTCACGAGAAGGGATAGAATAAGGAATACAGAGATATACAACAGACTGAATATTCAGCATGACATAATACACAAAATTCAGAGCAAACGGCTACGCTACTTTGGCCATGTAACCAGAATGCGGGACGAGAGATATCCAAAGATTGCTGTCAACGGATATGTGCATGGAAAAATGGAAGACCAAAGAAGAGATGGTTCGACATGATACGAGAGGACTGTCTGGATATGGGTTTTTCCATACAAGAGGCTACACACAAAGCCCAAGAAAGAGAGAAGTGGAGATTTTCCATAGCTGGGCGGCTGTCACGTGTGAAAGCATCGTCAAAGCCATAAGTCATAAATACCACTTCAAAGGTGTTAATTTGTATTGTATAACTGCAAAACTAAAGAAGGTAATAATTGTTACCGAATACCAAATATCAGTTACAATAATGCATAGTGGCTTGATACCCACATGGAGGCAGTAAATCCAAACTTAGAACTAGTAGAAAGAAATCGGATTTAAATTTTAAAATCGGATTTTTTCTTTTTAGTTAAAAAATCATGATTTTTATCCACCCTGTATTGTATAGCTGTAGAATTAAAGGTAATAACTGTTACCTAATGAAGCATGTGACTTGATACCCCAAAAAAGGCACTACATACAAAATACGAACTATAAGAAAGAAATCTGATATAAATCAAAAAAATCCAATTTAAATCAAAAAAATCCGATTTAAATCAAAAAAATCCGATTTTTTGATTTTTATTTAAAAAATCACGATTTTTATCCACCCTGGTTTAAAATGACCTCAATGCATAAATAATAAACTTCTAGTAGGAGAAAAATATCCAATGGTGGACAAACCGAAAGCAAACAATGACCTGTAACTAACGAAACAAGTTCTTTAAAATGTCGTAATGGATTTTGTGTCACAACCTGCTCACATAGTGCTCGGACAGTTGATAGGTGTCCGTTGATGCATGCTAAATGGAGAGGTGTCTGGCAATAGTTATCAGGTTGGCGAGGGTTGCAACCCATGTATATCAGCAAACGCATCATCTCATCATGTCCTGAAGGATACAAAAACTATGCAATATAACTAAACATTTATATAGCATCACATCTCAGAGACAGACAGCTTAGAATCAATAACCAAAACATTGTTTAGTCAGAAAATGCAGGTAATCATTACAAACTCCAGACTTCTAAAGTGTCACTTGAAAGTCAAACACTTTCATCATCTGCAAAATACTACGGTAGGCCTACTATAATATATTATCATGTAACCTTACTGCATATTTCTCAATTTGAGTTAGGAAATTAGTTAATGAATATTATTATTATTGTCATTATTATTATAATTATTTGCAATTATTACCGTACGTAGTATTGTTATATCTTCATCATTATCATCATTGACATGGTCATCGTCACCATCACCTCTTCATCACCATCACCACACCATCACCCCACCATCACCATCGTCATCGTCATCATCATCATCATCATCATCATTTCTTTTTTTCACCCGATATAGGAATAATCCAAAAAGGCTCTTACAAACTATCATATGTGGTGAGTGGTCCACATACCCGGTGTGTTGTGTGAACGTGCATCTGAAGGTTACAGCATCACAGTGCATTATTATTATTACATATTACCCAGCATTGCCCTATTCATTAATGCTGAAAGTGAGCAGATAGTACTAAGTTTTTAGTTTTACTATCATATATTTAGCAATAAACCAATGAATTAATGCCAAAGTGAATAAGGGCATACATCACTTTATCTTACACAATGAAGCATACAGGTAACTAACGCAAAAATTAATACGATGAACGATAGAACATAAGATCTTCCATTAAGATACCTTTAAATGCTGCCCAGTGCAGAGCAGTATCACCCTCCTTGTCAAATGAATACTGAGATGCACCCATGCCAATCAGGTACCCAGCCAGAAGTGTCTGGCCATTCTGGGAAGCCACAATCAATGGAGTACAGCCTTTGTTGTCCACAACTTCGATGGACACCCCATGCTAAAAAGTGAAAGTGCATTAAGTTCAAAATCCTCATCTTGGTCTCCAAAGCACAACGGAGTCTTCTCCCTAAAATGTCTAGCCAATGAAATTCACCGGTCTCTTTCAGCCTCCTCGCATCGTCCACTTCGCTCTTCAACTAGATTTGATCTTTTAGTTTTTCATACTAGAACGGCTATGGCTCAGTCCCGATCCTTTACATCAATTCGTCCCTTTCTTTGGAATGCTCTGTCCCCATCTACTCAAACTTGCTCTGGAAATCCCTCCTCCTCATTCCTTTTCTCAAAACCCATTTCTTCTTTCTTGGCCTTGCGCACTGGGAGCGTCTCTGAGCAGTTCAACCTAGTAGAGGCGCTTTATAAATGCTTTTAATACAATATATATATATATCATATCATTTAACTTTTCAGAATGACATAGTATGTTTGCAAACCACAATGCATAGCTCTATACAGGCATTTGCTTAACAAAGTGTGACTGGATGCTATTTCTAGGTTGTGCTGTCAATGACGTAATAAATGACAGGAGGGAGTTCAGATTTGAAAACAAATGCCTGGATGCCATCCACACTTTAAGCCTGATTTGTTTGATTTATCAGCAAGAAATTAAGATAGGATGCCTCAATTCTATTCAAAATTCTAATCAAATTTCACCACTGAGAAAATTCATTTATGTATTCAAGATTTCAAGTTAAACATTAATCAAGATATTTATATTCATTCATAATTTAAAACAAAAGTTGATAAAATCAAACAGTGAAATTGCAGTCCGAGTGCATACTCTTAAAAGGAATTAAAAAGTCGTGTTTCAATACCTTTAGAAGCATGGAAATCAAAGCCGTGTGACCCGTTGCACAAGCCCAGTGAATTGGTCTTTGGCCAGCTTCATCTCCACTTGGTTCATTGATAGGACCATTCGTGTCAATAATGTAGCTGAGTACATCCTTGTGTCCTTTGAGGCAAGTCCAGTGGGCAGCTGTGTGACCCTCGTTGTCAGTACGGCTCAGCAAATCCAATCCATGAGACTCCACCAAAGACTGGATCTGAACCAGTGACCTGAAACGTTCATCACAATGTTAATAGTTGTCAAAATATAATATCTTTTTCTTTATTGAAACAATCCGGTTGACAGACCGCAACCGGTTACAGTGTACATTTAATGCAATTGAAACATTTCACAAGAACACAAATGACAGAAGACATAAATCTTAACTACTAACAGAACAGACAGCTTGCAATACATAGTGCTAATAGCAGCCTACAAAGCATGTCCACCCTATGGAGTGCGAACTCGTTACTTCTCGCTCTCTATATGCCAGCGTGTTATCCAATGCGCTACCGGGCCCCCTAAATAAGAATAAGTTATACATGTATTTAATGGGAAAAACGGTTGACAAGATCACAACTCAGTTACAAGAAAGGGGTTCTTTTTATTTAATGGTAAAAAATGGTTGACAAGATCGCAACTCAGTTACAAGAACGGGAAGTTCTATAGGTCACATGGTCACTTATTCAGAAGGCAATAATAGAGAGCTCTTGGGATAAAGTTTTTATCATCTTTCGCTAGCAATGCAAATTCATGTGGCCATGGGTGGAGGCTGCATTGACGCCTAATGACCGGAGCAAACAAGTTCCTCAGTGTGTGATATGGGTTCTTGATTACAGAAGTCCTCTAATAGTCTATAATTTATTAGGTACTGCTTAACTGTGTGTTCGATTAGATAAAGCATTCAGAGATTTCTTCTCATAGTTGAACAATTTTATCAATGTTAAAACATTGAAAAAATAATTACAGCATTGTCTACAAGTTTGCGAAATAACTATATTCACAACAAGCAGCACATCAAAACTTGCTGAAATAAACTTACACTGATATCTTTTGTATCAGGCTAAGCAGGATGAAGAGGTCAAACAGCAATCATAAAGTTACCCTGCCCTCTTATCCACGTAGGACCTTTATTCTCATACGGAACCCACTCATAACCCATTACCCATAACAATGCCATGATGTTATTTGAAATGCTAGCAGAGAATACATTAACTATATTGGCAGAATTAGCCGAAACAATGTAAGCCTAAATAATTAACGATACCTATACCTTGGACTTGACCTCCTTAAATCGGATTATCTATCCTCATATCGCCATTTTATATAAGAAAACAAAAGACAAGTTGTAGTATTACTAAACGAAATAATTCTTCCGCAAAACACGGACCTGTCACGGTACGTTAAAAACCCAGCATTACTTACACACAGGATTTGAACAGTACAAACCCAGCTTTGACTGCATCAAACAGAGATTGCACGTGTTGATCGAGCAGAGTAATAGATTGCTGGATATCTTTCACTTCATGCCATTGTCCGACCGAGTAATCAAGGTTTGAAAAAGCTTTTTCATTCAAACCACTCCTCGTTGCCAAGACGCCATCGACCACCATTTCGCTAGTTACTCAATGGTCGTATTTTACGGACTAACCTTTTACCTGATATGATCGAAGCCTTTTACGGAATGCACATAATACCGATAAGTATGTGAGTAAGCCATGCGAATTAAATAATTTTACATCAAATTTTTGCCTACTGCTAAATTTGTAGAAATTTTTGAGACACGATCAAATTGGACCCGAAACATGAGCGGAGCGGAATTTACCAAAATATCGGAAGTCGAATTTTCCAGGAGCCTGCAGGAGGCATATAATATATAGGCCTACATAAATTTGTTTGAATGTATGCATCATATCAATACATACAAATACATTTGTAGGCATACTTGCATACAAGCACATGTCTATGCATCCTTCTTGCATACACATGTATGCTAAACCCCCCCTAAAAAGTCGATCCATTTTTCCCCCCATGTAAAAATGAAAAATTTGCACGATTAACCCCTTTAGCCCCCCCCCCCAACCGTAAAGGTAGGCACGAGGTTTGGCAGACAGTTTGGCGGATATGAAAAAGGACCATTTTCCAAGATTTCGACCAAATGACTAAAAAAAGTCGTCAGAAATTTTGGCGACTGAGAACGAAAAAATTTTCCCCGCAAGCTCAGCCTCCCAACAGGGTTGTTTTTAAGGAATTCTTAGAACTGCACAACCCATTCTTTTCTTTCCAATCCTCCATGGTAAATTTCTTCCAATCGGAGAACGACCTTATCTGCTAGTTTTAACTGTACATAATTACAACTGCAAAAATCAGTTTAGAACTGCACATTTTGTGTACAACTGCACGCTAAAAAAAGCTCTAGCCCCCCAAAACTGAAATACTTCCGCCGCCACTGCTACTCAGAAACGCTCCCGACTACAGTGCAGACACTGAATCAGAGTTTCACCCCGAAGTGCAGAGAAATTGCACGTGAAGGACTTGCCGAAAGTCCCTTCGAAGCGGCTTGAGGTGGATTTGAACCTGAAACCTTCTGGCTGCAAGAACACACCCACTACAGCTCTAACGATGAGTTGTTTGGATGTTCTGCTTCAATCTCCGACAGGCCTATTGCTTCAGACTGGCTTTGATCGAAGATGAAAAGACCAAAAGTTCTTTTTATATACTTTTTAATGTTCACAACTGCAACAATATGAGGGAGGTAAAAGTACCGTAGGAAGACAGTCACACATGCACACAAACATGCATGCGCATACACACACGCAGCACACACACACACAGCACACACACACATGCAGCACACACATGCAGCACACACACACACGCAGCACACACACACTGGACGGAGGAAGTTAGGGAGAACAGGAAAACCTAGGCAAGAAAAGAGATCAGAGAGTTAGACCATTTCAGATTAATTTGATTTAGCAACAAAATACATGTTGAAACCAGTTTATTTATTAGGAGAATGAAAATCTGCACATACCGGAGATAACCAGCATCATTGTGCAGCTATTAGGTGGAAGCTTTACCAAAAAATTCAGTCAAGGTTCTCCCAAACAATCAACTTTCGAAAAAATTAGCTGAATGCAAAACATCACTAGTTTCAAACACATATAAAATGCATAAGAACCATTAAGCTTATTCTAAGCACTCAAGTTAAAATTTACGCATTTGATGTTGGAATGTATAGCTCTAATGGTGGGATTCACCAGTTAAGGATTCACCCATATATTACATACATGAAAAATCATATCTTCATATCCATCCCCCTCTGTTGCACCTCATGCATTTTGTGGATCCTCCCTCAAGCGCACGTACCAATAAGCTTCTCTACCCCTCACACCTTTACAAACGTTAATTCATCTATTATAAGGCATTTATTTTATAGTAAGCTACTATTTTTTTTAAACATTATATTTTATTACCTAAGCTTTGTCAACTTTGTCATGCTATGGTTATAGACCTGAACATAATTTAATGTAATAATGCCATTGGACTGCTATAGGATAATACATAGCTACAAATAGGCTAATTTGGACATCACAATTAGACATTTATTTTTCATACATACACATCTCAACAAGACCCTCCCCATATGCCAGCAGTTCCCAACCCATGGCCCACGGGCCAAAAGTGGCCTGCCATGTCTAAAAATGGCCGTAGGCCTAATCTCTCAAAGAATTGACAAAAATATATGAAAAAATTGACAATTTGGACAGGCTAGAATACATAATTATTTTCTATTACAAATTATTTTATTTTGACGTCTATAAATAATATCAAACATTCCATTTTGAATCAATTATAACAATTTCATATGCTTTTAGGTAATTAAATTTTAGCCTTTTGGCACTAATGTCCTTCAACTAAGAAAAAGTGGCCCTCGTGTCCTCAAACTTAGAAAAAGTGGCCCTAAAGTAAAAAAAGGTTGGGAACCTTGCCATATGCACACGTACACAAAATCACCTAAATCTGAACACCCCTCCACCTCACTGCAAAGGTAATATAATGGACAGCCCTAAGATATTTGATTCTGTGCACATATTTCTCCAATGATCAAATTGTTTAAGAAACCCAAAGGAAGATTAGGATAGAAATTCTTCAGTGCTAGAGTTGTAGAGCTATGGAACGGTTTGGATGATAGCACTGTGTCGGTTGACACGGTCTCAGCATTTAAAAGGAAGCTGGAAAAACTGGGCTATTGAATGTTCCAGGTTAAATTTGCACGGGTTCTAACACATCGTCTTCTGAACCACTTAAAACCCATGTTATGTTATGTTAATGATCACATATATGCCATCTGGCTAACAATGAAAATAACACCATGATGGATACCTCACAGCTCCCAAAATAATGCTAGCAACACTAAGCATTTAGACCATTATCAATATTACATGAAAAATTTGGAAAGCTTTAGCAAACAGATTTCATATGTGGAAACAAACTAATGTGACACAACATGAAATCGTTCCTACTTAGCACACAAACAAATCTAAAAGCCTTGTGTAGCCTAAATCCACAGTGAAAGATGTGCAGAACATTGACAAAATGTAACATTTATCATATTATACAATTCTATGATGCAATGTTATTAATTGTCTCGATGAATTCGCTTCAGTTTTTAGAGTTTCTCATCAGACTTCCTGTTCTTCTTCTCCTTCTTGCATGCATAGGACGAGAACATTTGTTTACAAAAACAAATACATAGTTTATGGAGCTACTTGGTCGAAACAGTGATGTACCGTTAGCTTAAATCCTGTTAAGTTTGTTCCTATAATATTGGCTAGTTCCTCAAGATTATTTTCTTACGAGCTATCACGAACTGTACCAACTATTTTGATATTCACACCACTGAAGGTTAGAGAGCGAAACGTCTTTTTGGAGATCAACATTTCAAAATCAAGAGTATCACTGTATCTCAAAAGGTATCGTCAATGAAGCAGTACGAAATCAGACGCGTTCCGAATGTGCAGTACTTTCCAAAACTATTTTTCCACAATCCAAAGTTATGATATTTTTATGCGAAAGCTTATGATGAACATAAATATGTACAGAAATCATATTGTCATGAGCTGCGAATAACCTATAACCCTCGACTTTGCATTTGTGGGTGTCAAACACAGTTTGTGACTAACAACTTACATCGAATATGTTAATTAGAAGACAAGTAGCATCATTGTCATGAAATGCTGTCAATAGTGCCTCTACAAAGCTTACAATAATCCTTGTGCTATGAAGACTGTGCAAAGACATGGGCCAGCTCAGGGTTTAAAGTGGGTGGGAACGCATGGGAACGGCGTTCCCACTGCTCTCAAATTTCTTGACTTGTGTTCCCACTGCTCACCATGCATGGAACCCTTGAAACATGGGCGCTCCAAAAAAAACTTCAGCAGCGTTCCCACTGCTCACAGTTGGCGTTCCCACTGCTCACCCAAACCACTTTAGCCACTGGACCAGCTAGTTCTTTCTCTAGAATTACACAACATAGTTACACAAAGTTTTAAAAGTGTCTCTCTTGTTGCTTGCACACACATAACCATTTTTTCTAACACAACAGGCATATGAAAGAACAAGAAATGCAGATACATACTACTTGAAAATACTATTGACAAAAGCTGCAATCAGTCACTTATATCAGAGCACAGATAAAACGATCTAACACAAACATCACGTCAGTGTAGCTGAAGTGGATGAGAGAAGAAGATGAAGAGCTGTCCCTTAAACTAGACCTGAGGCAGACATGGGTAAGAAGTGCTAGCGACTTTATTTTCTTAACCTCGGCATATGAGGGCGGGGGTCAGTCCTCACCCTCATTCTCCACTTCCCACCGACTGTACAGTCAAAGTGCTCATTATAGCTGGGGTACTGGCAAATCAGAAATCTCAACCCAAAGTATCTACCCTGGTCGGAAGTTGAACCCACAGTCTCTGGATCGACAGTCCAGCAATGTTAACCACTACACTATCGAGCACTACCCAGGGTGAGAAGTATGAAAACACTAAAAAAACTAAGAACTTCCTGTAAAGGAGAAGCAAAATCAAACAAAACACCAGCCATGCCCGAGTACTAAAGCATTAAAGTGGACATGTTGTTGAGTTCTGGTTTTGAAACTGCTCCCTGCTTAAGAAGTATTTTAGAAACAAAGCTTCAGGATTATATTCTTCAGTTGAAATAATACTGTCTGCTTGAGTTCATCAATCTGCCTTAAAGTGATGGCATTAAGAAAATAGAGCATCATGTGCTGCACTGCATTTTGGACATCACCCAGGCTGTACTCGTAAAATTTGAGCTGAGCACACACCATGTCTGAAAAAATTGACTTTTTCTGATGAAATTTTCTGACAACCTTTTTTAGTTGGCAAATTCTCTGATGACTTTTTAGTCATCAGATGATTTTCTGAAATTTTTTCGACCTTGTAATGCGTTAAGCCTCGTTAATTTCCTAATTGTTTCTTTTAGTACTTTTATTTCTTACATGACATGATCTTCTCCTGTTTTCCTGCTGTTTTCTTTTGGATTTTTATTAATGAATTTTTAAAAACTCTTTGTGAGGCAAATATACGCTGTATACCCCGCATATAACCTCATTTACAGAACTAAGCACACTATGTCAAATTTTTTAGTTGAGTGCATGCTGTATACTCACATATACCTTCGTGTACAGCCCTGGACATAAATGAAGACTCAATTAGAAACAGCCACCTGTATCTCCAGTTGTTTTTCAGACAAAACAATATTATGAATAGTAGGAGGTTAAATTTGTTCAAATTCTCCTACTTTGTGACCAACCACCAGCTGTAACAGCAAGGATGAAATGAGAAACAAACTAATTAACTGCATAAAGTCGTCACCAGTTGACGACGTTAATAAGTTAAGCTTTGTAATAAATGGAATAGTTAGCCGGACATATAATTCTTAATGTGATCAAGCAAGATGCAGCAGATGCTTGTTAAACCATCCATCCAGAAGTGATGACGTCAGTAATATGCCAGAATGTATATGCTGTGCTCTTCATGACTTTGGACGATAACCTATAAAGCAATGACGTATATCACTATGTACCATACATATAAAAATGTGACAACAACATCATGAAAACGACCAATTATTATTAGCTTAATAAAAAATAACAACTTTCGCAAATCCATTTTGCAGGAATAATGATAATTTTACAGCAATAACAATTATGTTGTATTCATGTGTATAAATTATTGGAAATGAGAACAGTAGTTTTTCACTCATAAGTTTACTCTTTGATAAATCAGAGTGATTTAATGATGATGATGATGATGATGATGATGATGATGATGATGATGATGATGATGATGATGATGATGATGATGATGATGATGATAATCATAATAATAATGCTATGTTCAGCATTTTGCAATATAAATTTAGTATTTAGTATTTTGCAATATAAATTTAGTATTTAGTATTTTGCAATATAAATTTAGTATTTAGTATTTTGCAATATAAATTTAAAATATATGACTGCATGACGCTCAGCTGTACAGGAATGTAATTCAAACCAACATCCAACCCACCTTCTCCAGATGCCTCAGTAGCTGTTTTGACAAGCCTGAGTATAGCTGGGTAAAGGTTGGCTTTCGAAGGACCTAGAAGCTTTGTGGCCTGTTTTAATCCATCTTCAAACTTCTCATCCTCTCTTTGAAGTTCATACTATTCCAAATACATAAACAAAAGAGATAATTAGCTAAAATAAGCTTAAACTGTCGCAAAATGATACACATTATAATATTGTTGCTAGCAGTGGCATTGGCAGAGTCACAAGTTTAGGAATGGCAAGGCCGAGGATCCAAGGGACTTTCACAGTTCCAGTGGTGGTTTTGGGTAAAACCTCAGAATTTGGATATTTGTCCTCTTTTTTTGGAAAAAATTCAACACGTTCTAATTTACCCAGTTTCACTAGTACGTGAAATCGTGAATGCTATTAATATGTAGCTATTTTCTTATGATTTAAAAATAAATAAACCCAATTAACAAGTACCTACCGAACAAATACTACGTTTTTATTTTCTTATGCTCATTCACCTTAAATTCTTCAAGGTTTTTACGGTTTTCTTAACTTTATTGACAAGTGCATATTGTTTTGGTCAGTAAATAATATAGACAGGTCCAATTCTTAGTCACTCCATTCCAGAAAGCTTTCTCTGCGGTGGCACATTGTTAAATCAGACTGAATGTCTGCTCGATGTTGAAAATGTTCTCTTTCATGATTTAGCTGATCGGTATGAGAGGTCGCCTTGCAATGTGGAATACGTGGGTTCGATTCTTCTGTGAGGTGAAAGTGCTGCTCACTTAAGTAGGCTATCATGTCCAATGGCACAAATCTTAAAGCATTATTCTGCCATGGCACATTTGAATCTCAAACATAATAGACTGACAGGCCAGCATGACAGTGACTAAACTGGCATGAATCCAATTACCAGTACAGGACATCTCTTCATCTTCTTCTTTTATCCATTTCAGCCACATTGATGTGATGTTTGTTTATGTATAATTCAATTCACAAATCTTTCCCATGTCTTGTAATTTGCTAAAATTAATTATTAAGTTACAGAAAATTGTCAAAACATATTTCTAATCAATACCAACCCATTGTTAAACCTATTGTGACAGAATTCCGAATCAAATATTACCATTACCCTGAGGTCCCTGGCATCATTCATGGGTGGCGTAACCTACAAATCAGTTTGCCGTTAATAGAGGGTCAAACTAAAACAAGCAAATAATTAACACAAGTTCCACACACAAATTACTCACCTGCACGGTTTTATAGACTTTTTTGAATAGTTCACAGCCAAGCTCTTTCTCCAGCTTTGCATGTGCTTCCTCCAACTGTGAGGCATCCATCTCAGAATTACCATCAACATCTTCAAAGAATTCATCATCATCACCATCATCTCCACCTGTCAAAAGTCAAAGATCATTAGAATTATCAATAACAATGTTGTGTCATGAATCAATAGGTGATCATAAAAGTAGCCACAAAATTTCTTTTAATAAATTCATTGAAACTGAAAACATTTGCGAAGAACCCTCATTTATGAACAGTTACCTCATGGAAAGGAATTTAATGGTGTACAGCTTAACAACTGTAATTAAATAGCACTGATGTTGTAAATCTTTGCCTAAATGGCAGACACATCAGCATAATATCATCATCTGAAGTGGGTCCGATCCGTGCGCTCCATGCACAGTCGCTTCAGGGAGATAGAGGGTCAGTATTGGGAGCGTAAGATCTCTTCCAACGCTGGAGATGCCAGACGATTATGGTCCACCTTCAAGGATCTCCTGGGGCGACCTCAACCTTCCTCTACCGCAACGCCTCCACCGTTTACAGCAGCTGACTTCGCCAGCCATTTTGCTTCCAAGATCGACACGGTGCGTCGGGAAACAGATGGATTTCCACCTCCTGAATGCGCTCCTACCGATTGCCGTCTCTCCAGCCTCGACCTCGTCTCTGAGCTCGAGTTACGTCGCCTCATCCTCTCCTCTCCGCCAAAGTACTCTGAATTGGACACTTTGCCACCGTTCCTCATACAGGAATCCATCGACATCTTCCTTCCTTTCCTGACTCTCATGTGTAATGCCTCTCTTCGTGATGGCATTCTACCGGCATCCCAGAAGCGGTCAATCATCACGCCGATCCTGAAGCAGCCGGGACTTGACCCTCTTCTGCCGTCTAGCTATAGGCCTATAGCTAATGTTACTTTTGTATCTAAAATTATTGAAAAGCTTGTTGCTATTCAGCTTTTTAGGTACTTGGACTTGAATATGCTTCTTCCACCATACCAATCTGGCTTTCGCAAGGGACACTCCACTGAGACCCTTCTTCTTCATCTTCTTTCTGATGTTTACAATGCAATTGACAAATCGCAGGTAACTCTTCTGGCTCTCTACGACGTGAGTGCTGCTTTCGACACTGTCGATCATGATATTCTGATTCATCGGCTTTCTACTTCTTTTGGCATCTCTGCTCTGCCCCTTGACTGGCTCACATCTTATTTAGCAGACCGCTCCTCTTCCACTGTCTTTCACTCCACCCGTTCCCCTTGGATCCCCGTTCCAGTGGGCCTTCCGCAGGGTTCTGTTCTAGGGCCCTTGCTCTATATTCTTTTCACTGCAGACATTGGCTCTTTGCTCGCTTCTTGCTCATTGCGAAGCCACTCCTACGCTGATGATGTCCAATCATATGGCCATTGCTTTGCTGTGGACGCAGCCAAAACTGTCCGCCTTATGGTCAGTGCTTCTAACACCCTTACTTCTTGGCTTTCGTCAAATCGACTGCGACTCAACTCTCTGAAGACGCAATTCATATGGCTGGGAACTCGCCAGCAGCTGGCCAAGATTGACTTGGCTGCTCTCGCACATGAGTTTCCCCTTATAACCTTCTCTACCTCTGTTCGAGACCTTGGGGTCATCTTGGACCAAGAACTTTCCTTCTCTAAGCACATCTCTTCCCTGTCACGTGCCTGCTATTATCAAATTCGACAGCTGCGTGTCGTTGCTCGCTCTCTCTCATTCACTGCATCTTCTACTCTTGTCCATGCCTTTGTTTGCAGCCGCTTAGATTACTGCTCCTCTCTTTATGTTGGCCTCCCACAGGTCCGTCTGAACTCCTTGGTTAGGGTCCTTCGATCTGCAGCACGCTTGGTTGGTGGCATCTCCCGGTTTGCTCACGTTTCTGCCTTCATGAGGGACGACCTCCACTGGCTCCCACTGCAGCAACGCATTGCTTATAGAGTTTCGTCTATAGCTTGGCGCTGCATTCTGTCTCAAGCTCCATCCTACCTATGTGAGCTTTTTACTCCAGTCTCGGTTTCTCTGGGCCGTTGTTCGCTGCGGTCAGCTGCCCGCGGTGACTATCTTGTCCCTTTTTGTCGTACCGCTACTATGCAGCGAAGAGCATTTTCCGTGGTGGGTCCAGCCATCTGGAATGGCCTCCCTGCGGCTCTCCGTTCGCTTCCCCGTGACTCTGCTGGCTCTTTCTACCGTCTTCTTAAGA
This sequence comes from Lumbricus terrestris, assembly GCA_949752735.1. Lineage (NCBI taxonomy): Eukaryota > Metazoa > Annelida > Clitellata > Crassiclitellata > Lumbricidae > Lumbricus > Lumbricus terrestris. The sequence continues at coordinate 38,293,498 of OX457037.1, read as the reverse complement.
CCTTTCTCTTTGACCAGGCCTGGGTTGGGAGCGCCTCTGAGTAGAGATCTTGAAGGGGCGCTATATAAATTTATTTGATTGATTGATTGATTGATTGATTGAATACAGTATTTTTCAATGTATATGTTCAATTATGTTGTCTTCTCACGGTGACCTTTAGCCAGTGCTTAAAGTGTGGGAAAATAAGTGCCTGGACACCCGCTACCTTTCCAAAAGAAGTGCCTGGACGCCCCTTACCTTTTCAGACTGTGCTGCCCAATAAGTGGCAGGACAGCATTCATATTTTAAAATAAGTGCATGGACGCCGTCCATGACCGTCCAGCCACACTTTAAGCCCTGCCATTTGCACTGTAATGTAGATTGACTAGATCCCCTATTCTGAGCCAGAAGAATATATATTAAACAGAGAATTCCACTTCAGTTATGGTACAAAAAGACTAACCTTGAGTCACACCATTTCCAAATTTACTCGAAGACAATGCAGTTTTGGAATCTCCTTTGTCAATCATCGTCGGGAATTTTTCTGCTGAAAAAGTAGAAAATCAACCTTCACACGTGACGCCTTTTGCACAAGCAACTACCTAACTGACAAAAAACACGCCCCTTAACTTTCTCATCCCTTTTGCTGCTTCCTTCACATATCTCACGTGGCCACACCCTGTTCCTAGTAATTACTTGATCATGGCTGACTTCGAATTAAGTATTTTGCTTTATTACATTCTTTCACTCATTGAAAACATGCCTTAACAAAAATATCCTCAACTCCCAACAGGTTTTTAACCTCCCCTATTCCCTTGATAACATTCCAAATTGCTATGGTTCCACACTTTCCAACCACCTTGACATGTATGGGCCACTCATGGCTCCCCTTCTCAAAAAGAAATCTTGACAAGGAACCTATCTAACTACGTTTCCGTTTCCAATCTTTCATTTCTATTTAATTTAATTAAACAAATTGTCCTTGCCTGGCTAAACTGCTGACCCCACAACTCCCACCAGTCTGGCTTCACTAAACACAATTCCGCAGAAATTCCACTTTCCATACAATAGACTGGCTTCTGCAGTCAGCCATCAGAAAGTCTCCTATCTCTGCTTCCTTGACATCTCTGTCATATTGGACACCATTGATCACAGCCTCCACCATATATGACTCCTCAATGGTTTGGCATCTCTGGAACTACTCTCTACCATTATACCAATCTCATTATTTTCTAATGCTGGATGTACACATGTGCAGGCTACAAGAAGGCACACGCATTATCACATTATCTTTACATTACATTACATTGCCACATCACATTAGAACAGCCAACATTTCTTTTGCTCAATGATGGTCACTCCCTGCAATTCTTCACAACCATACTTTCATGACTGTTTCCACAAAAACAGTCAAATACTACCCGCTCGTTTCTGAGTTCATCGTCTTTACCCGATGCACTCTCCTCATTTTCCATCACAATGGAATTTTTAGTCGAGCCTTGCTTTACAACTACCGGTGTATGCTCTTACCTTCCTTTTTGCCTGACACTAGAAGAAGAGTTCTCATTGTTTCTCTGATATTCTGCAGGTCGTTCAGAGACGAATTGCTTCCGAGTGAACTTTGCAAAATAAAATACGATACATGAATTACTATTAATTGCATTTAAACACTCCAGAACATGGGCGCCCGCACATAGGGGCAAGGGGGGGCACTTGCCCCCCCCCTGGAAAATTGAAACCTATGTTTTTTAACTACTACTTTTGGGTTTTTAACAAATTTCTTTGCATTATTGCACCATTGATACGAATGATACAGACAATGAAAGTCAGAAATCCACATTTTAGATATATCTATAGAAATAGACATGCTTTTATAACTTTCTGCCTTGCATGTTCAAGCTCTTTCTAAAAATTCTTACAATGACCATTGGCTTTCAACCTTCCTGTGGGCACCCAAGCAAACAGCAGGCCTATCGATTATGGCCTACTTAAGTGGAATCCAGCTGTAATGCAATTAATCACAACTGCAAAAAGTTAAATACTAACGCAAAAATTTGAAAATTTCTCAAAGTACACTGAAATTTCATCAGGGAGATCTGCTTATTCACCAGCATTGTAATTATATAAACCAAGTCCGCTATAAGTCAGGCTTCATTTTGTCCATTTTGCAATCTGCCAGTACAGAATTCATGAAGGTCATACTGTATATAAACTTGGCTCTGGTTATCACGCCTCAGGATTTACACCCAAAACTGACAAAGAGATCTGTTAAAAAGAATTGATACCCACACTAATCTGATCCTCAGATCTCCACCTTCCTAAACGATACCCGCATTAACAGTTACTCTGGCCTCTGGCTACCAGACTTGGACCTCTTTCTGACTACTCTTGGGAATAGGCTTCTGACTCGATGCAGAACATGTGAAACTGCTGGTGCCCTGCAATTGGCTTTCGAGCGGCGCTTTAGAAGCAGCTAAAGGAGCAATTGCCCCTTGCAAACGGACACCTTTTCCGTTCATTTAGTCATTCGTTCATTCTTTGGAATTATATAGCGCACCCTTAGGAAACTACTTTTTAACATAGATCTGCTATTTGATTTGTACCAAATTTCTAAGGAAACTATTCATATTAAAAATTATGCACAAAATGACACTGAGAAATTTGCATAAGAAACCTCTTTGAAAAATACCCGTATTCCTAATTTCCATGCAGCATTGCATTTTCAGGCTCTTGCTACTACAAAATTTGATCGTGACTATCGTAAAAATTTTGCCCCCCCCTGCGAAAATTTCTGCGGGTGCCCATGCTCCAGAATACCTTAATGGTAGAACAATGTAAGGCAAACTTAATCAAAGCAACATTTAAAGAAAAAAAAATATTTAAGTAAATATTATTTATTATTAAGTTGTAAGAGCCACTGGCTGAATGAGAAATCGCAGGTAACAGGGTAAAGCCAGTGCAATGGCCTGGAAGAACCAATTTCTTAATGGCAAAGCAAGGCACTGAAGGACACTGTTTAACAATGTACACCAAAGCAACGTAAAATAATGTAAGGAAAGGCAGCGTAAGGCAGGGGCAGATCCAGGAGGGGGTCAATCCGGCCGCGGCCCCCATTTAAAAATTGCATGGGACATGGCCCCCATTTCATTTCGTGTTCAACAAGCCATTAAATAAACGCAGCGGGAGAGAAAAGCAGGATACCATGACTCCCGACTATGATACTATGACGACTGACAACTAAAAAAAGGTCATCAACTATTTTGGGGCCAAAATGGTACCTTTTTCCTGGAAAATGGACGAATGACTAAGAAAAAGTCATAAGATTTTTTGGTGACGAAGAAGACAAAATTTTTGCCCTGTCCTAACAAGACCGAAAATTTTGGCCCCCCTTCGAAAATTTCTGCATCCACCCTTGGCGTAAGGTATACAATAAAAGGTAATGTATGGCTGATAATGCACGGTAAAATATAAGTGCTTTTATTATCTGCTGCAATCAACAATAATTCCGTTGAAGACAATGTGTTTCAGTTGACAGATACTTCCACAACAATGTAACCGCAACGCGGGAAAACTTCAAATAAAACCCTTCACTGAAATCTTCACACCACTCTCAAATTAATTACTGTCAATCTTGAAACCTTTTCTTCAATGTTACCATCAAAAATAAGACTGAAAAAGTGCATTGTTGTGTTACCAGTAAGTACCAACTTGTACTAACTTGTTCTTTCAAACAAATACATAAAGCAAAGATGCTCTGTCTCTTTATTAAAACCTATTTCTTCTCCTCGATATTCACTCCTGGAGTGCAACTGAATGGAAACTTCTGTGACTGGTGCTATGGAAGTAGCAAATTACATTACATTACATAAAGCAGAAACAAGCATTTACATAGAACATGATGTAGTAATTGCATGTTAGTAAGTAAACATGTATACATGCATCTGTGCTTTCGGGCACTTAAAGTAGACTGTAAAGCCTTTTGAGTACTGGTAATTGACAAAAGGTCTGAAACCGTCAACCCTGGGCTTTCCCTTAGATTACTCCCAAACACTTGGTTGCATTACTCACTCATTTTCAAAGAAATCTTTCTTCTTTCTTTCTTTTTTGTTTCTCTTTTCTTTTGAAGTCTTCTTTTTCGGTTCAATAGTTTCCTCATCACCAGAATCTGCATTAAAAAAACAAATCTTCTATACACAAAATGCTTATTCTATTAATACTTCTACCGTAATTACAATATTCTGAGCTTTTTTCTCAAGTAACTCTTGTAGCCATGAAAATACAGGACACAAATATAGCAAATATAAAACAATAGTTGGTTGCATTAATGTGCATCATCATCGTCACCGTCACCGTCACCACCACCACCATCATCATCATCATCATAATCATCATCATCATCATCATCATAATACAATATTATAATTATTTCTTAATACCCATGGTATGAAGTATCCCTCAGGTGACCTAAAAATGTTTGGAGACTGCTGGAAAAGAAAACATAAAATTTTCTGGATTTGTGTTGTTTTCTATTTCTGCATTCGAAAAGGTTAAAACAAATTATTATTATTATTTATTATTTTTATTATCATAATTATTTAATCATCTTCACATCTGTAGCAGTCAGTACGATTAAAAAAGAAGCTTTTGTTGTAGATGATATTATTATTAATGTTATCATGCAATAACATTCAATGCATATTGCTTGATGCCAAGTATTTCGTTGGTCAATAATATAATGCACTTTCACCAGACTTCTCGTTAAATACACATTCTGAAATAACACAGCTAGCGACTGATGGTTTAAACTGAAACAAATACACATATATCCCTTAATCTGCATCAACATGCATAATTAAAAGAAGAATTCTGTTATTAAATGGTTGAGCAAATCCTTAAGAACCACTGAACCAGCTCATAAGAATGCAACGTATTGTATTGTATCTATAAATTTATATATAGCACCATTTGCAGATTGACTACTCAGCACAAAATGTACTGTATTATACTTGAAAAGATACTGATGAAACAGTGTAACAGATATCGTGCCCATGTTTTATTAATACCAATGCTATTGATGACAAAGTTTTGCTGCTCCTAATATCATCATCTTTAACGTTATTATCATTAAATCAAATAAGAACCTTTGCTGCTGGGACTCTTCAGAATACTGGCCATACTTTCCCGAAGCGTCTGCATGTCTTCATCATCTGAATCTTCGCTGAAAATGTCAATTATGATTTCATCACTGGAGACCATAAGTAACGTTTACACTTCTGAAAGATTCTATACAGGCACTAGATAATGTGTTGGTACAGTTTAAAACCAAATTTTCAGATCAATGGCAGATTTACTGCTAAATTGTCTAGCAATAACTTCAAAGTTGCAATAGCATTGATTGTTAGGAATCACAACGAAGATACGTAGAACTTACTCACTTAAAACTAAAGATACATGCATTCATATGCATCAGAGTTGACTATGGCAGTGCTATCTAATGCTATCTATGGAATCATGACCATAATATCGTGCATTAATCAGTTACAATCTGTCTCTTGAAGTGGCACTTTAAAATCAAAATTATGACTACGATTACGATAAAGCAGAACCAACATTAACAGAACATCAACAAGAAATTCAGATCTATTTGTGACAATTAAATTTCTCTCACTCGGAGTCATCATCACTGCTGCAGCTGCTTTGTTCATCATCATCACCAGCATCTTCTTTATCCAACGCTTCTGCAACAACCTCGATGTCGGCTAGTGAATATTGAAGACAACTGTCACCTTCGGAGTCTGAATCCTCATCTAAAATCTGTCAAGACACTTAGTACTATATAGTATAGGCCAATGTAAAAAATCACCAAGCCACAGCTGTTAGTTGTATGTGAGGCGCCCTTGTAAGGGCATGGCTGTGTTACAGCACCATAGAAATTGTCATCGTTACTATTATTATTATTATTACTATTATTATTATTATTATTATTATTATTATTATTATTATTATTATTATTATTATTATTATTAATGTACAGTAGGTTGACAGAGCGATTTCACTGTTAAAATGGGAAGAACACTTAGAACAGTCTACCACTAAAGTCAACTAGTCACAGCCATACATGATAAGTGAAAACAATGCGTAAGAAGAATTCTTCATATGGTAATGCCACTTTGTTTCATCAGGGCTGCTTCAGGGGTTTAATAAATATCAAAATGCAACACAATACAATATAACAATTTAATAATTAAGATATCATTGATAAATTGTTTTAATAATTAATATAGAATATTTTCAAGACATCTAAGAAAAACTTGCCACGCAATTTCAGTGAAAGTACCGTTCTAAAAGTATAGTAAAATATGCCTGGAGAATCCATAACCACGACAGGACTTATATAAGGACAATAGGACATCTCCCATAATATCAGTGATTGAAAACTAGAACCTTTGCACCAAAGCATATGAGAATCATTACTGTTGTAAAACTTAACATATCATAGGATCGAGGACAGGAAACAATACTATAATCATAAATTTTAAGATATAAAATATTGAAAAATTGCAAGAGTTCATTTGAAATTTTATGATATTGAAATAAGAAATTGATAGAACATGAATATTATCACTGTCAAGTTCATTCATTCATTCATTCATTCATTCATTCATTCATATGCATTTATATAGCGCCTCTTCAAGGGGAATACTCAGAGGCGCTCCCCACCTCAGCACGGCAAAATAAAACTGTTGTACACATCCTACAGATACTGAAAATGGTTAGAGACTTGCCTCAATAATTTCCTCGTCAACCGCATTTAGACTGTCAGCTCTCCGCAGTGTACGTTTGTTGTTGGGACTCGAATCACTTTTATCCAGGTTAAAAGGTTTTGCGTTCAAAAGCGTGGCAAGATCCGGTTCAGAACACGTACGAAGAAGCTTGACGTTTATTGCATCAAATTTTCCTGTTTTAAGGTTCTGCATCATTGACTTCTGCAAAACTGATTTGCCCGGTTGAAAGACTTTCTGTGGTGCCACGACACCCTCAGTGGAATTGCTTGCGTCGCTGGCTTTAGATATGCTATCTAATAAAAGAAACAGAAAGAATAATGCCAATCTATTCAATTATAACTAACAACCGCTGTATATAATATGGCTATTTTACATGCAATCTAAGAGTTATAGACAGACATAGTGGTTTGTGCAATTGCAAATAAAGACAACAGCAATAATACCTAGGCAGATGTAAAACTGCATCTAATTTGTACAACACCTGCACAATTTTAGTAAGAAAAATTTACCTTCACGCGACAATTGACGATGACTTAGAATGTCTACTATGGTTCCATGTCCTGTAGGCCAATTCCTTGCGTCAGCAGCCTGAGATTTCTCATCTAAAATTAAAATTAGTAAGTGAACAAACGAGTATGAAGTGGAGTCAGTCATCAGTCTGCAGATAAATAAGCAATTTGTAGACATTTATAACATGTATGTGCTTGAAAAAAGGAACAGCAGTCACATTTGGGACGCTACACCTAGGCAAGAGGCAGGATGCCGTGAACAATGCCGTATCATAATGTAATGCCAGTGGTCTTTAGACTAGTTCTGGATTTTTGGGATGTGTGTGCATGAGGGATAATAATAGATAGAAAAATCTACCGTGATATTAAGAATCACAAGCCCAATAAATACCGATAGCAGAAGTCTAACAGTGCAACATGGAGAAGCATAACTGCCACCGTCGTGAGTTACTTAACAAGTGCTACAATAAGTGTCCAGATAAGTGCATACAAAACAAGTTTGGAAATGACTACACCAGGATGCTCACTAGTATAGGATTTTGGATCCATATCGAGTATTGTGTTGTGGCAAAGGAGACATTAAAATACAATTTTTCAAAAAATACATGTGTGGCTGTGCATTTGCAGGCTATTGTGGTCTAACTATATAGCATTAGAACTACATGTGGTCTTAGAATAATTATGACAATTTATATGGCGCCGTAAGACGGCCATGGTGTTGCAAGGCTGCCTTAGAAAGCAGCTAACAGGCGGCATTAACCCTAGAGAACAAGTCTATTTTAAGCATAGATTTAAAGGAGTTTAAACTAATCTTCTAGCAAGCAATTGAGTCACATCAATACTTTGCTTTAATAAGACTTACACCTTACCGCTTTTCAATGTAGCTTCAAGTTCTAGACTGGAGAGAACGCTATCCATCTTCTTGTTCATCCATTTCGTTTCTTTCTTGGCTTCCGTCACTGGTGAGACTGCTCCAATTGCAGCCATTGCTGCTGTCATGCCAACTGGTGCAGCAGGCAAAGGCTTCCTTAGAAAGAGAAATGACTTCGCTCAGATCATAAAACAGATGACAAACTTAGTTTTGTGCTCTTCCAAAAGGTTTTATTTGAGGAATCTGCTATGCAACTTTATATTCAATGACATAATCAGAGTAGCGATGCCAATTAAATTATTTCAGAATGCTCAATTTTCTCATGGTCTAAAAGCACAATTTTAAGCCGTGTTGAGATAATACAAGTTATAAAAGACAATCCAACTACCTTTACCCAACATATTATACGTAAATCACAAGAATTGTCTGGGCGATCAGAAACTGCTTTAAGGAAGTGGAAATTTTGCTAAAACATCATTTTTATCCTTTCAATAAGGGACTTGTTGAGATGATTACAAGCTGTATGCTACACAGCATGTTTCAAGGCAAACCTTTCATGAATCAGTTGCCATGCCAGATGGTATGATACAAAACCATCATATTGTAACCCAAGAAATAGAATGAAACATAAGGCAATCACACGCAATGTAGTGTAACTCACGGTCTTGCTCTAGCACTCGCTGGACGAGGTTCAGCCTAGAAAGTAGTAATCACATTCAACGTATACATCAAATGTGTGGAAATGTAAAGAGACACTCACAGATAAACACTTAGTTCATAAAAATATAGGCAGATAAGTATAGAGGTGCTAAATAAATTTCAAGATTTATGGAGTTTTACTTGGTGTTCCCCTTTCCTATCATCTATAGGTGTACAATAGAAGTGATGTCACTCACTCTCTGCTTATGGTTACTGTGGGTAATACTAACAGCTCTATCCGTTCATGGTCATCTTTTAGGATTTCAATAATAACCTTTGTGCAAAAGCCTAAGTTACATGGAACTAGTGAATAAATACACCAGGGTGAAGTAATTTAAGAAAGTTTCTCCCATCCCTCAGCAAATCACACTCTGCCTAGATAACTAATTCTGTCAGAGAGAGATTTCATACTTAAGGTTTCCAAAAAGTGCTATGAACTTCTAAAACACAAATTAAACCACAGTTTCACAGAATGCTTTCCAGGATAAATTCCTTAAAAAAAAGAGCCACACGATGCCATGCAAAGAATTCTCATGGACTCCCCTGATAATGAATAACTGTTCCTTTGCACTCCTAATCCGTAATTTGAGCAAATTCCTACAACACAGGTGCCAGCAAAATACTGACACTCAGGAAGTTTAAAAATGTGCTATAAAAAGTTATAAGAAATAAAAATTATATAATCATTCATATGTTCTGAGACATCAATTCAATTTCAACATAAGCAAAAATAATATCACAGTAATTGCACTAATATTAAAATATTTATAAAAAAAAGCAAAGTACCTGTTTTCCAGCATTCTGGTTTAGTTTTCTCTTCTCTGGATTTCTCAGTTTTTCCGCTTGAGCCTACATCACAAAAATCCATTACGAGTTTCATTTATCTGCGGATTAATTGCAGTTAATACATGCGTAAAATTGTCGGGACATTTAATGCAAATAATAACGCTTCTATTTAATTGCGAACAGAATTTTTAGATAGGACATTAAAGAACACTGCTACGAATCTGACTACCTCATCCTGCATTAAGTTTGCAGCACATAGGGTCCTTGAATCCAGTGCAAATTCATACTTTTTAAGTGTATGCATGAATGTATCTGAATTCATCATACAGCACATATGGGGAACCCCTTAGAGGGACAATTGACGGACCGGCGTCTATTTAGAGTGATCATTCTATAGGACTTTCTGCATCTAGAGATTCTAATTGTTCCTTTCATCAATGCATGCGAAATGCTTCTGCCTACCCTGAGCTCTTCAAGTTTCTTCCTTCGCAGCTCAGCATTATTGACTGGAGTTTTCACAGGCTAAAGAGTGCAAAAGAAAAATCAACGTAACAAAATCAACAGAATTTTTTAATTTAATAAAATTAACGAATCTAACAAATAAATGCTGTGCTACATTTGACATCCACTCTCAAGCAATATAATCTGATAGCTTTACACAATTTTTTAATTGATAAGCTGGCCTTTAGAGTTCCTCAAAAAGGAGATATCAAGTGTCTTGATGTATAGTAATAGTAATAGTAATGTGCAAGTAGTAAGAAAGTAAGTAATCTGCAATCAGCACGAGACAAATGGTCGAAACACACAAAAAAACTAAGCATACAGTAACGAAAAGTCACACAACATATCAGTAGGAAAAATTAAGAAAATAAAGCTGATACAGTATGATAAACAGCTACAGAATGTATAATACAGCTACAGTTATATCTATCTATAACTATGACCTGAAGAACATAAGCATTACCTGTGGCCTGTTTGGTATGGCTAGAGGAACTTTATCTCGCATTGGCAGACGGCGAGTATTCAAATTGCGCATTCGTATTCGTTGAAGTTGATCATGAATATCCTGCCATTATGATTAAAATATTTAACAAATAGCTTCAGACTCACACATAATAATTATTTCTTTACAATCATCAGAAATTTCTAACTGAGAAAGATATTTTTAGTAACATATAACTTCTTATTACTTTGTCATAATTTCATCTCACCTATTCCGGACAAGTACATCCACTAACATAATATTTTAATCCTTGCATTCCGAAGTCTTCAAAAATAGCATGAGCAATATTATCTGTTTAAGTTGCATCTGTGTCAGTTTAGTACTTCTAATAAACGAATTGATTGATTGACTGATTAATTGATGATCTGAGTATTTAAGCAACTTTCCAATGAAGAATAACACATGAAAAGCTGATGATAAATGACTTACACTATTTTATTTGCTAATCATTAACATTATCGCAATGTACTACATTTGCACTGTGATTGGTTTAATCAGAAATGCAATGATTTAAAAACTATGAAAATAAAAGAACTGATTGCATTATTGGTGCTCAGGATAACAAATTCCAAACAAATCTTCTCTTAACCCTTAGAAACCGACGGGTCGGTTTTCTGGCTCGTTATCCATAGAGTTATGGGATCTCCGGGTTCAAAGGGTTAAACATATTTGTGGCTGTGAAACTTAAGACCAACACATTTAGAAACTTATATCTCATGTGTGTCAATATCACAATTAATTCATGTATTCAAAGTTTTACTATGAATCAATGGAGATTAAGATATTAGTACCTCCTTTGGATTTTTAGCCTTTGGACTTAAATATGGGCTCGGACTTGGTGTGAAGGGTCGAATTCTTTTAGCACCTTGACCACCCTGTAAAATTTATCAAATCATATATTCATTGCAAAATGTGACCTAGTACTGTTGCGAACCTGGGTTTGCCGATCGTTTATGTTCCACCGCCGACTGTATTGAGTGTATTGGCGGCGTCTCTTTGAAGTCGGTCGCCGCTTGGCCTAGTATTATCGGCCGCGACCGCGGTATGCTTTATGTGCCCCTTCCCCCCGCAGCGCGAATCGTTTATGTTCCACCGCCGACTGTATTGAGTGTATTGGCGGCGTCTCTTTGAAGTCGGTCGCCGCTTGGCCTAGTATTATCGGCCGCGACCGCGGTATGCTTTATGTGCCCCTTCCCCCCGCAGCGCGAATCGTTTATGTTCCACCGCCGACTGTATTGAGTGTATTGGCGGCGTCTCTTTGAAGTCGGTCGCCGCTTGGCCTAGTATTATCGGCCGCGACCGCGGTATGCTTTATGTGCCCCTTCCCCCCGCAGCGCGAATCGTTTATGTTCTACCGCCGACTGTATTGAGGGTATTGGCGGCATCGCTTTATGTGCCTCTCTCCCCCGCGGTCGCGAATCCTTTATGTTCCACCGCCATCTCTTTGAAGTCGGTCGCCGGCGTGTACGACCTGTAGTATATATAAGGGAGCCTGTTGCTCTGATAGTCAGTCATCGAATAGTCTTCGAGTAGCCAGAGATATAGTCAGTCGTAGAGCGAGTTGTGATGTACAGTTGATGAGTGTCGTACTGCCGTGAATAAACTGTGTTCTTCTCTTCATCGTCGTGTGTTTCTTGGGTGAGGCGTATCGGTCGGAAGGGGCTGCACTTCCTTCGAAATACAACGAAGGCGGACTCGCGTCTCCCTCCTGAGACGACACGCGGGCATATTTGGGCTGGCACTCGCCTCCTGAGACGGTGCTGCAGCACGCCTTTTGCTTTCCGCCACACTGGTACCCAGCAAGTGGGGTGTGTGGTCGCCTTCTGATCGACATTCGCAGATCGACCGACGATGGAAGAAGACGAGGAAGTCACAATCGCCTACGCCGCTGGAGGATTCGCCGATCTACGGGCGAACGTTTCCTCGCCATTGGCCGATGAGAGTGCAATGGCAGACCAGCGAACGGACCGAGGCCGACTCATCGAGGAGCTGCGGAGGCCGACGAGGGTGAGCTACCGAGAGACGTCTGACGATCGGGAGACTTCCCTGAGAATGCCGGAGACTACCGGAGGACGGCCGTGGACTCGACCGCCTCCTATGAAGCCGGGAAAGTTTGACGGCACGGGATCGCTGGAGTCGTTCCTGGTGCAGTTTGAAGTCTGCGCCCGTCACAACCAATGGACTGCCGCCGACCGAGTCGACTATCTTCGATGCAGCCTGGAGAAAGCTGCCACGCAGCTTTTGTGGGACTTCGGTGCCCGTCCGAACGTTGGCTACGAGGAGCTTGTCGAACGCCTTCGACAGAGGTATGGAACGGAGGGCCAGGCGGAAAGCTTTCGCGCTCAGCTTTATTACAGACGCCAGCGTTCCCAGGAGACTCTGAGCGACTTGCTGCACGACATTCGTCGCCTTGTCGTGTTGGCGTATCCAGTACCTTCGAACGAGACCACGGAGATCATCGCCAAGGATGCTTTCCTTGAGGCGTTGAGCGACAGAGACCTGTCACTCAAAGTACGTGAGCGGGAGCCAAAGAACCTGGACGAGGCCTACAGGACGGCGCTTCGTCTGGACGCCTACCAACGGACGAACGATTCTGACGATAGACGGAGGCCTTCCAACCGCGTGCGGAGTACTCAAGAGACCGATGCGAGTACTCAGATCCAGTCTACACTCGACCGATTCCTAGAGACGCAGCGCGACGAGCAGAGACGATGGCAGACGGATATGGAACGAAGGATCGATCGCCAATTCCAGGAGCTGCGAAACCGTGCTTCAACCGACGACGATCTGGGGCGCAACGGCCGCCCCGGAAACAGCAGCGCCAACGACCAGGACCGGTCGAGACGGAGTGTGACCTGTTACAACTGCAACCGCGCAGGTCACATTAGCCGGAATTGCCGCCAGCCTCGTCGCCCCTTCGACCGCCGGAACGACGTCGAGACCACAGAAACGGAGGCGCCGCCGCCTCTGATGAACCATACGACTCGCCCAAGATTGCCGGACCGAGCCAGCAGCAACGCCGTTTACATTCGAGGGAGCATCAACGGACGACAACAGATGTGTTTAATCGACACCGGATCCGAGGTCAGCTTGATCCCGTCTACAGTCGTCGAAGGGTTAGCACTGCAATCTTGCTCTCGTTTTCTGATGGCTGCAAATGGCACTAGCATTAAAGTCCTTGGGGAGGTCCGTTTGCCCATTAAGATAAGGGACGGATTTGAGATTTCCACCGTATTTTTGGTATCTGACCAGATTACCGAGCCCATGCTAGGTATGGATTGGCTGAGGGAACACCGGTGTAGAATTGGTTTTGGTAACGGGGCATTGTTTTTAGGACGTAGACGGGTACCCCTCGTAAAAGGGAACGGATCTATGTGGTGCCGTAGAGTGATAATTGCTGAAGAGGTTGTAGTGCCTCCTAAATGCCAGAGCGAAGTCTCCGTGAAGACGTTGTACGGGGATCTGACTACTATAGCGCCTGCATGGATGACAGAAGCCCAAGAGATACAGCCAGGGGTGCATCTCGCTCGCGTCGTCATTGGAGACCGCACAGATGCTAGTGTTAGAGTAGTTAACCTGAGCGACGAGACCGTTACGCTAACGAAGGATCGATTCCTAGGAGGATTGCATCCAGTGGAGGTGGAATTGGGTACAGGTAGGGGACAAGGGACCGCACCTGTTAGTGAGATTTCGCCCCGAGATATGTTAATGGCAGATTTGCCGGAGGAAGTTCCCCCCGAGATTCGGGAGCGGTTGGACAAGTTGCTTCGTGAATATCGGGACGTATTCTCAGTGACCGACCGAGATTTAGGGAGAACGACTGCCGCTATGCATAGAATCGAGACAGACGAGACGCGCCCCGTTAGGCAGCCCTTAAGACGCCATCCCTTGCCGCATAGGACAGCTATCGACAGTGAACTTGATCAGACGTTAAAGGACGGGCGGATTGAATCTGAAATTAGTAAGCATGCCTTTGGCGGAGTTCGGGTGCGAAGGGACAATAAAGCTCGTAAATTCTATCGGCAGCAGAGGTTACGGTTTAAGCGAGGACGAGGTGACCGTGAGAGCGCGCGCCATATTGAACGACACGTGCCACGACGGACGGATCGGACTAACAATTGGCTGGGGAGGGTGACGAGATTTCGTAAGTGGGTTACTATCTGTGGTCGACCCCCCACGCCCTGTCCCTTGTTGCTAGCGCCCAACGTATATCCGTGGGAGCGGGTAAGAATATTCGCGGGTGGTCCATTGCCCGTGGGAAAGTGCCTAAAGCAGCCGTCAGAGGGTTTGGGGCGGGGCTTCGCACTGTGCTACTGCTGCCCACCGGAGGAGATGTGCGACGATGTCGCTTGTACACCTGATCCGCCGCGCGCGACGTACATGACGTCACCCGCTGCCGCAGCTGGCGCGACGGAGAGAAGGAGGAATTCCAGACGTCGGTCGATGCAGGACCGCCCACGTCACTCGTCCTTGTAGTCTAATTTGCTGATTGTGCCGTTGAGGTTTGAATAACCCGATTTAGACAGTGTGCAGGAACGTTGTCCATGTCTGTTGGACGTAGGGATATCCTTGTTATGTGTTGTTCCTTGTGGAACAAATTTCTGTAGCTTGGTTGCCCATTGGGCACATGTTAATGTGTTACGGGCGGAACGTCGCCTCCGCCCGTTTGAGTTCACGCTTGTTCTGTTGCCTACGGGCATAGTTAAGATCGTTGTTGCCTACTGGCTAATTAATATTATTAGCTATTGACTAAAAGTCGTACGAGTAAAAGTCCCCGTGGAGGAATTGCTTTTCAGTTGTCCCTTGAAGGACGGGTTTCTGTAGCCTCAGGGCATATTTAGATTAATTGTATGATGACCGTGCCAGAGTTAGGGTATTGCTGTTAGAGACTTTCTTAGCTATAGACTCTTGGTGGGCCCGTTGGCCAATGTTTTCATCGTGGTGACTAAAATGAGGACATTTTATTAATCGTAGTGGGTGGGGGATGTTGCGAACCTGGGTTTGCCGATCGTTTATGTTCCACCGCCGACTGTATTGAGTGTATTGGCGGCGTCTCTTTGAAGTCGGTCGCCGCTTGGCCTAGTATTATCGGCCGCGACCGCGGTATGCTTTATGTGCCCCTTCCCCCCGCAGCGCGAATCGTTTATGTTCCACCGCCGACTGTATTGAGTGTATTGGCGGCGTCTCTTTGAAGTCGGTCGCCGCTTGGCCTAGTATTATCGGCCGCGACCGCGGTATGCTTTATGTGCCCCTTCCCCCCGCAGCGCGAATCGTTTATGTTCCACCGCCGACTGTATTGAGTGTATTGGCGGCGTCTCTTTGAAGTCGGTCGCCGCTTGGCCTAGTATTATCGGCCGCGACCGCGGTATGCTTTATGTGCCCCTTCCCCCCGCAGCGCGAATCGTTTATGTTCCACCGCCGACTGTATTGAGGGTATTGGCGGCATCGCTTTATGTGCCTCTCTCCCCCGCGGTCGCGAATCCTTTATGTTCCACCGCCATCTCTTTGAAGTCGGTCGCCGGCGTGTACGACCTGTAGTATATATAAGGGAGCCTGTTGCTCTGATAGTCAGTCATCGAATAGTCTTCGAGTAGCCAGAGATATAGTCAGTCGTAGAGCGAGTTGTGATGTACAGTTGATGAGTGTCGTACTGCCGTGAATAAACTGTGTTCTTCTCTTCATCGTCGTGTGTTTCTTGGGTGAGGCGTATCGGTCGGAAGGGGCTGCACTTCCTTCGAAATACAACGAAGGCGGACTCGCGTCTCCCTCCTGAGACGACACGCGGGCATATTTGGACTGGCACCCGCCCGATCGGTAATCGGCCATCCTACGGACCGAGAGGGCAACTGTTTCTGCAGTCGGGGTGTTTCAGAGGTTTTGCTTTCCGCCACAGTACAAAAAAGCAAATTTGCTACTTAGTCATTATCGTACTTCCATCATGCAGAGTCGTGCTTTTTCTGTGGTTGGCCCGGTGGTATGGAATGCCCTCCCATTTGAGCTGCACATTTTCCCTAGATCACTCTCTGACACATTCTTTAAGCACTTAAAAACTGTTCTGTTTGGCCGTGCTGGAGTCGAGAGCGCCTCTGAGTAGTTTCCTTGAAAAGGCGCTATATAAAAAATTGAATGAATGAATGAATTATTTTCTATTACTGCTAATCAGCATTAGACGTAGCAATTTTCAACTACTTTCTACACCAATATGTAAGAGGGAAACTTGACAACCCTAATGACTCAAAATGTCAGGCATTTGATGAGCTATCAGTATGGAGATTATTTTATATAAATTTCTGAAATAAAGAAATAAATAAACCAATGCATTCAAGTGATTGGTAATAAAAATTGCTTTATCAACAGTATCCTTCATTCATGTTCTTCTCATCACATCTAATCTCAACACAAAAAATTATATATCTAGAGGTCATGTCCTTTCCCAGATAACACATTCTGTATGTGAGAAGAAACAATCTTAGGCCAGTGTGTCTATAGAAATGTCTGTACAGTGTACATATCTTGATAGCAACATGTAAGAAGCTTACGAAAGTACTGCCTAAGCTAGGCAAAATGGGGGACAAAGCTCAATAAAAACAACAACTTCATAGTTACCAAATATAACGTAATTACTTAACCATACAAGGGACACTACTCGGTACTCACAGCTGCACCGGCGTGAGCCTTAACTTGATTCCTGACCAGTGCCTCTCTTTGTTGTTGCTCTTTCAGTAGCCTAGCACGCTCTGCTGCCAAAGCTCCAGCATTTCTGAGAGTTACAGAAATAGCGGCATTGTAAAACAGTAATCAGTACATTGGCAGGAAAAAATATTGCCATCTAAGACCTCTTATGGAAACTACCTAATTAGGCTATGCAATGGACATTTAATTCAATGTTTCATAATCTAGAATTAAATAGAAAAAATTTACTAAGTTATTGTTTTGAAAAAGTGCTGTTATTTCCAGTTTAATAACAATAAACAGACGCAGACGTTGAAGAGCATGTAAAAATAATAATAATAATATTTTTTCTTTAATTAAACGCCTGCAAGACGCACTGCGCTTTACATTTACAGGTTATGCAGTAATCTTAATTAAACTTAACTACCAACTGAACAGACAGCTTTGTAATTACACGGCGCCAATGGCAGCCTACAAAGCAAATCCGCCCAACGGGGGCTCGAACTCACTACCTCTCGCTCTCTTGGCCAGCGCGTTAACCATTACTCTACCGGGCCCCCATCTTGTATAGATGACTTGTATCACAAATGAAATTCAGTTATTCTTAAATGGTAGACTTAACATCGATGTTGATCTACGTTCATTTCCTGCATTCAAATGCAAATTCAGGGTTCAATATTGGATACCCATACCACACATAATATTAAATATATACGGAGATTGTTATATGAGCTCATAAGCACTAATGACCATTCAGAGGTGCCCTCAGCATGAAAAACTCCGGGGGAAAAGAAATGTTTTTAAAGAACGAGAGACTGTTATAGAGGAAATAATAGTCATTAGTTTAGTCCTTAGTGCAGTGAGACACACAGACTAAACTAGAGATTGCCTTGCATCCAGTTCATTGGGACACATGTCACAACATTCAACAGTTCTGGGTGTGAACTGCCTTAGACTTTACATTACATTGCACCTTTTCAGTTCATTGAGGTGTCTGGATTTTCACAGGCATCCTTGACGCCCTCACAATGTTAGGCTCTTAAACCATAGGGCCACATTGCTGGATGCTGTAGCTGAGAAACTGTATGGCACTAACTGAAAGCTCTGGGCAGCAATACAATTGTGGTAGGTCTTGGTATGGCTTGGTTGAGATCAGGAATGAATGACTGAATGAAAGATTTTCTAGTAAAGGGTCAGCTGAAATTGTCTTGGAGAGTGAGATTCAATGGTTCACATAGTAACAGCCAACTTATGCTAGCCAAACTGTTACAGATGTCTTGATAGAGTATAGAAGTGAACTTCTGGGCAAGCAAAAATCCTGCCAGTGTGAATATCTTTGGCAATCTATTCTGGAAAGAAGGTAAAAAAAGATGTTTGACTTTCATTCGTGACACACACTCTTCTAAGTCTTCTGTACAATCTTGAATTACGCTAAATTAAGTTTCAGTACAATTCTTTTCAAATTTAAATTCCTCACCCCGCTGCATTTCCTTGTTTTGCAGCAAGTACTGGATTGACGGGAGAAGGACCTAGCAGAACCAAAAGAAGTAATAATAATAATAAATTCTTCGCTTATTATTATTTCAAATGAACATGAATGCAGCACGATTACAAGTCATAGCCTAATAGTATGAACGGATGATCACATGTTATCACAAGAGTTGAATGTGCAGCCATGCAAGGCGCCCATCAAGTTCTACTGCATATTTTGTATTGTATTGTATATAAGCATCTATAAAGCACCTCTTACAGACTAGCTATTCAGAGGCGCTCTCAGCGTGACAGCCCCGAGGAAATAAAAAAGATTTCAAGTAGTGAAGAGCTGAAGATGACACCCCCAATAAGATCTTACTACGGATAGTGGGAGGGAGGTCATTAACCAACGCCATTGGGAAACAAATAGGCTGAGTCAACTTCTGATCTACTGTTTTTCGTGTCAAAGTGTTATCATTACCCCTCCAAAATGTCAAAATCAGAAGAAATGGTTCAATCAGAAATGCACTTAAATGACTCAAAGGAAGTTTTAAAAAAGGGATTATCACCAAATGCTGTATAGATGACTTGTCTGACGCCATTCATTTGAGTAATTTCATTCAACTTGCGATTTCATTTGTACCATTTATCAGCAGTTATTACTTAGATATATTAAATTAGTGAGATTTTAATATGGCCAGCACCTGCTGGCAAATTACTCAACAACCTGTTCATGACTAACAGTATGCATACCACAGTATTCGATGAGCTACTTCTAAACTAGTACTGTAACTATCAATTGTCACAACTCAGACTGGCTGCAGCCATCACAAAGGTTGTGGGTTTTAACAGATGCCATTCTTAGAATATAAAATTGATATCTCTAGAAATATTAATGAGACATTGTTAAGAGGAAGACGTAACTAACTACCTGGCTTCACAGGGGACAGAAGAGGAGTCTTCGGAGGAGGAGGAGTGATGTTCTTGTTGGCATTTGGTTTCATGGCCATACCCTAAAAAACCCATCAAATTCCATTGCATCATCTAGTTTGTAACTGAACTTGTGCGTATTTAAACATACATGTTGTGTGTATGCATGCACATTCTAAGTGTGTATCATCTGTGTGTCATGTGCGTATGTAGGTATGTATATATTCGTATGCGTACTTGTTATAGCGCCCTTTCAAGCTCGCTACTCAGAGGTGCTCCTGACTACAGCGCAGACACTGCATCGGAGTTTAACGCCGAAGCACTGAGCAATTGTGAGTGAAGGACTTGCCCAATGTACGTATGTGGCGACTTGAGGTGGATTCCAACCTGCAATCCTCTGGTTGCAAAGCGACGAACATACCCACTGCACCAATGCGCCCCACAAGTACATCTTTTATATATTTATTATCTATGTGCACAAGTGCATGTGTAGGTATGTATATGTGCATAATTGCATATATTTATAATATACAGATCTATCCGAATACCTGCAGAACACTTTGAATGATATATCTATAAAATCTCAATATGTGTTCCTCTGTTGTCAAAAGCATTAAGAAATGCAGTAACACAGCAACAACAAAACGCTGTCAGTTATTAAAGTAATGGCCGCTATGTTATCATGAAAAAACGAGGAATGCTTACATTAGCTTTCCTTCGGATTGCTTCACGACGTTCTCTCTCGTTCTCTGCCAGCCTTGCAACATTCTACTCAAAAAAAGACAAAAATTCAGTTTACCTTTATTTGCACTGGCGTTTGCAAATATTATAAAGGTAAGCTGAATTTTTTCTTTTGACTGCATTATCTGATTTCCAGTCAAAATACATTTATGGTGCATGAGAAATTTATGTTGCTACAGAGTTTTGTAAATCGATAATGGAAACTTCTATGATATCATCTCTGTAATGCATAAGATAGCAATCAATAGTTGCTTCTTAGAAGTAAAAACCACAAACCAATAAACAATACAGGAACCAATAGACAATACAGAGACCAATAGACAATACAGAAACCAATAGACAATACAGGGACCAATAGACAATACAGAGACCAATAGACAATACAGAAACCAATAGACAATACAGGGACCAATAGACAATACAGAAACCAATAGACAATACAGAAACCAATAGACAATACAGAAACCAATAGACAATACAGAAACCAATAGACAATACAGAGACCAATAGACAATACAGATACCAATAGACAATACAGAAACCAATAGACAATACAGAAACCAATAGACAATACAGAAACCAATAGACAATACAGAAACCAATAGACAATACAGAAACCAATAGACAATACAGAAACCAATAGACAATACAGAGACCAATAGACAATACAGAAACCAATAGACAATACAGAAACCAATAGACAATACAGAAACCAATAGACAATACAGAAACCAATAGACAATACAGAGACCAATAGACAATACAGATACCAATAGACAATACAGAAACCAATAGACAATACAGAAACCAATAGACAATACAGAAACCAATAGACAATACAGAGACCAATAGACAATACAGAAACCAATAGACAATACAGGGACCAATAGACAATACAGAAACCAATAGACAATACAGAAACCAATAGACAATACAGAAACCAATAGACAATACAGAAACCAATAGACAATACAGAGACCAATAGACAATACAGAAACCAATAGACAATGCAGAAACCAATAGACAATACAGAGACCAATAGACACTACAGAAACCAATAGACAATACAGAAACCAATAGTAGACAACGCAGTGGCCTTAACACTTTAACGACAAGAGTGCAAAAAATAAAAGTGACTAGGAACTACTTCAGCATGTCGTTAAGCTATTAATGTCGCATTGTTAATATTGAATACCTGGTCTTATTTTGAGATTCAATATGCATGATACTGGAAGAGATTCATTTATTTACGTGCCTGTTTGTTTCCTGAAGGGGGCCGTGCACTGTTTGGCCTCTGCAATTGTAACAAATAATCAGTCATTTCATATAGTCACTAATAGTAGTGATGATGAAGACTGTAAATCAATCAATCAATTTTGTTTATTCTCAGTAGCAAGTTGACAGGTTGCAACTCAAAAACAAATATTAGGTGGAAATGCTAAAAAAATTGTAATTTTTAAAATGTACATGAACTAGTTAAATATATAACATGAATCAGTCATACTGAATTTCTACTTTCTTATTTCTTGTCACCAGATGCATCGAGACAATTTTATGCATACGGTCCATTACGAAATGAGCTGAGATAAAAAAACTTATCATATTTCTCACAGTTAGTGGCTTAACAGAATCGGACAAAATAAAATTTGGCAATGTAAGTTGAAGTGGCGAATGAGGTCATAGGTTGAAGATGATATATTTAGCAGATGTTTTTAAATAAACGTGACCTTGATTTAAGACAGCAAAAATGATTATGTTTAAGACAGTGAACTGTGGTTATTTAAAAAAAATCATGATGCTTCCACCAGTGATTCATCAAACTAATTATGGCGTTTATGCCAGATTACGATGACAACATTTCAAATAACCCTAACTTGTAGTCACACATTTTTTAATTAGCTGACGAAGGAAAATGTCAACGCCTTCAGCAATGAATAAAAAGAAATAATTTGAAATTCTTTAAACTATGTAAATGAATAATTCATACTGAATTTGCACTTCCTGATTTCTTGTCACCAGATGCACCTCCAGCACCAACTGGAGTTTTGTTTGGAACTCTTTTCATTCCAGATGAAGGTCTCCTGGCTAAAATGTAATAATAATAATAATGGTAGTTATAATAATAATAATCATAATAATAATTTGTCGCCTACTCCACATGGGAGCATCACACGATGAGTTGATCAGACTGCAAAGTCTGTCTAATCTCACTACTCATCATTATTTTGGGCTAAGATGTCCGGCATGGTAATCTCCATGAATTAGGGGTAAAGGAGACAATTCTGGGTGAGCAGCTTGTCCAAGGTCGCTACACAGTGACTCGAGGTGGATTGGAACCTACGACCCTCCGGTCACAAGGCTCCGAACACACAACCACGCCACTGCGTCCCATTAATTGGCTGAAATGAATCAAATTCAAATCTATTACAGCAACTGATGCAAGAAAGAAGCCAAACTTCAAAAGAAAATACATTTTATATATCAATATAATAAAACCAATCTTGTAACTTATCTGATAGGAATAGCCTCCTTGACCCCAAGTGTCAAGGAGATACATTAGAAGAAGGTGCCTGTCTGATTAAGAGCGTTCAAAGAAGACTGCCATCTGTTACAGTTTATTTAATTCAATCATAAAATTTACAGTTCACTCGAATAAAACAGCTACCAAGAAAGACCAGAAACCATTCACCACAAAATTCTGTCATTAAACCTATAAAAAAATACTGCAAATGTTCAGTTTCAAGTCTGGTGAATAGCTAACTAATGCTTTTAGTGATATTTTGAATTCACTTAGCCTTACCTGACAAAGGCCTTGGCGGAAGAGGTCGAGGACCAAGTGGGAGAGGTCTCCTCATCTTGTCACTGTGCATAACAGTATGACTAAATTCATCCTCCATTTCCTACGAAATCAAAAAATAACAGTAAGCAATATTTATAAATGTCTCTTAGTTGAACTTGCTGGACTTGGACGGCCTCTAATCGTTTCGTCAATTCTCTATTTGTAGCATTAATTACAATTATCAATCATCGAACATCAGTTAGTCATCATGAAAGGTTCGAACTTTTGGTTCAAGTCAGACATTGAAATGCCTGTCAGAGTAGACATGCATGGCAAACCGGACATCAAGGTCAATAGAAAAAAACATGCTACTCAGCCTCACGTGCATATGTCAAGCACATGAAGTTACAGCCTTAAGTTTTCTCATCAGTGGCGGTGCTAGGGGGGCTAAGCCCCCCCTACAAGAGGCTCAGCCCTCCTAAAAAAGGACCATCCAAAAATTTTTACAGTGAAATATCCACGATTTTGGGCTGATGACTAAAAAAAAAAGGTCGTCAGAAATTTTGGCGGCGAAAATGGAAAATTTTCATGAGATTTCGGTCGAGGCTTCAGCCCCCCCCAAACTGAAATCCTGGCGCCGCCACTGTTTCTTATCATGGATCAAATCAAGAAATGTTGGTTTTTCTACGAAATACTAGAAATACTAAAATCTGGTATGAAAAATATGAAACAAAAGCTTCAAAGCATTTAGGAAGGCTATGCCATCTCAAATCTGTTTAAGAAAGCAATGAAAAGAACAACAAAACAATCCTTGACATACATACATAAAATTCATTTGCATCGTGTACAAAGTGTGATTTTATGATCAGCAGAGTGCAGAAATCTGAAAAATAAATAAATTCTTAGAGGATGGCATAACAGAATTCTTTCAATAGAAAAATGCAATCACAAAAACAACATACCGTTTCAGTCAAGAATCTTTTTATTCTTTCCTGCATAATCTGTTTCCGTAAAATGTTGTTGACACACGGGCGGTCTCTGAAGGCAAACGGCAGATTTTAATTCAAGATTTTACGATAAAGTCTACAATTTGCAATAAATCTATACCTCAGCAAAAGAAGTTTGAGAGTTCAAATCGCACTCATAAGTAATGTGTTTTCAAATGCAAATTAGAGATCAAAAATACTCGACAGAAGTTTACGTAGCCAACTAAAAGCAATTTCTAATATTGTCAAGATGTTTTGTCGCTTAGATCTTTCTGAGAATTTCTATCAAATTCTGTCCAAAAAAAACCTATGGATATCTTACTTAATTTTAAACTTGATTGGCGCATTAACAAACCTCAGGTTCAATAGTCCTGAGTATATATTTTATTTATTAAAGTATTTTCTTTTAAAGTTTATTTCCTATTCACATTGCATTGGCTTCCTATCCCGCAGTGGATTACATAACTTTGGTGTGATGGTGCTTCTCCATGCGCCACTCCTGCATATTTGCAAGAGCTTCATCTCTCTATACTTCGGGTGTTTAGACATTGCACTATCCACTCTTCCATTCAGGGTGATCTCCTCATTCCCTGCATGAATTGCACTTGAACAGCACTGTGTTTTCTCCATTTTCGGTCCAATCCCATCTTTATGACTTATGCCTAGGGTTTTATATGTGTTTTGTCGCAGCCTTTAACCCATTCTTTTTTCAGGCGGGGGTTGGTTTGGGAACACTCCTGAGTACTAACCCTGAATGGGCACATAATTAACTAAATCTCCATAACTAATGAATATAATGAATGCCTGCATAAGGTTCAAATTTCATCTGATACAAATAGCATTTTATTGTTTGCTCACTCATTTCTTAAATGATACAGCTTGCCACTACCTAGCGATGAAGCATCAGAAGATAATTGTATAATGTACACGAAGGCCTTTCACAATAACCATCGCACGATACCTCAAAAACTGTACAGTTTACACCCATCATTCAAAACATTATGACGTGCAAAATAATCAGACGTTACCTGGGTTCTCGCTTCAGCATTTCGGTCACCAGATTCCGCAACTCAACGCTGTACATGGATGACGAAACTGGAGTGTACGTCCCCCTACCGACAGAAAACACACACAAACTGAGCATCGTCCGGTTGGTAGCATCCTGCTTCTGCAATGACTGCAGGTTCAAGTCTGCTGAGTGGACTCTGTGCAATTCATTCGTCCATTCCAAAAATGTATATAGTGCCCCTTCAAGAAGCCTACTCAGAAGCAATCAATCACTCAATCAATCAATCAAACAATCAGTCTTTTTATTGAAGCCATATCAAGGGAAGGCATTCTTTGGACAAGTTGCACTATTTGTACACCATGCTTGTTACATTTGAGTGACAAGCTGTGCCTCAGATTCAGATTTACACTCCTTGATATATCGTTTTAAAACTGGTCACTAAATGTCTGGATAGCAAAGTGTGAATAGCATTTGGCTAATAAAGAATACATGTACATCATCATTCACAACACAAGTGCAATGAATAAATGAATATATAAAGAAAACGAAGGACAAAGTCAATCAGTGGCATTCAAGCCGTAATCAGTTTGACTTGACATAAACTTGATAGAAAGAAATTTGATAAGTTTACATCCACAACAATCTTCTTCCTTTGCTATTAATCCTTTACGTGTTTGCCCCGAGAATATCCGCTGAAAACGGGCTTAAAATTTAAAAATGAATGAGTAAAGGGTTAAATTATAATAGCAAGTCCTGATTATAATTACTATAGTGTTGTCTATCTAATTTGTCAATCAGCCACATACATTTCCAAGGTCCATTTCAATCTCTGACCGTACTTAGGTTCAAGTCCCCATGTCTTTGTTTCAGCAAAAAGATCTTTACCTCAAGGCTCAGGGTTTTCAAGGGTTTATAATAAAAGTGCACGCATCAGGTCTTCAGGAGTTTGACTTGTCTCAAATTGTCGAATCTAAAGCCGAACAGCAATTGCTACTTGAGACTTCACCAATGACCTGTTTTGTGTAACCCAGTCACATTTAGCACACGCCCATCTTTGAAAGGATCATCTTTTCCACTGTACTACAGTTGTTGAAAATCATCAACTTGCCTCGCAGATCCATTCGAACACATATGAGCAATCCATTAAACTGTCTAAGTTGTGATCTGAGGCTAGTATTGCTCATCAAAGATGTTAAATTTATCTTACATATTTCTCGCATTTTCTGTAGCGCCCCTTCAAGCTCTCTACTCAGAGGCGCTTCCAAGCAATTGCAAGTGAAGGACTTGCTCAGGGTCCCTATGCAGCAGATTGAGGTGGATTCAAACCTGGAACCCTCCGGCTTCAAGACATTGAACCTAACCACTACACCACCGTGCGGTACTTACACCACCCAAGCTCTGAAACATAGCTTTTGCAAAGAAAAAAAAATGTAACAATAACTTACCGAATAATCCTCAAAAGCAGATCGTCCATACTCGATCCATCGAACTACAAAAATATTGCTACTTTCACTTTGATTAATGATAAAGCAAATCAATGTATTTTCAACTTATCAGTATCTAGTATAAAAGTTATTGTGCACTACTACAAGGTTCATGAAAACAAATCATTCAAACAAAAAAATTGCATTTGCCTCACTGGTAATTAATTCGTTCATTCTGAAGATTTACATAGTGCCCATTCATGAAACCTACTCAGAGGTTCTCCCAGCCCAGTCATGGCCAAAGAGAAAGGTCTTGAAGCAACTGTAAAAAGCAGGCAAATTACAAGGGTCATAACTGAACCCGAACTTCTAGCATGCCAATATGATATACTTCCTAAAGACACTTAAAATTTTGGTCTCTTTATTCTGAATTAGATCTCATTACTGAATCTGCTGTACACTTGTTACCTATGCAAAAAAGCACTAACAGTAATGCAATTCTTCACAGCAACTGACAACATGTATATTAAAGTATTAGTGATTGTTTGAGTAGACGAGATCAGATAAGACGGCAGTTTGAGCTACTACCTCACTAGGAGACAATGCAAGTTATAGAATTGAAGTAGTATATGCAGACAAACCAAAATGAAACAGTTAATGTTTGGAAGTACATCAATTAACAGTACTCACAGGATGCCTGAATGTACACAGCTCATAGAGAACACAGCCCAGAGACCAGATATCACTGGAAATAAACAAGAAAATTAACAATAATCACCTGTTCAGTGTTCACATGGGATTTTGAAATCAAAAATTTTAGACCTTAGTACCTATCTGATTTCGTTTTCTTATAACAATCATCCTCATGCAACAACTGGAGAGCTATGGAGGAAGTGAATTGGTGAGCTGGAAGTAAAAACAGTCCAATACATCTAAAATGTACAAACGAAAACTGAAGAAAAGTCACAAGATGCAAAGTATGTAAAGAACGTAAACAGCACATGTGACAGATGATGAAGCAGAAAACATAACAAAATGAATAAGGAACATGAAAACACAGAAGACACTGAAGAATAATGTAAAATTTACATTGTTCTTCTATGTCTCCTGATCATTTTAATTTAATGGCAGTAGACTAGATTTCCAACAGTAAATCATAAACTTCTATCAACCTTTTGTTGCTGTAAGGCCTCGACTTGCAGATTTCTGGCGAAAGATAATATGGAGTTCCAATGCATGTCTTTGCCAATTCCACTGTGCTAAAAGCAAACAAACTGACTTGAAAAATGTTGATATCATTTAAAGTAAATGAATAATTAAGTTGAATGTGGACAATGATTGCATTCTGCCAAACAAAGTTTACATCCAGTTTTCTTTTTCAATTTTTCTGCCCTTTGTTCAAACATCCAATGGCGTACTTCTCTTGATGTTGGACTTTCTCCTTCAGTTTACTACAGTGTGAGAATTGTGGAAAAATAACTGGGGGGTTGGACCATGATCCACTTGGAATTTGGGTGTGAAAAACATACTTTAACATGGGGTTCTAAGAAAGACTGGGGGATTGAAACCCCACAACCCCAGCAATTCTCACCCTGGTTTACTATGTACATCCACTATCATCTACATGTAGTCCCACAATATTCTTCCCTTTCTATCCACTCTTCCCTCTTGTTCCCTTTCCATTCATTCTTCCCAACAGCATCTAGTATTCAGCATCTAGTGTAGGATTTGGAAAACTGAAAATTTTACCTGTTTAAGACCTTTGCAATTCCAAAATCTCCAAGCTTAACAATACCATGCTGCGTCAGAAAAATATTCTACAATGAAAGCACAGAATGAATGAACATCAAGCAGAGACAGTAAATATACAATTTATATCTAAAAAGAGGTTAAATTAAACTTAAATCAGAATCTGTCAGTCCAATAACCAGATTTACTGGAAATGCTTCTTAAGTAGAGCATAAAAAAGAAACCTAACCAAGTCATACAGCACTACCACATAAGTCACGTAACGCATATGATATGCTAGGAATGTGCTAATTTGGTCATGCATAACAATTATATCTTAAAATGATTCTACATTCACAAATTAATCCTCAGTTGACTGGGATTACATCTTAGAAAACTCATTTCTGATTGATGATATAAAATTATCTGATATTGGCCAGTGGTACCACATCTAATTCGTAAGATCATTAATTACTAATACAAACACCTGCATTTATTTATATCAATGATGGCTTATCTCAGAGAATTTAATTTCAAGCTTGCATGGTCCATACATGAGAAACCTTAAACGGTATTATAATCAAGGAGAGTTTTTACATTGTGCCCTTCAAGGTATATTATGTATCCAGAAGCGCTCCCAGTCCAACCACGGCTAAATAAGACAGTTTTTAAGTTCATAAGAAACATACAATGGTGTGACCTGTAGTAGAAACATGACACTCATTAAAGTAGGCCATGATGGTGAAGAATCTCAACTCATCAGTTCATTTAAAATAAGCCAAGGTCAAGGCTATATAATCGATAGAGGAAATTGTGTATACATTTACATCTATAGTAATAAGGAAAGTTCTGTATGCACGTAGGAAACATAGAGAGATATTCGACATATAATGTGTCTATATAAATTGAGACTGTTTACCAAAATTACCATACTTCATTTCCAGATTCATGTGAATGTCACAGCTTGATTTTCGTCATCTGCTCCGTTAGTCAGCACAATTTTAAGAGGAAAAAATAAACATGACTGTATAGCATATATCAGCATATAATAAAACTCTGCAAAGTAGGCCTATGCACTATAAAATCACAATCTTACCTGAGTTTTAATATCTCTATGGAGAATCTTTCGATCGTGAATGTGTTTCATAGCAAGACAAATCTGGACAAACCAGTCCAGAATCTGAAAGAGGATAGACAAACATTGGCTAAAGAAATACTAACAACCGTACAACTGTTACCACAGGATTGCCTTTCATAGGCCATGTTCACTCTCACATAATTATTGGCTATCATCGTCATAAAAGAAGTCTATACGATAGCCAAAAATATACTAAAACAAAGAATTACTACAATTTTCTGGCAAAATGTAAAATTAATCACAATAAAATAGTCTGAACATCAGTGTGTTTCCTATCCTGCCAGAGTGACTTTTACCTTTTCTTCAGGAAAGTGTGCGTTCTTCTGGGCAAGAATCATCTGATGCAAGTCACCTGCCGAAATTTGAAATAACTCTGATACAGAAAGTTACAGTACACAAGCTACATGAAGCAGACAATTACTATTTAAGCTGACCTGCATAAGGAAGACGTCAAAATAGAAAGACCAATAAACAGAGACAAACTTCATGCAACTCTTAATGCATATTTAAATATTTACGAAAAGTGTTCAAATTTATCATTTATTTCATTTATAATACCAAGAACAATAATAATAGAAATAATAAGACAACAAAACATATTTTATTTTGGAAACCAGCACAATACAGGTCGTAATTACACCATGTCTTCCAGTAGCATCAGTTTAAGCAGGAGACCAAAAAAGGGTCAAATGTCAAATGCCAGGGCCACCTAAGAGTATTAGGTTGAAACGATTTATAAATCATGGCTAACTGTATGAAGCAAACAACTGAGCAGCAAATTCTTAAATATTTAAATTTTTTCAATCATTATAAACTGAAAAGAATTAGAATTTTAAAAATATGATTAACATATGACTATAGCAGGCGGACGGTGGTGCATTGGATAACACACTGGTATAGAGATCAGCAAACTAGAGTTCGATTCCCGGAGCCCCGCAGGATAGGCGTGCTATGTAGGCTGGTATTAGCGCCGTTGTATTGCAGACCGTTTGTTAGTACCAGTAGTGAAGATTCGTGATTTGAGATTAACTGTTTTCTTGTGAATTGTTTCAATTGCATAACTGTATGGTGCATACGATAACCGGGTGCAGTCTGTCAACCGAATTGTTCGACAAAGAAAAATTATTATTATTATCATATGATATTTCATTTATCTCCACTTACCACCATCACAGAAGTCCATAACGATGTGAAGATAACCATGAGCTACAAAAATAATCAAGCAAGAAGATAAGCACACATGATTAAAGACAGAGAAAGGCAAAAAAAATAACTGCACACTCCACTAGATTCTGGTCAAAACTAAATTGCATTACAGATGCTTCTACTTATGAACTTCTACAGATCCACAAAATGCATAACAACCAAACCAAGGCATTAAGATGTATTATCACAGATCAGAATGCTGTAATTATGGACATGTTATTATGTCAATTATAGACAAATACAACACACAATGTTCCCATCAAAACTGGCCTTATTTTTCAACCCGGCAGTTTGATAGAATGGTGTCCACTTAGTATCAACATGACTTGTTAAAGCCAAAGGCCCTAAAAACTCAGGTAAAAAACTACATTATACTGTTTGAAAAAATTAATTTGTTAAGAACAGAAGACAGACTCTGAAATGCACACAGGTATACATACAAGAACACAGAAATACTCAGGATTGCATATATTGAATATTAAGGGTAGAGGATTTAATTTCACCTTCAAAAGAGTCGACAAACGAGACAATGTTGCTGTGTTTAAGCTGAGCGAGCACAGTGACCTGTTAAAAATTGAATATAATAATAATAATACAAATACGTTTGACAAGTTGCAACAGGTTACAGGGTGAAGTGAATTGAGACAGAGTTAAGTTCTGTGGATTAGTGCCTGAGTGTTATTTTTTAGCAAGCTCCTTTATAGAAACCTGACAGGTAGCTAGTTCTGACACTCGAAATCAAGAGGTACTATGGCAAAGGCTATAGCCATATATGATGATTTGCAGGAACAAGGTCTGCAGAAGACAGGATGCATTCCTGCTAACAGCTTTAAGTAGTCTACTCTGGGCATTGCATACCATATTCCAGATGTCAGGTGCATTATGTGAAAGATATCAAATTTATCCAGTTCATTGCAAAAATCGGTTCAGCCGATTCCTATCCTCAGTTCTGATGAAGACCCACCAGCTTAACAAAGCATAAAACAGAGGGGATACGGTCGTTGCACTTGCCTCATCATGCAGTAATTGCAGGGAGGCCATCACTTCTAAATGCAAACAGGACTGCATTCTATTAAGTACTTCTAAATGGAAACATGGTTACGTCCTATTAGACCTAAATGTTACATGCAAATGCAAACATAATATTGCAGCCTATTACTTTTAAATGAAAACATGGTTGCATCCTCTTACTTCAAAATGGAATCATGTTTGTATCCAATTGTTCTAAATGGAAACATGATGGCACCGCATTACTACTAAATGGAGACGTGGCTGCATCCTATCGCTTCTAAATGGAAAATTTGACTGCATCCTACCACTGCTAAATGGAAATATTGATCGCATCCAATTACTTCTAAATGCAAATATGATTACATACTATAACTCCTTAATGGAGTCTTGACTGCATACTGTTGCTTCTAAATTTATGCGAGCATAATTCCATTCTATTACGGTACTTCTAAATGGAAACACTATTACATTCTATTACTTCTTAATGTACCAGTAATCATGATTGCATCCTGTTACTTCTAAAGTTATGCAAACATGATTGCATCCTATTACTTTTAAATGGAAACACTTAAATTGCATCATGTTACATCTTAAAAGGAATTATGACCGCTTCCTGTTACTTCTAAACATGATTGCATCCCATTATTCTAAACAAAACATGATTGCATCCATTACTTCTAATTGGAAACAATGACATATTGACCGTACCAAGAAAGTAGTCACAGTGGAAATTGAAAGGATAATTAAAATCTAACAACAACATTTCAGTAGGCTCAAGCATAGTATAAAATCAAGTGTATTTCAGTTCAGTTCCGAGGAGGACTTGAAACACTTCAGATGCTACTACGTTGCATAACAAGAAGCCTAAGTATACTAATTAATGACTAAATACACGACATGTGGCACTTGACGTCTAGTTTATCGGTGCTCTATGTGTTGGATGCCTGGTAGGTTCACTATATCTACTTGCTTATTTGTTTGCATTTCTGTGTTGTAAAAGAAATAGTACATAAAATTTTGTTGTTGTCTTCGACCGAAAGTTAACCAATTAAGCCAGCACTCAATAAACTCAAATTCTTATTAAAACACTTTGACTAAACTGACCATATAGATATGTCTCTAATCTAAAACATTTAATATAATCTAAGAACTTCTATAACACCACTGTTAGAATGCTCGAATCATTAGTTGACAGTCATTATTAATCAAAATCAGAGAATAACATTTCCAGTGCGAGTCCAGTCAGAACTCACAAGAAAGTGGCAAACGAATATAGTAAGTCTATGGACAGTTGGACACACCTATGGAGGAAAGGAATCCAGGAAAAGATGAGTTTCCAGATGAGACCTGAAGGCCAGAACAGACTTTGCAAAGTGAAGCTGCAGAGTCTAGGACCATCACAAGAAAAGCATGCCAACCAAGATCTGTCTTTTGCAATGGAACAGTCACATTGAGATATTTGGAAGAACTGGTTAAGTGCAGATGGGTCCTTGGAATCAGCAAAGATTGAAGATAATTTGATTGACTGATATACAGAGTCTTGCATATAATTAGCCTAGTCTTTAAAGTTCTGCGCTTTCTATGAACTGTGATTGGTGATGCATGCTCATATTCTGAAGTTTTAGTGATAGCTCTGGCCAAGGTATTTTTGATTCCGTTAAGTCTAAGTATGTTAGCTTTTGAAATGCCAGTAAGTGGGCTGCAGTAGCAAAGATAGCTGGAGACCATGGCCCAATCCTAATAACTTGCTAAATAACTTGCTTAGTAGCACAGCACTTGCCTCCTTTCGAGATGACTCCTTGTCTTTTAAACTCATCTGTAAAAAAGAAACATAAATAAACAAACATTAAAAACAGAATGTAACTGTCAGTTATCAGATGACGACCTCCCATTTTGTCTGGAGGAGAGAATCCAGTTCATAAAACATCAGTGGCATTCCCAAACCAAACCAGTGAAAAATAACTGTCAAAGAATAGGAACTTGCAAAACTATGGAATGGATAAACTGAGGAGGAGCTCGAGCTGTAGCTCTTAACAAAGGCAATTCTAGCTGGTGGGTCTCACATATGCAAAGGAGGCCATGGGCGGCTGAATGGACACAGGACTGAGTAGAGTGAACTGCAGAAGTTCCTATCGTATGATGGAGCTGAGTCAAGACAGTAATGAACAAGGATCTTGAACCGAATACTCTGATAATTATCGGAAGTGAATGAGAAAGTGTCCCACATAAAGGAAGCAATGTGGCCAAACCCAGGGTCAGATGATGCTGATGATATATATTCATTTTTATTGAGGTCTTACAGACATACGACAGCCAGTCACAATGAAAGAAATGATTAAAGAAAATTATATTTAAACAATTCCATCAAATCTATGCAAGTCCGATAGAGTGGCCAAGAGCCTGTGTAGTACACAGATAGACAGCAGGAATAAGAACAGACTGAAGCTTTGAAACATCAGCCAGTGAAAGTTCAGCACTTCCAAAGTCCACCTGAGTACAGGTAAGTGCATGAATTTAAGTGGTGGCCACAGGAAACAACAGACAGTGGTGGATAGTACAGGTGGTAAAGATATGAGCAGCAGATACTGTCAACATGATCAGTCAAGGAGACTTGCTTGTTTACAATTTTTGTAGAATTGACCATTAGTGACCCCAACCACCGCGAACGCACACACGACATATCGATTCCATTCCGTTTACTAAATGCTGGGAGCAAACTAAAAGAGAAACAAAGAGAACCTATAAAAGGCCTACATACCTTATTCATGTTGATTTTCTTGATGACAACCTGTTTTCCTGCAGGCTTTGCTCGAGCAAGGATTGCCTCGCCAAAGGCACCTTCTCCTATTTTTCGTATCACATTGTACTTATCCATTTCTCCTGATTCTCTCAGATGTTAATGCAGATAAGGTAAACGGTCTAAAATCAACCGAACACGAAGTCGAACTATAACGACCAAGGTAATAATGAATCAATTTTCGTTCGCAGTTTTTCTTTCTTCCTGGTCCTTATATATCAATTCCTGTGATTATTGATCGAGGCTCGCGCTGAAAACCAAATCGATATCAGAGTGGAAAAATTCGGACTCTGTTTCATTAATTTTCTAAAAATCGCGTCACCAAAAAATCTAGCGCACGCACAACAATACACGCTCACAATAGCCTATTAGTTTTATTGTCTGAGGCACGCGTAAATAAGATCGGTTGATATAATATTTTGACTGTTTCTTAATCGTTGCTGTTTCCACTCAAACGAGTCCTATACAATGTACGGCGTCAAATACAGAGCGTTAAGTGTCGTTATTTCTGGTAGCCACAGTCTGTCGCTATTTCAGACATTATAGGTGAGTAAATGTTCTGACGCCATATCCTGCCGTTTCAAATAAATCTGGAGTGTTTTCCCAGGATAAATTAATTTTAACGCCATGTCGCCTTCTAGGCTAGGTCTTATTTTGATTAGTCATTCGATAAGGCTAATATAAAGCGAATACAAAACAGGCGCGTTGTTTACATGACAACGACTGCGTATCCAACGAAAAGCCACCTGTTTTCGGTTCTTTCCAAGCCCAAAGCCATATACATTCTATCATCTATGGTAGACAAGCAAAAGAAAAGCGACCTCTGATAACGGCAAATGCTGCAGATTAAATAGATATAATTACGGTATGTATTTGCGCGTTTGTGAATCTGGTACTTGATGAGCTTAGTTTGGTGGTTAGAGCGCTGGACTGTTAATCGATAGGTGGGCAGTTCAAATCCTCGGCAATGCAGTACGAGATTTCTGCTCAGCGTGCGCTCCTAACAACGAATATAAGGAGTAGGCTACACGGAATAATACTCAAAGGGAGAGGTCTGGTCGCCGGACTTCATACCAAGGCTAAAAAAATGAAGTCGATCACGTGTCTTATAGCCTCGTGACAAGCTATAGGGAACTGCCTCCCTTCCGCGTTACCCTCCTCTTCTTCTTCGTCCTCTCCTCCTTTTCTTCGTCCTAGCAGTCGAGTACATATTATTTGCGGCAACTATTGGTGTGTCTCAATCAAGCGAAACAGAAAACAACAACTTTCCCACAACTGCTGAGAAACATTCGAAGACGCAAATTTGTATTATTTAATAATACCACAGTATAAATAATCAATAATAATAATAATAGATTATTTATACTGTGATAATACTGTCGCATATCTCTGGGCATCACTATTCTATTTTTTCAAACTCTGCTGTCGTTAGTTCTATGGTCCAATTCAACTTCTGCTTTAACAACAAATATGGCGGCGCCCACGCAACACAACAGACAGACATCTCCAGCTGAAGATGAGGAGCCTGTGGATGTTATGATTAAGAAAACCGGTTGTATGGACCTTCACTACAAAGTGCAGGTAAGTTTATGGCGAAACTGCAGTATCGGGGACCGAAGCATACACAATATCTTAGTATAGTATAGTATGTGGGTGCGGTGGTGTAGTGGTGGCGTAATTGCCTTGAAGCCGGAAGGTTCTAGGTTCGAATCCACCTCAAGTCGCCGCGTAGGGACCGTGGGCAAGTTCTTCACTCGCAATTGCTCAGCGCTTCGGCGTGAAACTCCGATGCAGTGTCCGCGCTGTAGTCGGGAGCGCCTCTGAGTAGCGTTTGAGGGCTGGAAGAGGCGCTATAACAAGTGCGCATACAAAGTATATAGTATCTAATGACGACACTAGCTCTAGCACTAACCCTAACCGACTTTCACGACGCTGAACTTGATCCTATCCAACCCTCACGACCCATAGCCTGACCCTAACCGACACACACGGTCCCCAATACTGTAGTTTTCCAAATTTCTCAATAAGTCAAGAAACTGTCATTACGTCTCGTTGGCATACTGGCGTGTGAGACCGCCTATCTTTAAAAAAATGCACGTGAGGTTTGGTTGATTCGCCACTGAATTTAATAGCAGGTTTACAAATAGTATGTGTTGCTTAAACACGATAATGGTGTGTGCTGAAATGGGCGATCCTTTTAGCAGGGCAATTTTGTCTAATTAGGTTAAACTTTAGGGATCTTACCAATAACACAAACTATGTGATGAGCAGCTCCACATTTTTTCAGTGATCATTACACACTACAGTACATGTTTATGATAACAATGGTTAAAGCTGAGATTATGGATAGTTACGATGGAATTTGGCTCACATGAAATGTTCACACTAGTTTTGTGCAATTCATGTTAAACTATTTGCATTGTATATATGGTAAGAGCTCTCATTTCTAAGCTAGAATTTCTAGAATTTTATTAGGTAGAAAAATGAATGTTGATATTTACAATATACAGATGTTACTTTGCAACAGATCAGATGGTACACTGTACTGCGTTATCAATCTTTCCATGGACCATTAATGCAGGCTGGACTTTAGATGTATGATTTTGGAAAATGTATGTTTCATTTCATGTGCCATCTTCTGTTCTTTAGGACTGCATGTTTGAACACAGGGACTGGCGAAAGTGTCAGGAAGAAGTTCATCAATTCAAAAAGTGTATGACAGATTACCAGAAGTCAAAGAAATCATGATGGATCCCTCTTTCATGATGGATTTTAATGAGAACTGCAAGTATCAGAACTGAAACTAGGATACAAGTGAATGATGTTTTGAGCAAATTGTGATGTAGGTGGAATTTTCAAAAATGTCTGTTCTTCAGAAAAGAGTAGCTCCTAATTCTACATTGTCACCATTTGAAGTGACGTTTTTTAAAAATCTCTTCAAGGTGTTATGTGTTGTGACTAACACTTTCGATAAAGTTGATATTTTGGTACACATGGCTATTGTAGAGGGTCATGTGCGTTATTTTTCATACAACTACAGCAAGTTGATATTTTGGTACACGAAACTTTTGTAAAAGTATTCGTTTTGTACAACATGCAACAACATTTACAACAAAATTTAATGTCAACCAGCAATATTGACTAAAAAGTGCTTTTTATCTTTGGCTTCGTTAACTGACACACCTTCATATAAAAAACAATGTACTACAAGCATAGGCGTACGAGGCGGGGGTCCAGAGGGGGCAAATGCCCCCCCAAATTTCGGGCACATGTGTTTTTCGGCCAAAGGAGGCATGGACGGGAAAAAAAATTGGAAATTTTTTCGGGCAAAACAGGCACGGACGGATTTTTCCGGGCACACAGGGGTAAAAAAACTACATTTTCTCAAGATTAACGGGAAAATCCTAAATATTTGTTGAGCGAATGACTAAAAAAAAAGGTCATCAGTTTTTTTGGACGGGAAAAATCCTAAAAATTTTTGGGCGGATTACTAAAAAAAAATAGATTTTTCGGGCAAAAAAATT
Organism: Lumbricus terrestris; assembly: GCA_949752735.1. NCBI lineage: Eukaryota > Metazoa > Annelida > Clitellata > Crassiclitellata > Lumbricidae > Lumbricus > Lumbricus terrestris. The sequence continues at coordinate 38,255,448 of OX457037.1, read as the reverse complement.
TTTTGCCCCCCCACTACCGAAATGTCCCGTACGCCTATGACTACAAGTAGTTAGTTATTATGCACTTATGCACTACATGTCCATGGTCAAGTTGTTGAGTTCGTTATAGAAAATGATGTGCCGCGACAAGCTACCGGTTTGTCCCTAAAAATTTTTGGATCATGCTTCTCATTGGATCATGCAGGCACAGTAGGCCTAAGTGTCTGTGTCTATGTACATGCCGTGTATAGTTTTGTTTTATATTGGTCTAAACGTGTGCTGTCAGTTGTAGTGGTGTCAAATACTATGTATGCCATGGTAGGAATTTTAAAGAGATTCCAACGCTGCTCCAATTGAGTCCCATGTTGAACACGGCAAGAACAAGTATAGTGGTTCCATGCTGTCCATGCAAAACTCAGGCGATGAGCGAAATCCCTGATCAGTGATCTCATGTGTGCTGAGGCTAAGAAATGAAGTCATAAACACATGAACACCATAACCATGGCAGCATAGTGGTGCCGATTGCATATGCCCAGTGCTGAAAGTGGTTTAAAAAATAGCCAGGTATTTTGGGGGTTAGAGGTCACTATAGATGTCAGTGCTTAATTTAGTTCCCAAAATGAATGCCTGGTCGCAGACCCAGCTCATTTTCAGCCCAGCATATACCCAAATCTCACTTAATATGTATACTGCAATAAAACTGGAGGTTGGATAAACATGGTATTTATACTACCGGTATATTGTTGCTCTAAATGTAGAAATTGGATCAAAGTATATGTTGTAAAATTAGAAGTCGGATGAGGGATAGAAATATATTTAGGAAAAATAGATGTTGGATGTGTGATGAAAATATGGCTAAAATATGTTTTAAATACTTCTATGAGGCTGTGAATATTGGGGTTTGAGTGTAGGCCTAATCATATGCTTGCCAATCCTATGTTTGCCTTGCCAAACAAACATTTCAATCAGATATTGCAATAAATATTAGGCCTACACCAATGAGTTGCAAATGTTGTTGGCCTAATGGTTACAACCGTTGATCACAAACAGTTTACTATTATCGACAGTTTTCAACACTGAATAGAAAGTTGAATTAATAATAAATACAGTTAATTATTTATTGTAAGCACATTGTACTTAGCGTAAAATCGTAAACTGTAGGCTTTCAGCCTGTATAATAATTGCATTGTTATTTCATGGCGTCTATAAATTGTCACAGTAGCCTCTTGTAATAATTGCATTGTGATTTCATAGAGGTCATAACCATTACCATAACCAGGGCTGTAATCAAGGGTATACGCGGGTATACAGCGTATACTCACCTCCGGGGAAAAACGGCATCGTATACTCACCTCCCGAAAAGTAGGGTATACGCGGGGAAAAAGCAGGGTATACGGTATACGCTAGTAAATCAGGCACATACGGCTGTTTAAGATGGTTTTTTGGCCAGATGACAAAAAAAAAAGGTCATCAACTTTTTTGGCGGCTGATTTGGTATCTTTTTTCTGGAAAATTAGCCGGATGACTTAAAAAAAAAAAAAAAGTCGTCAGATTTTTCAGACGACAAAATCGACAATTTTTCCCTAGATCAGCGTATACTCACCTCAAAATTTACCAGTACAGCCCTGACCATAACTATTCTTTTTGTTGAAACCAAAAGCAAAAGAGTTTAACAGATGTAATGCATGTAGATTACAAATGCAATGTTTGGCTCAAAGGGAAGTCCTAAAAGGCGTAAGCCTATTATAATTGTAATTATATTTAACATATATAACAGTTATAATTATACAGTCAGTACATGGTAGTTATATATGATTATATATATACACACATATATATGTGTATATATATATATATATATATATATATATATATATATATCGTGATCTCCAAAACTTCTAAAGGGCACCAGCTTATTCACGAGCGCTGCGTTGAGCCAAAAGGGGTGCCCGTAGAATAATAATAATAATTTTCGCTTATTCAACAATCTGGTTGACAGAAAACAACTGGTTACACTGTACACTTATGCAGTTTAAACAATTGACAAGAACACAGATCACAATACACAAATCTTAACTATGCTAACAGAACAGACAGCGTGCAATAATTGGCGATACCCTAAACTCACTACCTCTCGCTCTTTACGCCAGCATGTCATCCAATGACATCCATTAACATCCATTACTCTACCGCCGTCCCCTCCTCCCGGGTATTCTGTACAGTTGGAAGAGTAGTCTGAAGGACGTTTTTGATCGTTAGCCTATGCATGCACAGAGTAGCAGCAACGATTATCGTATCGTATCGTATCTGACCATTTGTAAAGCACTTCTTGCAGCAAGAGCCTTTCAGAAGCGCTCCCAGTGCGTGCAACTCCGAGAGAAAAGGCAGGTCTTTAGACAAGAGATTAGACTTTTAGATCCTTAGTAACAGCACAGTATAGATAACAAGTTAAAAATAAATGCCAATTGGAACTCCGCTACTGGTTGCATTCTGCCAGTGCCAGTTCCAAGCCTGCATAAAGGGGGGACGACAGCAATCATCCCTGACGTGGCAGTGTCGTTAAACATGTAACAAGCAGGTGCCAATTAATTAATGTTCCAGAGAGGCAACGGTGTCTATGGAAAATTGTGCAGGTGCCCATGCGGAGCGGCAGATCCCATTTTTATACGTAGCACACAGATCCCAACTGTCGAACAAGAGTCTATTAGCCAAAAACGTTTGACATGATTTCTAATAGAGATCAAGGAATTAGCAAACAATGTAGCCTAATTTTAGTTATGGCGCTATATCAGTTGTACTTTAGCGATTTTCTAGTCCTTAATTTCTTCAATGTTGTGTGCTTCTGGAAGTTCCGATAATGCCTTGACAATCAGAACATCAAAACTATGTTTAATTTTGCAACATATACACAAAATATATTATGTTAAGCATAAAGGGCTCAAAGAACAGATTTATTTAAGATTAAATTATATATAAATAAGACGGCTATGCTGCTTTCTGGCTCTGTCCTCTGTGCGATACGATCGCCTGTTACACCGACTCGAGACCTGATGCGGCAAACGACCGCGCGTGTCTTCTGTTCATTTGCACGATGTCGGATTCAGTTGCTCGCCGTTCATCGTAACTGCCACACACAGGCATCGTCGGGATTCTTTTGCCCAAACTCCTTCAACTTCTCGTTATTTAGACAGTACAGTTGGAAAAAGTACGATGTCTATCGACAGTGCGTTGTGTCGGACAGCTCCTACTCGGACACAAAAAGCCAAAATTTCCTATATAATAGACGTGCATTTGAATTGCGTTGCCGTCAGGAGTCTAAGTTTTTACTGAATTCGGAAACAGTGTCGCGATGTAGTTTTAGTAACATTGGTGATCAGGCTGGAATACAGTTGCGATTTTACACGACTAAAGAACCCAAAAGATTTTTAGCAAATGACAGCGAAAAGGAGATCGATTCCGATAAACAGACAATCACAGATTTGGTGAATGTTTCGATTTTAAGATGTAAAATTCTTGGTGAAATAGATGTTGAGCTTTAATATTAATTACATTTATGGTCGTTTAATTATTATTATCATTATTATTATTATTATTATTAACTTGAAGACGTACTTGAATTACAATGTCGCTAGTTCTTGAAAGTTGCCTTCCTACATGAATGTTGGAAGGCCTACCACATTTTATCCGCAAAGATGCACTTGATGCCAGTCTTTTAGAAAGGCCAACTCAAGACAATGCTCAGACGAGCATTAACTTTACATACATTGGTTGCCAGTCTTTTAGAAAGTGCAAAATAAAGAATTTTGTGTTGTTCCTTTTTGTAGCAACATGGCAGGATCCTGACTGTGCCAAATCTTCTGACTATGCTTCGCATGGTCATGGCACCTGTGTTAGGGTATCTTGTCCTAGAGGAGGCCTACCCCTTGGCCTGTGGTGTCTTCATGGTGGCTGGTCTGACGGATTTGGTATGTTACTACATGATTTGGTATGTTATTGCATGATTTGATATGTTATTACATGATTTGGTATGTTACTACATGATTTGGTATGTTATTGCATGATTCGGTATGTTACTACATGACTTGGTATGTTATTACATGACACTTCACACCCATAATTTTATGTGTAAATAATTAATATAAATTTTATTTTGCAGAGGTTTGCATGATTTTATCAAATCATACCAAATATGAATAAGCTCAGGGTCCTATTCTGAATCTGATGTAATCTGTAAATCTTAAAAGAGAAACATGAAAACAATTTATTGATGTGCTGCAATTCCTATAAATGGGTATAATCAACTCGAGAATGTAAGCCTAGTGTGGTATACACTATACAGCTGAAATAGGCTATGAGAAATCAGGTTGCCAAATCTAATTGGCAAATTGAATAGAACTGACCATGCTGTACATCTTGGAGGTTGGAACCTTGTGAATTATCTATGATTATTATTATTGTTGTTATTGTTCTTAATCAGATATTTATATTGCACTGAATTAGAAATTCATGTAAAAGTGTGGATAAGATAATAGTGTACTTTAGTACCTCCATGGTTATTTAAAACTACTGAAAAAAGCTGACTAGATGGCTTAAAATTATAATTAATGTTGGTTGTTTTTGTATCATTTACAGTTGGATGGCTTCATAGCACGCAACTTTAAAAATCAGACGTCAGCCTTAGGCAGTTTCATTGATCCTTTGGCTGATAAGCTGTTGATTAGCGTACTCTTTGTCAGCCTTACTGCTGTCAACTTGTTACCAGGTTTGTTGATAATCTGTTTTTCAGAATTAAAATATTTTAAGATGAATGGTATCCACTCGGCAATTGAGTATTGTGGAAATTTCAAATTTAGCTCATGTCTGCCAAATGATAATGAAGTTTGTTAGTATTTGCGGTTACACATGATGAGGAGAGGATATACTGGTTTTGCATTCAAAAACACATCCATGTGGAGTTCATCAGGTACACTCCAGCAAGAGTCCAGCATATAGACACTACTACAGAGATGGTATTTGAGAATGGACCATGAATATATTTTATTTGTTATTTTGAGTTGATTGTGGATTAACATTTTTCCTACTGTTTTGTTGTTGTTGTTATGCAGATAAATCGGTATAAAACATATAGAGATGGGGTTGATAATGGACCATGCATATATACTTTATATGTTATTTCGAGTAGATTTTAGATTAATATTTTCATATTGTTTTGTTTTTGTTGTTATGCAAAAACATCTGCAAATACGCAGCATATCAGTATATATTTTGTGTTCCTGGCAGTCACTAAGTGTATAAGTAATGCATGTATAACATAACGTAGACTACCTGGTGATATAACATTTTAATATGCAGCCTGTTATATGGCTACTAGCTGGGGTACCCGACGTTGCCCGGGAATTTTAGGATTCGCCCCATTCCCAGCCAATCCCCTGCTTCCCCACCCTCACTTCGGCCCATTCGCGCCATCCCTCCCTCCCTCACCCCCTCCAATGGTCACACTGACACAGTAGTGAAGATTTCGAATTAAAAGCTGAAAAGCTGAGAAACTATAGAATTGCTAATGAAAATACACACAACATGTGCAAAAATGTGAGTTTCTGCCCCCCCCCCCACAATGGCCCACATAGTGGGAGAGATTCGCCAACCCCACGGGGTGTTCCATGCTGAGACTGACACAGTAGTGAAGGTTTGGAGTGAAAATCTCAAAAACTGTGGAAATGCATTCTGGTCAAACAGACGCACACACAGTTTCCTCTTTTAATATTTATGTAGATGAGTTGTAATTGAATTTATTAAGCAATTTTTTTCACAGATTAAAATTTTTCTATGGAGAGCTAATTCTGTTTATGCTCTGTTTGCCTGCCGACAGTTGCTCTGACTGCTCTTGTTCTGGTGCGAGATGTCTGCCTGATGTCAGGCGGCTTCTACGTCCGATATATCTCACTGGATCCTCGACCGGTAGGTGGCTGTTTTGCTTCCGTATCCTTAGAACAGTGGCTACTGCTTCTCTTGTCAATCGTACTTTCTATTTCTATCTGCATAACTTGTCAGATTATAACAAAGGCATTTCCAGCAGCCATGCTGGCAACATTTTGTGATTGATCATAGCAATAACTTTGTTCTGTACATAAATCTGCACAGATGACGAAATTTGGTGTACGTGATTTTGATGAAAAGCTAATACAACACTTATGAGGCTAAGCTCACTTTGAATGAACAAAGTGATATGTCCCGTATCAAGCGCTTGATTTTCTGGCTGACTGACTGCCATCGTTGCAAAATTCGCTAAAAACTGCAGGTATTGCGTTTACTTTAGCTGGGCATGCAAAAAAATGCATAGAATAGAGATTTGAGTGTGCTAGGTCAACGACCAATGTAAGGACGTTGAGCAAGTTCTTAGATAGTTAATTGATGCTCTGCTGTATGGTCAACATTGGTCATGCATGCACTTCTGAACAGTGGAAGGTGGTCAATGTCAGATACTTAAAAATTGTATTTTATTGCATTCAGACTGCTGGTCAAAATGCATTATATTGGTTTGTATGCTAATGACAGCTGTAAATATACATTAGAGATGTTAGACGATAATCTGAAATCCGATTATTGGTTTGGAAGATCATCGGTTTTTACTGTTTACAAGAACGATAATTGAAGTAATTTTTTAAAAATCATCAAAAAAATTATAACAGTTGATTCCTGCATTTGTCCTGACTATAGGCTCAAAGGTTGCCATGAAAACAAACTAATTGCAAAAAATAAATGGTAGCTGCGATATATCTAAGAGGTTGTTGACCCAGGGTGAGATAGATTTTGATGTTGGCTGCGCTTCTGTGATGCTCACTTTGAATATAACATCTAGAAAATTATAGCTCATTTATAGTACATATATACATGTATAAGATGGTCACTGTGTAATGTCAACTGCTTTAGTAAGTGCACCTATGGTAGTACGACACCTATTGCAGTGTTGCAATTTTCTGTCTGTGGCACATTGAAGGTTGAGCTCTACATCGAATGACAGGGTGATGGTAGGTTAGTTGTTCTGATGGCAAAGACTTTAGCACTTAGTAGCAGGGTGCGTACCGATTGGTTTATATGCTTTTTTCATTTCTTTGTAGAAAAGTCTACAGGAATATTTTGATATCACAAATCCATCTGCAAGATTGCAGCCGACATTCTTGAGTAAAGTGAGTACCATACTTGCAGTCATGTTTAAATAGTACTGACTTTAACTTTATCTGACCAACAAGACTGATTAATATAAAATGGTCTTAAATCGCGGGCAACATGGAAACAGATAATATAAATGGATTAACGACTCCTGTTGCAGATTAAACCAACAACTGTGGTAAACATGTTGCGATGTGAAAGTACGGGATGGTTAGTTGGCCAGAAAAACCTGAAATCGTCACTACATTGTGCTGTGATTACTTGAGTATTGGACTGTTTATAAAATGCCAGGGTCATTTCTCCTTGTCTTTCAATATCCGACTGCATCTCTGGTGACTGACTATCCACATTCCACACTGCAGATTCACATTTTGGTGTGACCTTGTGCACGTTACAAGTTTATTATTGGATAGTAGTGATAATTATATAATGAACTAGCATTAACAAAAAATGTCCTGAATAGAAAATTATTATTATTATTATTATACCTCTAGCTGTACCTTATTTCAGTGCGTTCTTGTGTTTTGATTGATTTAAGGTGAATACAGCGGTTCAGTTGTCGGTTGTTGCTTTAACCCTTGCTGCTCCTGTGTTTGGTTATGTGGATCATCCAGCCATTCAAGCACTCTGGTTAGTTAAGAACGGAATCTGCTGTTCGACTTCTAATTGATTAAATAAATTGTATAATTGTTGCACAATTGTTTTATCTCCAGGTCAAGACAATTTTGTTAATTTATAAAATGTGATTTCACGCAATACAATTTTTTTATAATTCAGTTTCACTCCTTACCCGAACACAGATGTCTGATGCAGTGTACAGACTTTGAGAGAACCCTTAAATGGAAAATTGCTAAGCTCCATCATTTCATTGAACTTGTTATTAAATGGCAGAACTCTACAATTACAAGAGATAAACAAGTAATACACCATGCATGCTTCATCACCAAAGCCTTTCCTTATGGGCTACATGACTGTGCAAGGAGACACCAGTTATTAGTTATTATTCATATATTTATATGTATTTCAGGCTGTCTGTTCAGTTGGTATAGTTAAAATTTATGTATTCTGTAATCTGAGTTCCTTTAAATTGTTTCAACTGCATAATTGTACACTGTAGTCGGTTGCGGTCTGTCAACCGGATTGTTGATTAAACGAAAAAATTATTGTATTAATTAGTTATTTCTGTTTGTCTGACATGCAACGCATCAACAGAAGGTAAGTCCTTTGAAATATCAAGAACAGCTGTTCATATCGAGAAAGTTTAGGGAAGGAATTCCAGCATTAGGTCTACCAACTGTACACGATCATTCACCCAGTGCAGTTGCAGCTCTAACTATGGCCAAAGAATTTAAGCAACTTGATGCACCTGAAATGAATTGCGGACACATGAGAAAGGCTTCCGTTGGTTTGTATTCAGATGTCTGTTGCGGTTGTTTGAAAATGAATTGCGGACACAGAAGAAAGGCTTCCGTTGGTTTGTATTGTTTAGATGTCTTATGCGGTTGTTTGATGTTGCAGGTATTTGACTGCGGCAACGACACTTGGGTCCGGAGTTGGTTACATATTTGCCAAAAACACTTTCAAGCTGTTGCAGAAGGGCAGAAAGAGCACTTAGTGCAATCTGACAGGGAAATGGACATGCTATGAAGTTTTAATACAGTGATTATGTGCAATGATGATTCTTTTCTTAACTGATTATACCAGAATACATTTAGGCAAAGAGATGATGCTTACTAAATTATGCGAAGTATTGTGTTTCATAATTTTTTAATCGTTGTCAGGTAGCTTAATTATGTTGCTAGATCTTGTATATGAATCTTTTAGTCAATGCATCTTATTCATCTGAGAATTGAACACAAACAATTTCTAATTATAGGAACTAGAGTATGATTTAGGGAAGTAATCCTGGGACCTTTTTAAATCTTGGGATTGACAAACATGGAATCCCGTATTTTCTGGATTACATTTTTTTGTTAGAATGACTTCACCCATTGTACGATTCTCATTTTTATGAGTAATTGAGTATGATGGAAAGTGTAGGGTAAATAAAAAAAATTGCTTTTTGTTGCGTATTCATTGTGGTAGATTCTTAACTAGCTGTTATCATATAGCAAGCTAGTGCTAACTTTAACTACACTATGTGACTGAATGTATGCATATAGCTGACCACTTGTTTTGTTTGCTATGTACATCTAATCATACCTATTTTGCGAGAATTAAATCAGTCATCCAAACTGTGCTAGATATGGTATTTAAGTAAGCACCGGTAGCTGACCGTATTAACAAGGTACTTGGCAAGATGTTAACTTAGGTAAAAGAAAGAAACTATGCTCACTTGACTTCATTTTCTCTCGCAAGTTTGCTTTACAAAGACCTGCAGTTAAGCAATCTAAAATTTTAAAACAAGAAGGCTACTCCCAACTTGCATACCTGCTCAGCATTGTTTTTATCCTGGCCCTCTTACCTCTATAATATATGTCTACGAATTTACTATGCTTTGTTCTCTTTCTCCACTATAATTCACTAATAGCAAATTATGCACTATTACATAACAAGTAGGTAAGCTAACATGAAAGCAATTATGTGCATTGGTGCTTGAACTTGTTCAAAGCCAAAATAACGCAGAGATACAGCACACGCTATTTGGGCCTAACCACAGGACTAAAAATTGATGGTGACTTTAAAAGTGGTAATTACTCCAGGGCTAAAAGTGAGCTGGGTCTCAGACCCGGCATTAATTTTTGGCGCTTGAATAAACATATTTAGCACCCTTTGGGCCAAAGAGACCCGGCAATTTTTTCAAACCACTTTCAGCCCTGGGCAACTCGGCCACTGGTTGCACTCTGCTAGTGCCAGTCCCAAGCTTGTATAAAGGAGGATGGCAACACTAATCAGCATTGATATGGCAGTGTCGTTAAACAGTAACAAGCGAGCACCGCGGTGAAAACAAAAAAGTTATGCATAATTATGTGTGTGTCCTAGATAGGAAATGCAAAGAATTAGGGTCACAATATGTGATGCAAGGCGCTCGGTTAGGAACAATTCACAAACGCAGCAGAAATAGCAGATTACAATGTGTTTTGAAGTTACTTTAGTTTTTACAACACTGGCCTTGCCACGCTGTTCTGTTCAGAACATCATCGTAATCGTAATCTCGAAACTTCTACAGCGCCCACAAAAGCCAAGTCGCGGGAACCAGCTTATTCACAGGCGCTCAATCAAAACAAAATCGATAGGCAGCGGGTCAAGTCCGGAGAGTCAGGCAGGCAGATAGATGGACGGCTAAGGTGGGTGATGTTTAGAGTTGAAGTGGCGGGGGATGTAAGGAGAAGAAGAATCAGGATAGGATTTTTGAAAGAGCAATGTTCAGTTAGTAGTTGAGTTTAATTAGGATTACTACATAACTTGTAAATGCAAAGCGCAGTGCGTCTTGCAGGCGTTTAATTAAAGAAAAGATATTATTATTAGGCCTACTATCTTAAATTTAATGCATGGTATCCATTCAAACGAGCGACAGTGCAATACAATTCAGGAAACTGCAGCGTAGCGGCCATGCAATAGAAACGTGATATTTTGCTATTTATGCTGTGGCAATATCACAGTATTAACACTGTATTTGTTATTTATTCTGTGGTAGCCTATTAATAGCAAGATAATTAATTATTTATACTGTGGAAATATTCACGTTCCACTGACGCCATCTTACGAAAGTGTTGCATCTATACAATATTTATCGTCTGTGCAATATTTAGTTGTTTACGGGTGATATTTGAACAAGTTGCTTCAAAGTTAAATTCTTTTTTATGAACCTAGTTTGCAGTAATATTTATAGCAGTTCATAAGACGCATTCTAATAGAAAATGGATAAGCCTCAGATTATTATCCATGTTCAGAAATCTGTTAATTTTACACTACACGACTGTCGCTGGATACCGAGTACGGCGAAATTTGTTTTGCTTGGAGACCATGCACGGGGTACTGGTGCCTTTCAGATCTTCGAGGTCTCACACGGAGACATTAAATTAGTCCACGAGGTGAGCATTTGATGCAGAAGAATAAGTTTAAATTTAAGATTTATGGGGACAAATCTGATCTTCTATTGTAGTTGTTTTTATCATTGATCAAATTAGTGTTTGTACTGACTGTTGTTATTTGTGTGGTTTTATGGAGTCGATGCTCTGCTAATATAAGGTTTACTATCCTTGGTAAACGAGATTTCATGTTTTTATTTCTATCTTTACATCGGCTTGGTTACCAGTATGCAGGAAGTGAACAAATAACCGCCTCAGATTGGACAGAATTGTTCTGACCATAATTCCTACAATAGCCTGATATTTCCACAAAAGAAAGTAGTGAGTGAGATAGTGTCGAAACGTGTTTGAGTAGGCCTAGAAAATATTGCTTTTAATTAGGAACAACAAATGTGAGTATTCAGCTTCTGGGTATACTGAGCAGACGTTATCAGGCTTTCTAATGACGACCCGAACCCTGACCAAATGTGGGACGTTCGGTTGACCTTTACGACGCCAGGCCTTACTCTAAATTACACTAAGTTATTATACTACTTACTTTTGCGGAAATATTTAGCTGCATGTTAGACTGCGTATCATATTAATTTCAGTGTATAAGCAATACTCCTCATAGAATCCTTGTCTTCGAGCCGTTTGTGAAACCATAGGGCAGGTAAAGTTACAGTTTTATGTGCTTTCAGAGGAGTTTTAGATTGCTTTTCTGGTTCGAATGGAATAGGTTTTAAGATGATATTAAAGTTGTGTTCAAGTTGTATAGTAGCTGTGTGGTTTCACTTGGTAATGTGAAATATCTTACATTTATGATTGTTATAAATTTGTCAAGATTCCTGTGCTGTTTTCTGTTAGTGTGAGAAATCTAAATCGCTCAAATGTGGGACGTTCGGCGCATCCAGCTTGCCTCAGCGACTCTTAGCTGCTGGTGACTTCACTGGAAAATTGCAGATTTGGTTTGTAGCCATGTTTTAATCAATCATTTTCTTGGATTCTCAAGATTTTATGATGGTTCTTGTTTAGTTGCATTAGCGCCTCCCAATGTTATCAAAGGGGGGGTGGTACCGTGGTGGTCTGGTGGATGATAGCTGAATGGTAACAGACTGGCACTAAGAGCAGAAGGAAGCGGGTTCGAACCTTGTTAGCCCCACAAAGTCATCTCGGCCTTCCATGCCCGAGTGGAAGAGCTCAGTAAAATGAGTAGCAGTTTCGCTGCATACAGTACAAAGGTAACCTTGGGTTTGGTGGAAAGAACTGGCCATCTGCTGTCGAAGTATGGTAATGCCTCCTAAATGCTGATGACCTGACACCGGAGATCAGCACCGGGCCTGACGCTCGTGAAGCGAGTATGGGCAATACCTTTACCTTGGTGTTCAACTTATAATTATACTAGAATTAGTTAACCTAATTGATAAACAGAAATGTTTATTCATCAGCTTGAAAATGTTTTTCTTAAGTGATATGTTTTTGTGGTTGGTTATAGGTTATTTATTGTTGGGATATACCGTAGTCATTATGTTCAAGATTGTTCTGGCAGTATATAGAACTTTATTGTTTATGTAATAATTTAAGATTGCAGATGATTGTGTTATTTTGTGTGCTACTATCGACTTCTTTCTGATGACCAGACTAGAATCTTTACTTTACTTCTTTGGACAACCCATCTTACACAACACTGTGCTCATGAATACGCTGGTGCCCTGTGACTGGCGTTACAGTAGCACTTTGGAAATTTGTTATTTGCGATAACAATTGCCGCTGTTTTTGACAATGCATCTATGTTGATTTTCTGTGTAGGGATGTGGCATCGCCCGACCTTCCTGTCTACGCTGTTCAAGCTCACAAAGAAATCATCAACTGCATTGATGGAGTGGGTGGCATGGGAATTGGCGAAGGTGCGCCAGAAATTGTAACGGGCAGTAGAGATGGTCAGTAATTTTTTAAAGCTGTTACCTTCAGAGCATTGAATTCATTGTTAGATATATACTGCTTGTGAGAACTTCTTAAGGCTTCTTAACACATTGGCCGCCTACTATGAGTTAACTCGTAGTACAGCCAGTCATTTAACATGGCGTGTAGGCGGTGAATGTGTTAAGGCTGTTCTTTGGTTATCAGTTAGTCTTTTTATTTCGACTCATTCATTCCAGTCCTTTTTTAGCGTGCAGTTGTGCACAAGATGTGCAGTTCTAAAAGGCTTTGTGCAGCTGTAGAAGCACTTGTGTGCGGTAAAAAATGGTTTTAAAAAGGTCTTTATCCTCCAATTAGGAGTAACTTACTATGAAGGGTGGGAAAGAAAAGACATGGTTGTGCGGTTCAAAAAATTTCTTTAAAAACCTTGATCAAGAAGTCTACTCAGGTGCGCTCCCAACCCAGCCACAACTAGTGGAAAAACTTGTCATTTTTTAAACAAAGTTTGATTGGTGCTTATTGGATCAATAAGTTTGCTATAGCAGTTGGTCTATAGTGATAAATTGGAGAATTATCAGTACATGTAGGGATGTTTGATATTGCTCTGTTTTTCACTAGGTATTTATGAAAGTTTGGTAGGGTCAGACTTTTCGTGTCTGAAAAGACTTTTGTTAGGCAAGGCGTGTTTGATAACAGACTTATATTGGTAGTTCTCATAGTTCCAGGGGCGGATAAAAAAATTTGATGGGGTGGGCACAAATGTTTGGCCTTGGGTCGGAAAAAATTTCGTTGATCTTTGGCAGAAAAAAACTGCTGACCTTTTTTTAGTCATCTAGTCGAAAATATCATGCAAATATGCCATTTTCCATCCAATGCTAAAATATTTGGACACCTGGCGTTGTACTTTTTCTCTCTCACCTATTCCCACTGCATTAGTTGATATTGCTCTGTTTTTGTTGAAAAGTAATGGGGTGACCCACGTCCTGTGCACATACTGAAAGGGAGGGGGCCATTGCTGGATAGTGCCATGGCCGGATAGGGCCATGGCCCCCCTGGATCCGCCTCTGCATAGTTCTATCGGTTGACTGAGAAGCCAGTTTCTAAGGAACTGTGTTAAGAATTTTATGCATGAAAATGAGAGTTCAGTTATGCATGGATGTGAAAGAACATTTGGCTTCTACAATTGAGTGTTAAAGCTTTTAAATCAGCAGTGTCGTTGATTAATTGTTTAACCCTGGTGTTTGGAATATATCCATGAACTGAAGTTCACCCGTACTTAGACTAATAATTTATGTATTATTTGGCCAGTGAATCAGATTTCAAACCTTTTATTTTCTACTAGCTGTACCCGGCCATGCGTTGCTGTGGCTGAAAGGACTCTCCCTCCCCTCACCTCCCCTCCCCTCACCTGCCTCACACCCTCCCTCCCGTTTCCTCCATCCCTCCCCTCGCTCCCTCCCCTCCCTCTTCCTCCCGCTCCCTCCCTTCCTCACTCACCCCTCTCTTCCTCTCCTTTGTCCCTCCGTCCTTCGTCCCTCCCCGTCCGTTGTCCGTCCGTCCGTAAAACTTTCCGAGATCCTTGATTTTGTAAAAACCGACAGTTACATACATTCGCTATAAACAGACCGACAGTTACATACATTCGCTATAAACAGACGTGCAGATTGCGCTTTTTACAAAGAAGCATATAAAAACCCGCTCGTATTGTTGTGTGAAAATTTGAAAGCAATAGGTGAAGAAGTTTCCGAGATCGTTGATTTTGTAGAAAGCTATAAATGCGCTATAAAAGGCCGCACGTTATAAATAGGCCGCATTGTAAGCAACGTGGGATGGAAATTGAAATCGGAATCGCTGGAGTGGAATTGAAAGTTGTGTTTTTGGTCGTAAAAATTGCGCTTTCCCCAAAAGGCATTATATCAACCCGCTTATGTTTGAATGGAAGGTTTTGGTAAAATTTTCAAAGCAATCGGTCAACAACTTTCCGAGATCCGAGGTAACAAACAGTAACTTTTTACATTTTTATTTATATAGATAGTGGGCATCTTGGTCTTTGAGATGGCAGCTGTATTTTAAAACCACTTTTGGCCCTAGGTGGCTGAATGAAATAATTTATAACTTCTGTTTACAACATTGTGTGTTTTAGCATAATATTATATTTTAAATCTAATTTTAAGTATTCTTATATTTGAACTGGAACTTAAATGAAATTTTTTGCTTAAGCAGGAATCTGAGAATTTGTGAGTTTTACGCAGTCTTGGATTTGTGAAAATCTTGTTCTTTGTAGGGTCAGTCAAAGTGTGGGATCCACGGCAGAAGAATGACCCAGTGGCCACCATGGAACCATCCGATGGTCAAGTGCGCCGAGACTGCTGGACTGTAGCATTTGGTCAGTATCATTGTCTGTTCTAACTAATGTTTATTTTGAGTTCAGTGTTTTGTGGCTTTTTGCTCCAGAACAGGTTTTTAGTCATTGATCAATTAATTAATTCAGTATTCATGCGATAAAATTTATGCAGCACCCTTTCAAAATATCTACTTCAATGCACTCCCTATTGTCAAGTGATTTTTAAACAAAAAAAGAAGCAGATTTCTTATTTTTGAAGTCGGTACAGCCGCTAAACATGGAAAATCTTGCATAGTTGAGACCTGCATTTTAGACACCTTTTAATAACGTCTGTAAGCTAAAGATAATTGACTGTATAATGTAAGTAAATGTTGTAATGGCTTCCTCTAAATCTATAGCAGCATCTGGAATATTCTAATAGACTATTAAACTACTATATGTGCAAAGAATAGAAATTGGATGTGTTCGGCACGATTGACCCAATGATTGCTTTTCTAGTTGTTTGAGCTCTGTTTGTTCCTGAAAGAAATAAACTGTTGTCCTTAATGACTTTACATCATCCAGACTAGCTTAGGTAGCAATTTTGGACAATGATTAACATTTTTGATGTTAAAAACGATGTTAAACATGTATATGCATCATGCATTCATGCTTACTTATCTCGAAACATAAAAGTGATTGGGTGGATAGCTATGCACAAACAAATGTACCATGGCTGTTTTTAAGGAATTTTTAGAACTGCACATCCCCTTCTTTTCTTTCCAATTCTCCGTGGTAAATTACTTCCAATCGGAGGACAACGGCCTTTTTTCTAGTTTTAACTGTACAGAAGCGCTTCTACAACTGCACACATCCGTTTAGAACTGCACATTTTGTGTGCAACTGCTTGTTAATAAAAGCCCTGAAATGTACCCCCAAAAATGGGAGCGTTGCACAATGAATTGATTAAATCTGCAGCCACAGAAATCCGTGCGACGTGCAATGCGGCATGATATACGGGTTGATGTGATAATATTGTAATGTCTAAGGTGTGAGTGAAGTATATGATATATTATGTATATTCATTGTTGCTTTAACAGGTCACGCGTTCAGTGCTCACGATCGTTGTGTGGCTGCTGGTTATGATAATGGTGACGTGAAGCTGTTCGATCTGCGTGCAATGGCGCTTCGATGGGAGACGAACGTAAATAACGGGGTGAGGGTTTGAATCACTGTCAAATTACACAATGGTGTTATTGTTCATGACCATATTTTACATACCTATGTATGTGCACTTGTTATAGCGCCCCCTCAAGATTGCTACTCAGAGGCGCTCCCGATTACAGCACAGACACTGAATTGGAATTTCATGCCGAAGTGCATGACCAAGTGCGAGTGAAGGACTTGCTCAGGGTTCTGCGAGCGGTTTGAGGTGGATTCGAACCCCTAACCTTCTGCCTCCCTACACCACCATGCCCTGCATGTATGTTCTTGCAATTACATAAAGTTTCTATGCAGTGTTGTTAGATACTACCCTTGTTCTAACCTTTCACAGTGCAGCAAAGGAGCTTTGCTGAAGTTTTCGAGTTATATTGCTGTCTAATGGATCACTTTTGTCAGCAAAGTGTGCTTATGTCACAGGTTGTGAGCTTGGAGTTTGATCGCAAGGATGTCGAAATGAACAAGCTCGTTGTGGCGGGTCTCGAGTCGAAATTTCACGTCTTCGACATGAGGACTCAGCATCCGAAGAAAGGATTTGCTTCTGTAACAGAAAAGGTCAGACATACAGCTAGTAGTTAATTTGGTAAATAAATAAGGAAGCACTCGATTTAGAGTCATTCTGCCATCCATTGGTTACTTGAACTATTGCGGTGTGTTAGTTAGTCATGCTGTATTAATTAGTCGCATTTTTTTCTATATGAGTTTCTGGTATAATAATTGTTATTGTCCAAGTTCTAGTATTAGTTATAGTCGACAATTCCTGAATCCTTCGACTTTAGTTATTTTATTCTGAGCATCAGAGTTTTATTTTAGTTCTAGTTTTGCTTATTGAGTTTCACGTTTTAATGCATTGCTATCCAAGTTGAAGTTCAATTTCGGCAACTGCTGTTAAAGAGGAGGTAAACTTTGGTTGGTGATGCATTCTATTATAAAATGGAACATCACTAATCTGTGTTAAGTAAGCACTCGGGCACTCCACCACTACTTGCACTTAGGCAGAGCCAGTCCCAAGCCTGGATAAAGGAGGTGGGCAACGCTAATGATATTCGTTATCACACAGTGTCATTAAACTGTAAAAAACCCAGTAAGTAAGCATTCAGTCAGTGAATTTAGATAGATGTATTGTATTTGAAAACTTCTTATGCAGCTCTTACAGTGTACGCTATTGAGAGTCGCTCTCACTTTGGGAGTACTCAGGAAATTGGAAAGCCTTTAATATATTCAATGTGCATCTAGCAAAACTCCGCCACTGGTTGCACTTTGCCAGTCCCAAGCCTGGATAAAGGAGGAGGACGTCGCTAATGGTCTTTGTTACCACACAGTGACGTTAAACTGCAAATGCCGCCGCCGCATCTAGCAAGTCATGAGTTTAAGAAATAAGTTGAACTTGTGACAATTTTTTGAAATTCAGAATCGTCAGGCAACGATCTGGTCATGTCGTCATCTTCCTCAGAACCGCGACGTCTTCATGACGATGGGAGGCAACGGTTCTCTGAATCTCTGGAAATAGTAAGCCAGTTTTTCTCGTCGTTCTATTTCTTCGAGTATGAAAATGACTTTTGTCAGCATTCTGATGCTACCAAAAAGTTACTGGGATATATCTGTTTTCAGCTAAAATAGTAAATAGACCTAATTATGTTAAACAAGATATTGGGTTTATAACTGTAATATAAAAGCGATATGATTCTTACGAAAGTTGACTTAAAGTTGCTGATAATAAGCAGAGTGGTAAAAGCAGACTGAGAATGTGGAGCTGTGTACGATTATTTCCATGTCTTTAACATGCGTTAATGAGGAGTGTGGTCACGTTGGTAATGCTTCTCGGAATCTCTAGAGTAAGCCAGTTTTCTCATAGTAATTAAGGAAACCAATGAAACTTATTGTTAAAGTGTTGAAGGTTGGTTTAAAATATTTTGACGAATGTCTTGTGGTTGTGATTTCAATATCCAGTGCTCTGTTAGCTTGCGAAGAGATTTGATAGCCGACTGCAGTCTTCTGGTGGGTTTTGCTTTGCAGTGGCAATGTCAGATGATGCACTGTGCATTAATTCAGGGAGCTACAGATGTTATTAAACTATGCTGATCCTTTCTCTGACATCTTGGATTATATTGGGTTATTGTTTATGGATTCTGGATATTAGTTTTGTTCTGAGACGGCAGCCATTTGATATCGTATGTAGTTTGATAACAACATCGCAGAGCATACCGCAAGGTAGATGTTATCAATCGCACATAGAGTAAACCAGATCATCACTAATTTTACTAATATTCTTACTGGTGTGATTAATGGTATTTGAAAAGATCTCAATCCTAATGCAATTAACATGCACTTGTAACTAATGGACCAGTAATGCTGTTATTAATACATTGCCTTTTGTTGTTTTGTAGTAACTATCCAGCGCAGAGATCTGCCGAGGATACGGAAGGGCTTCGGATGGGTGTTCCTGGAACAGTTTCTCTTCTCCAGGACGTGACCTTTTCCACCCAGCCGATCGCTGGGTTCGACTGGAACCAGGACAAGCAGGGTCTCTGCGTCTGCGTTTCGTTTGACCAGGCTGTCCGAGTCCTCATTGTTACGAAACTGAATACTTTATAATAGTAACTTTGCCTCCAGTACTTTGCTGCATCTTCCACTGTGTTAATCCAAGCGTCATATGTCAAACGCTATGAACCTCTCTCCTTCACTTAAGTATTTGTATTGAGTTTATTTAATTAAAAACACAAAGTTCATCGGCCTCTGGGATTTTGACACGCAGGGCTTTTTTTAACGTGCAGTTGTACACAAAATGTGCAGTTCTAGACGGATTTGTGCAGTTGTAGAAGCACTTCTGTACAGTTAAAACTAGCAAAAATGGTCGTTGTCCTCTGATTGGAAGTAATTTACCATGGAGGATGGGGAAGAAAAGAATGGTTTGTGCAGTTCTAAAAATTCCTTCAAAACAGCCCTGTTGACACGTAAAAGGAAATGTACATTAGCGTTATTCTTGTATTTATTGAGCAGCAGGGTTGCGTTGAGAAAATTACTGGACCATGGTGAGCGGTGGTGCCCCAAGCCTGGTCCAGGGCTTTTGGAACTAGGAAGGCCTCTTGTCAGGGCCCGCGTATAATTAACAGGGGTGAAGGTCCTTTGAAGCCAACCAAAGATAATAATTTAGCAGTAAAAATCGAAAAGTTACTTTAAAAAGTTAAACTGTCAAAATATCAATCATTGACAATGAATGGTTGATCGGTTCGTTGCGAATATAATATTTGGCGACTCGCAAGTCCTGATTATTGTTCAACTTCAAATCTTCATGGAATCTGACCTCTGCTACTTACACAGAATTGTAATTCTTAGCAGTCCAAAAAATGCACTATGTTTAGGGTATAAACACGTACTATGTGCCACAGCTTCATTTAAGATTATGGCAAGTTCATAACAACTAAATATAACTGCTTTCTTTTCTCCGGGTCTTTCACACTGGGAGCGCCTCTGATTGGTTTTACACTGTGAGATTGGGTTACCGAAAGAACCCAGAAAATCCACAGCATTAAAGCACTGGATTAGCACTGGAAGTCTTTGGAAGAGGAAGGCGTAAGGACGTCTCTCTCAAATCGTCTGTCGCATCTGTCAAGTGACGACCTACATGTAGATATCGGTCAATGACTGTCATGAGAGCAATTCATCTAACCTCTGCAGAATCAGCGGGATGAACCCATATTTGTGGCTGTAATGGACTTGTATTTTATTCTTTCTGTTATCTGCTCTTTCGGCAACGGCTCCTGCAGTACGTGATAGGTGTTGCTTGCAGTCGGTCGGCACCATGCAATGGCAAATCAAGGTGTGTGTGGATTGATCTTGATGGCAAACTATTAAGCAATTGTGCTTAGCAACAGTACTGCATGTGTAGAACTTCCTACACAGGATAGTAAGCCTATCAGAGTCTGTCTGCATTGTATGCTGAATGCTGAAATCAACCATGGCTAAGAGGCCAGATGACTGTTTTATAAGTTTACGACAGCAGTTAAGGACAGTTGTTTCTTTAAAGTTGTGTCTTCTTTCATCTGGGCAATTTAGTTGATGACTTAATCAGTGTTTCAATGACATTGTTCTGTGCAACCAGCAAAAAGTGTTCAATTGCTTAAGGACAGTCTAAGTGCTACATTTCTGCCAATTGCCACTACCCTATACCACATATAGGTCTACCACAGGAACTGTTGCAAGACTCTGTTAAGTATGTATGTATTTATATCTAGACAGCTGCTACAATACCTGTTAAGTACCTCACAAATGTTCACCCTGTGAAAATCTAAATATTACAAGTCATTAAGAACACATAACAAGAAAAGACAGCTATATATGTAGGTGATCCAATGGATTCACATCCAGAGTTGACCATAGACATATATGTTTAGAGTTGCAGCAGCACTGTGCAGCATCAAAGAAGAGGAGTGAGGCCAGGTGATGAGACTTGCAGGAATCGAACTCCAACTTCAGTCCCTAGACAGCAGAGGACACTGTGTCATTGTGTTAGGTCATTCGTCTGCCACCAGGCGTGTGGACGATGAGCTCCACTGCACTGAAGTGGAGCAATTGGAGCCAATCTGGTACTCTCATATCCTTTACATGGAAGACAGGAAGAGTGCATGGTGGCAAGACCTCGATATCAAACCTCCACAACACTTAAAACAGCTGGTGAAAGAGAAATTCAGACTCAGCAGACCAACATCTGTTTATGGTTGCATGCCTAATTGCATATCTATTCATTAGACACATCATCTACTTTCGAAAGATGATTTTTTTAAAACACAGTTCGGTATGAACACATTTAATCAATGCATTTAAGAAACAAATTCACAGGCTATCATCATCTATTATCTTGGTCCAAGTTCACAGTGCCCATCAACATCACCGCATCTCTGTTGTAAACTAATGCAATCGTAGTTTAGACGAATAGCGTAAAGCACAGTGAAACATGAACGATTATATACTGCAACTCAAAAAGTCCTAAAATGTGTCTGTCATATATTTGTTGAGGGCCAAACATCAGATTTAACCTACAGTTTTCTTTTGCACAATTAAAAACCATTCTGTTTTGACTTTATTTTTAGTATAAAATGTATTACTCACTTAATTCATAGAATTACACCTTAAAATCAACCACAAATTTTTAACAATGACTCAATGTCCACTCACGACGAAATGAGCCATTTCTACGAAATGAGTCATAGCCATTGAGTTAGTCACATAATCCAAAATATATTAGCGAAATTGTTATTCCCAGGGCTGTACACGAGGGTATACAGTGTGTACTCGCCTGAACTATTTTGGTATAGTGCACTTAGTTCCGAAAACGAGGGTATACTATGCGCGGGTATACAGTGTATGCTTACTAAACACTTACTCACACGGAGTTAAAAAAATTAATGTACAAAAAAGGTCACATAATAAAAAAAGTAATAAAATGAAAGGTTTCACGCCATGGTAAACACATTACATAGTCGAACATCTTCAGAAAATCAAGTGACAACTTTAAAAAAAGGTCATCAGAAAAATTTCGTCAGAAAAAGTCCATTTTTCGGCCGTAGCGTGTACTCATTTCAAACCCACTGTAGTAAACTCAAATCGCATAAAGAATTTTCTACCTCATATTAATACAATCAAGTGGTCTCCAAATGCCAAAAAGTAACAACATTCAAATTCACTTCAAGCTGCTGAAGTTAAACATCTATGAATTTGATTGCTAAAATTCAAGAAATGTATTGCCTAGTACCGGTACATCAAACTCAACAAAAACTCCAGTCTCAACTCTACAATTACTCTGTTTTGCATGTCATAAATGCCTATAGGAGATCGTGCCTCACTCGGTTCTGTATACTTGTCCACCGCTCATTTTTACGTCTGCATTCTGACGGGGGTGGGGGAAGCCAACGATATCTTTCTGGCAACTGCGTCTTGCCTAAGATAACACAATAATTTCAGAGTAAAAGTTCAACTTCGTGTCTGAGGCAAAATCACACTGCTGTGCCAGCTATGAACAAGCCAGTTAGTACTAAGTAATCACTCTCCTGCAATCACTCTCCTTCGTTTTGAATTTTGACAATGAAGATCAAAATTATGACTATGCAGAAAATGCATCACTTGAGATTTTAGTTTTGCAAACTTTTCTGGGAACAGGCTCTCCAAGCGTCTCTCAGACACCTACCACAATTTTGCACAGGCGCCTTCAGCACCCCGACCTGACACATGCTTGCTGGAATATATTGGTACTGTATAATCCCTATTAGGGATCGTCCATATATTACATATGCACGAAGGGGAGGGCCACGGAATCTAGGCGATTTGCCTCCGTAAAAAAAAGGGAAAGGGGGGCTCGGAAAAGGTACGTACCCAAAATAAACTTATAATTATGACATCCACATTATTTGCCTATTTATAACTCTGTATTATCCTACATTCGTCCGATGGCTTTTGACCACACAATTAAAATTGTATTTCGTTCAGATCTAAACAGTAAACCATAACAGTTAACAAATTTTAGTTTATAGCAAATATGTTTAAAATACCGGTAGTAGCCTACGGTAGAAACAAATTTCATAGCTGACTAAATAGCTAGATAGCCTTTGTAAGGAGGGGTAGAGAAGGCTATTTCTACGAAGGCATAGGGGGGTCAAAAACAGTAGGGTTGTGCAGTGGTGTAGCCAGGAATTTTTTATGGGGGGGTTTTATGGCCGGAAACCCTGTTTTTTGCTTTTTTTTACTTAAATGGAAAAATAACCATAAAAAACCTTTTTTTCGGAGCCAATGGGGGGGTTTTAGCCCCCGAAACCCCCCCTTGCCTACGCCACTGAGGTTGTGTAGATGGGAGGGGTGTAGAAAATACGATTTTTTTGCGTACACAATATATGTTCTTCACACCTGCTGATATAGTGGGTACTATGAATGGTAGTTTGGACACAACAACTAAAGTGGTATAATGCAGTCCATGGCTCTTCTCCAATAAAATTTAATAAAAGCATATATCGTAAATGCTGAGATTCATGCACCTGCTTGAGACAAAAGACTATAAACAGTTTTACACATAATTATTATCGGACACTGGCAGCACACTCACTGCTAAACTGTACCAAGTGCTACAAAAGCTTATTCAAGTTTTACGTTAAAACAGTGCTAACAGATCACTATGATAGGAATTTTTCAAAATTAGTTTAACAGCTTTCGAGTCGAATTGTACTATTTCTTCAGCGAGCAATTGAATAAGTTTTAGACTTCCACGTCGAATCTTTATTGACTAAAATCTGATCTCTTAACCATTTTGCAGCTACAATTCATTTCACTAAACACGTGTAGGATCATGTTACATTCACTCACAAAGTGTAAACTCACATTAACAATGAGAGTGTACTAAAGGTGTGTAGGAAAACAATGCGGTTCATCATTAAAGTGCTATACAGATCTCTTTCTTTATCACAAGCTCAAGGACTTCATGTTACACCAGGTGTAAGATGTAGGACTGTAGGAAAGATGCTGATGCACCAAGATGCTTACAAACTGTGTTGACCCTTACCGCTCAGATTAAAAATTAATCGGCCCAAATTTGGCTGCTGAGAGTGGACACGTGAGTGGTAAAGGTTAAAGCCCGCAATCAGTAACAGAAGCACTCTCACTAAAGTCTTTTTCAGAACTTCAGATGTGCAAGCAGAGAAGAAAGAGTCGCTAGAATTCAGATCTACAACCAGAAGTGTACTACACAGTCTAAATTAAGGTATCACTGGACACACACACATACACATACACACACACACGTACACAAAACACTTTCTGTGAGTGTAACAGCAAGTTTCAAACGACTAACAATATATCATATTTAACCATTGCCAATCTACCACACAAACGTTTTGTCAAGTTTCTAAGAAATAAAATCATCTGTACAGCTGATGACAAGCCTAGAAGAAATGCCAGTCTCTCAAGCGATCCAAACGTCCGTAACCATCGACAGTCCACCAGCAGATCCAACGCCTAATCAAAAACTCCTTCAAACCAGTGTTCAACCATAGCGCTGGATGTCCCAACAAGCTTATACCAGACTACCGACCTGAAATCCCATCCAGTTCAGCAGACTTCGTGGAAAAGTGTGCACAATCAGGGTGAGAATTTGGGGTTGGGGGTTTCAACCCCAAATTTTTCTTAGACCCCACAGTAAAGTCTGTTTTCCCACCCCAATTCCAAGTGGATAATAGTCCAACCCTCCCCCAACCCCAATTATTTTTCCACAATTCTCACACTGTGCACAATATTCAATCGTGGGTCGTGACATCGTCGGTCACAGACTTTAGTCCGGGCTTCATGTCGTCGTAAGTCGTGAAGATCTGAGATCATCATGCGGTCGACTCTTTCAGGTTGTCGAAATACTCCATCAGTTCTTCGTACGTCACGCCGAGCGCCTCGTACTCCCATTCCACGTCGGAGCCGCTGGCAACAGCCTCTTCCAGCTGTCGGAACCTCTCCTCGCGCGTCAGTTTTCCGCGAACTGGGCCCGGGTGATGCGAAGAATCGATACTGGAGGTGTCGTGATTCTCTGACGTCTGCGCCATCAATATCTTCTAAACAAAACAAGACCAAAATCGCTTAGCAACAGGAAAAGTTTTTCTCTAACTCAAGTACGTACTCTGTTTCTCCTCAAACTCCTTTTTTTTCTCTCAACCAACAGTGTGCAGATATGTTCCAATAATCTATGTATTGTACCGCTCCGCTACATAATAACAATAGTAATAACGGTAGGCCTAATAATTTCTTTGAAGTCTGAAAGCAATCCATTTTGTATTTTCAGTGATTGGATGCTGGTCCCCAGTAGCGAAATTGAAACCAAGCTTCCCATTTAGGCCAATTTATTTATTTTAGGAAGTTTTAGAGTGGTGACCCCTGGACAATAAGCGCAGTGTAACAGAGGCCATTCCAGGTTATAGGATCAGTGACTGAGAATAAACTGCACTGTCGAATAGCAGTCCGCAGGCGGGGAACCAGAAGCTCGGGTTGGTCCATCGAATGGTGAATCGACGCTGAACACACGAGGCGACATGAATCATTGAATCCTGATGGTATTATAACAACCGACAGCCATCCTTGTAATTTGTAGACCACAATAATTTTATGCGACTACCAGACAGTGAGAGATTAGGGAAAGTAATCTCATGGGAATCCTGGAGACGTTTTCAAATTATCCCAGGATTGACAGACATGGAATCCCGCATTTTTATTGCAATTAAAATTACTCGACTCACTGCGCATCAACTCTTCCTTGGTCAATAGACCGTTATATGACAGACAAGCAGAGGCCTATCACAACAAAGAATGGCTTGCATATAGCCTAGGCCTACAGTGCAAGTTATCCTAAGCTGTGGGGTTCTAAGCAGGGCACCTAGGAAGAGCAGTCACGGACCAATAAAATATTCTATCTATCTATCTATCTATCTATCTATCTATCTATCTATCTATCTATCTATCTATCTATCTATCTATCTATCTATCTATCTATCTATCTATCTATCTATCTATGTAAATTATATAGCGCCCCTTCAAGGAGTCTACTCAGAGGCGCTCCCGACCCAAGCCCGGTCAAAAAGAAAAGTCTTGAGCAATCTATAGAAAGAGCCAGACATGTTCCGAGGGTGGGAACGCAGGTTAGAGGGAAGGTCATTCCAAACGGAAGGTCCAGTGACCGAAAATGCCCTGTTCTGCCTAGTGGCAGTGCGGGCATAGGGAACCATAAAGTCACCTCTAGAGGCCGAGCGCAGAGATCGGCGACCCACAGCAGTTGAGGTCAAGGTGAAGAACTCACAGAGATAGGAAGGTGCTGTGCCCAAGACGCAGCGCCAGGCAAAAGAAGTAACCCTGAAATAAATGCGTGACTGAACCGGAAGCCAGTGTAAGACATCACGAATATAGTCAGAAATGTGACCAAACTTAGGGACGCCACCCACCAAGCGTGCAGCCGCCCGTAGGACCCCTTCAAACCACTCAAACGAACCTGAGGAAGGCCAAAGTAGAGAGAAGGATTAAAGGATTAAAAAAGGATTAAAGGGTTAATGTGAAACAAATTTTATGGAAACAAATTGAGCAGCATCGTGCCGGACCATACCACCGCAGTGAATACGCAGGTCGGCTTTATGATCCGACAGCTATCAGCAGATGGGGGCTGTACGTACGGCACCACCAGTTACCACCAGAGCCCGAAGGGGAGTAGATTTTTTGGTTAATTACCTGTGTTGGATCGGTTCCTACCATCCGGTACGGGGGTTCTCGAATACAGGTCTCGTATTTAAAAGCTGCCTACAACCGCATAGCCTCATATTAAATCTCGTGGAACCGTAGGCTGCTGCAGTTGGGCTAGCCTGCTACTGCTCGTTTTCTCGCAGTCGTGTTTCGGTCAGTCTGTGCTGCGGTCAGCTTGCCCATGCGCTGCGGTCGGTCAGCTTGCCCATGCAGCTGCAAGGTGCCACTGCCTACCGTAATTAATGCCTGTGCTTCGGGTCATCAATGTTCCTGCTCAGAATCGAGGTTGAAGTACTGTCAATAAAGGCAATTGCATTACTGTTGTACTTGACCTATACTAGGTCTACGGAGAAGACTTTTTAATTACCAAATAAATCAACCCCGATATTGACTCATTTGTAATCTCGGGATTGGCATAATGCTCCAGGATTACATTCCCCATGAGAGATTAGATGGCAACGAGTTCAAGCTCTGGATTGGAAGATGCCAGCACCCCAGCATGCTCAAAAACAGAATGTAGATAGCAACACGCATAGTATGCATTCTCTTCCATAAAGAACTGCTTGGCTTTGCAAGAAACGATTACAGAGGACCACTGAGCATAGAACATATCCTGTGGTCAATGCGTAAGGTGTCTGACGGGCAAAGAGACAGCTCTGCTACACCACTTCTTGCCTTAGGATCAATCTGACCTTTGCCAAAGGTTAAACTACACCAGGTCAACCAACCCACATGTCGTTGAGCGGTCACACCATTGGAGGTAATGCACGGAGCACAGATGTATTGGAGTAAAAAAAATTAAAATTAATATTATCATGAACAAAAAACTTGCAATCAGCAAAACATAATGATGATAAGATCAACAAGGATAACTGCAAATCCAAATTGTTTGTCACAATCAACTAGCATTATTAATCCTTTACGCGTTTGCCCCGAGAATATCCGCTGAAAACGGGTTTAAAATTTAAAAATGAACCGGTAAAGGGTTAAGTGGTGCTCACGGCTCCATTCGCATAAAAATTAGCCATACAGAATTGAGTCTCTCTGTGGTTTACCGAGTGGCAGTGGCGTAGGCAAGGGGGGGTTTCGGGGGTTAAAACCCCCCATTGGATCCGAAAAAAAGTTTTTTTAAGGTTATTTTTCCATTTAAGTAAGAAAAAATAGCAAAAAACAGGGTTTCCGGCCATAAAACCCCCATGAAAAATTCCTGGCTACGCCACTGCCGAGTGGAATGGGTTCCCACAGGAGCTACGTCTACTTCTGAGGCTCTTACTGTTCACAGCATTTTTATTCAACTAAAAACTGTACTTCTTGCTGTGCTAGAGTCGGGACAGGGCTTTTTTTAACGTGCAGTTGTACACAAAATGTGCAGTTCTAAATGGATTTGTGCAGTTGTAGAAGCATTTCTGTACAGTTAAAACTAGCAAAAAAGGTCGTTGTCCTCCGATTGGAAGTAATTATTTACCATGGATGATGGGAAAGGAAGGAAGAAGTTGTGCAGTTATAAAAATTCCTTAAAAACAGCCCTGAGTCGGGAGCACTTCTGAGTAGTCCCCTTGAAGAGACGCTATAGAAATTCTTGAACGATTGATAACAGCAAAGAAGCCGGTGTCACGAAATAGAGTATCCCCCGTATTAATTGTATCCCCCCAAATAAAAAAAGTCGAAAAAACTGCTTATGCGTGTATTTATTTTTGCAAATTATTTTTCATCTGCTTTGTTTTGAACAATGACACTAACAGGTATGTTTATTCCTACTAGATAATTTGTTTTGCCCTGTTTTTAGAGCACTTAAAACATTTAAAACACTTAAGAACACTCAAGAGTCACTAAATAAATTCGAGTTGCCTTTATCTGAACATTGCTTAGAACACTTAAAAACAATTTGAGTCACTTTAAATTTTGATTACAGCACACATTTTTTTTATTATGCTCATTCTCAAAAAAGGAGATTGAATGGTTTATTCCCCGGATAGCATAGACCGGTTAATTCCATCCGGGGGGATAGATTAATTCATCCCCCCGGATAGCTTTCAGGGGGGATACTCCGTTTCGTGTCACCGGCATCTCTTCAATACAAATACTATTCAAAATCTCACACGTTTCTTGTACTACTCAAAATAATTGACAGAGTATCACACGTCGGTCCACCAACCTTAGCACTGTGTTCATGATGAGCTTTCTTTAGTGACACCACCGCCGTCTGGGGTGATGACCTCTCCACCGCGTCCTTCGCCTGACTTCCCCCGTTGGCGTCGCCGTTGTCGTCCAGAATGTTGGCATTGCAGTCGGGCAACTGAGTCGCCGCCGTCACCGTGTTGGTGTTGACCGGAACGCTGCCCTCCGATCTTTTGTGCGTCGATCCACAGCTGTTCCGATTGCTCACGGCCGAAGCCGACGAGGAGTTGCGATTGCTTCCTGGAGTGGTAGACGGAGGCCCCGACGACGACGACTCGGAGGACGAGGTCTGCCCGCTGTGGTTTCCATTGAAGTCCGCCTCCGGCATCAGGGCCTGCGAGCACGCCGTGTTGATGGCGTTGCGTTCGAGGGTGTCTCGACTGATCCAGACCCAGTCCGGCGCGCAGTTGATCGGATCCTTCGCGTTGTGCTGGCTCTTCTTGTGCCGGTAGCGCGTGAGGAAAAGTCCGCAGTTGATCCCGAAGACGATGAGCGCGACGCAGAAGACCCCAAGCAGGGTGTACATTCCCACCTCGAGCGACGACAGATTGTGCTCATCCCCGATGTGCTTCGACTGCACCTCCTTAGGATTCGGTTGTCCCTCCCTTCCTCTGGTGCCGCCGCCATCTGCCGTCTGCCCGTCAACCGCCCGCGTTTTCTGCTGGTCGCCCGAGTCGTGGTTGAGACTCACGTGCAGCGTGTCCTTTCCCGACTTCTGGATTGACGTGCGTCGACGGTTGCCCTCGTAGCTGAACTGCGCGGCATCGTTCTGTATACGCTCGTTCTCCGTTGCCGTCTGCGAGAAGTCAACCTCGATGTAGACGTGACTGAACGCCAACAGCCGCGACTTCTTTCGCTGGCATGCCTCGTTCAGCATCAGTGAAACCTTCAGCAGTTCTCCCTTGCCTCGGCCGAGTGCGATCACTTTCGGAACGTCTGGGTTGAAACTCTGGCCGATGGCAACGACGTGGTTGTTCAGCGAGTCGAGGTCGAGATGGTAATCTCCGTGTGGAACGTTCTGCAGTGGAAGGATGGTCCCGTCGTCGAATTTGATGGATATATCCAGAAATGCTTCCTGAAATGAACCGGAAAATGTATTTTATTGTATTGAATTATATTGTGTTGAATTATATTGTGTTGAATTATATTGTGCTGAATTATATTGTATTGAATTATATTGTGTTGAATTATATTGTATTGAATTATATTGTGTTGAATTATATTGTATTGAATTATATTGTATTGAATTATATTGTGTTGAATTATATTGTGTTGAATTATATTGTATTATATTGTGTTGAATTATATTGTGTTGAATTATATTGTGTTGAATTATATTGTATTGAATTATATTGTGTTGAATCATATTGTATTGAATAATATTGTATAGAATCATATTGTGTTGAATTATATTGTGTTGAATTATATTGTATTGAATTATATTGTATTGTTGTCTCTGTTAATCACTCTGTTCACTGACAAATGATCAGAGTTTCAAAGCAAAAGAGTTTTTCCAATTTGTTATGGTGCTGAAGACAGGACATTTTATCTTCAACAGCACTGCTGGTAAGACTAGCAACGCTCTGTGAAATCAATCCATAGCCCACCCCCATGGTTGCATACATATAAGGTAATTTTAAATTATCTGATTACAAAAACTTACCAAAACACAATGTAGCAACCAGGTGATTGCATCATGCATTATGGGAATGGTGCTGTAGAAGTCATTATTCATATATTCCAAGAATTTACATTGCATCTCTTAAAGAAGACTACTCAGGGGCATTCCCAGTCCATTAGTTTCGATTGTGCAAAAACTAGGAGATAATCAAGACAATCTTCCATGGTACATAGTACTTCCAATACGTACAGTGTCAATGTTTTAGGCGACAGGTGAAATTTAGCACAAAAAAATTCAGATAGGCCTAACTAAACCAAATGGAATGACAATACAATAGTTTGGTATTGCTTACATGACTGTGTTGTATTGAAGTAAACAGCAGACAATGTGGGAGTTGTTCACCCACACAAAAGTTGACACAAAGCAAAAAGTGGAAACAATTTTCTTCAGGCCATACAACAAGAGGATGATGTTAACTTGTTAAGCATAAACTGAATGAGCAATTAATAATTATAAGTCTCAGTGGATTGACCTTCCTGCTATAACTTGTGTTCTGAGATCTTATCTGGCGGACACTACTCTTTTTGCCCTCTCCCTTAAGACCTTTCTTTTTTAGGGGTTCTTTGCGCTGGGAGTGCCTCTGAATAAGTTGTACTGTAAGAGCTGCTTTACAAGTCCATAAATAGAATATCAATCAATCAATCAATCAATCAATCAATCAATCGTAATTTATATAAATATAGAATATATAATATATAAAATATATATACTATATAATATATATAATATATAGAATATATAAATCAATGAACACTCACCCGGTATCTGTGTTGCAGTTGACTGGTTTTCTTAACGCGTGCGATCAGAGCTCTGGGCATGTCTGGCACCAAATCAATGGACAGTGACAGTTTGGCAACAATGTCAACCTGAAGTCCCTCGATGCCAACCTTGTCCGTGGCAACGATCAGCTCGCTCGCTCCGATCACTACGCCAGACTTTGACAAAACCTGTTGAGAAAATCAGATCAGTATATATAGACTTTGTGGGGCGCGGTGGAGTAGTGGTAGCGTCGTTGCCTTGAAGCCGGAAGGTTCGAGGTTTGAATCTACCTCAAGTCGCCGCAATTGCTCAGCGCTTCGGCGTGAAACTCCGATGCAGTGTCCGCGCTGTAGTCGGGAGCGCCTCTGAGTAGAGAGCTTGAAGGAGCGCTATAACAAGTGCGCATACAAACAATATATAACTACTGTCGTCATCGTCGTCTTCACAATCACAGACACTTCTGTTACTCATATCACTGTCAGAAGTCAGAATCATCACTGCAATCTTATCCTAACCTCAAGATTTCTACAACACCCACTAAGCTGGTTCACGTGCTTACAACTTTTATATATGAATCGTATTAAACTGTTGGCATCCAGCAGGGCACTAATCACATCCTACTACTCATTTTGCCAATGCCATCTACCGATTGGAAGGTTGAGTGGACTCATTTACAGACCCCAAGAAAGGAAGGAGCCATTAGTGAGCACCAAATGCTGTGGTACTTAAACAACTACCAACCAATATTACCTAACGTCCTGCCAGCCAAGTGGCCATTCATCTCGTCTCAAATAAAAGTTCTGGCGGACGTCCACAAAACAATGAACTCCGCCACTGGTTGTTCTCTGCCAGTGCCAGTCCCAAGCCTGGATAAAAGAGGAGGGCGACACTAATCATCTTTGATATGGAAGTGTCGTTAAGCATGTAACAAGCACCACAAGACAATGACATGCTTTCTCCTCTGGCCCTGCCACCTGGAATGGGCTTCCTGTGGCACTTCGCCTATTGTCCAGGGAATGCCAGGGATCACTTCATCAGCCTTAAGACTGTCCTGTTTTTAGCCGAGGCTGGGTTGGGAGCGCCTCCGAGTAGATAGCGTTAAAGGGGCGCTATAAAAGTGATCCTAATAAATATAAATAGATGATTAAATAAATTAATGGAGACCTGGACGTCTGTTCTGCCTGGCTGTATTCCTTCGATGATGTTGCCATCGAGAACGGCAACCGACGTGTTGGCAAGACGCATCTGGGTCTGAACGAGATCGGTGACGCGGAACATCGCCTTCCGACCAACGAGGAACCGATTGTGCGGCGTATCGGCAAGAGCAAACGACGTGTAGACCTCCACGACGGCCGACTGATAGCGGACGTCACAGCTCGCAATGAGATCCTCCTTCCGGACTCCCTCCTCTTGCAGCAGCAACCCAGGATGAGTGAGGATCCCAAAGTCAGCCCCTCGCGTCTTTCGGCTGCAACATGTACGGCTTGTGTGTATGTTTGTATATTCGTTTATTTTGAAAAATATCAGGCAAAACGTTGTGGGTGTATGTTAACAGTTTGGCTATTTAGTACTTATGGTTGTTTGTTAGTATGTATGCTTTTAAATGCAATTCTTGGGATAAATTTCATCAACTCAAAGGTATGTATGTAGCCTATGCAGGCTATATTCGTTTATTTTATAAAAAAAACAGGCAAAATGCAGTAGGTATATATCAACACAATGGACAGGATGGCTAAATCAAATACAGATAGGCTACTTATGGTTAAGTTAACTGGTACATGTTTTCAAATAACATTCTTGGGATCATGTTCATCGGGTCTCTGTTGGGAACTTAATGCTTGGGTCTACCGTAAGTCTTTACTCAAACAAAAATAATATTTAGTCTTGCAGAAATTTATTGTCATTTAGTTGTTTTTATTATGTTTGTTGCTACTGTTCCTCCAACAACCAATTGTTCATCTCCCAACATCTTTCAGAGATAACCTCGCAGGGACCAACCAAGCGAGATTTTCTTTCCTTCAGGGGCACCCGTTGCCTCTGTGCACTAAATCTAACAATGATCAGTTCCTCTTGCTGCATTTATTGTCTTCAACTGTTTAGAAACTATCTGAATAATAATCTAGCGCTGTTTGGCAGCTGGTTATTTCAAAGAATATATTTACTTACTACTTCACTTGTGTACAATTATTTGGGAGCAATGGATGATATGAAATGAAAACATCACGGATCATTATGGAATATTGCAATGGCCTGAAAAATCTCTTGTCATTTGCATTTGATCACTATCAAAAGAACATAAAGTTCAATTGCAGGGCTGCAGAGATGGCACATGCAGGGAGCCTGGAATCACGTCTGGATATAACTTCAAAAAATGAACAGAAGAAATGGAAGAGAGCCATTCTTCAACTGGTATCAAACCAGCAAAGTTGTTGAAGGGCTCTGAACAAGACCCATCAAAAATGAATATACTGCAAGATGATTGCTAATTCCAGAGATTTTGAGATGATAGAGGAGTAATAATGTGCTTCCTGATCCTGGTAATCGTATTTATCACACCGGATAAGTGGCTGTTTTTAAGAACCTCCAGTAAATCCATGTCCAACACCAACTTTGAGGTGCTATGGGAAGACCAAAAAAGTTAGTACGGTAAATGGCAACTAGTAAGAAACATTCAATGCATTGGAAATTATATTCGTAGTCCAAAGCCACAACTAACCTGATTGCTTAGGCCAAATTATCAAATTAAATGCTAGTATTTAAATAACAAAATATAAATAATAATGATATATGAATAATATAAATAATATCATAATTATACAAATACTATATATATTCAATAAAATTAAATATGCTGAAAAGATAAATATTCTGATGATGACAGCAAACATGAATCACATAACAAGAAACTAATAAGAATGAATTTTCTGCCAACCTTGATCCTGTCGGCTGATTTGGAACCTTCCATCCTTTTATCTGACTGAGCTGCGGATCAGACAGCGTCACTTCGAGCGGAATTTCAGGCATCCAGACTTGAAAGAAGAGGAACTTCGTATGGCGACCATACTTCGTGATGACAGTCACACTGGACGAGCCACGAGCCTCAGTACCGTCCAAGTATACCCAACTGCACGATTCTACCACCTGACACCACCAACATTAAGTCATCCATTATAAGTGAAAATGTACTCAATCACTCACAGTGCATCACACAACCACCTGAGAATTCATTCATCAAGTGAAAACAATTGTGTATATTAAAACAAAAGATTCAACCATCCGTCATCTCCTGCCATGTATACATCAAACGGTGGTGAAGAATAAAACTACCTTCACTAGCAATCACCTGTAATTCACTGCCAGGTAAGGATAGGCATATACAGGGTGCGCCAAAAAAAGTAATCCCCTACGGTTTTCAGCCCATATCTTGGCCAAACATACGAATTTTTAAATGAAACTTTACAGTCTTAAAGGCAATTCATATTTGCGTACAATGGTCAAATTTTAAAAAAATATTTCGAACTGAACAAAAGTTATATCACTTTTAGTGAGGCTACCCACCGTTTTTTGACTTTTTTGGCTCACCCTGTATATATATCATATATATATATATATATATACTTGATCTTAGTGTTGATATATCTACATGGAACATCTTGGTTGTTCTTTGATATTCTTGGCATTAAATTTCAGCTCAGTGTCTGTGTTGCTGATTATATACATATTATACATACAGAATTATATATATATATATATATATAGGCATTAAATTTCAGCTCAGTGTCTGTGTTGCTGATTATATACATATTATACATACAGAATTATATATATATATATATATATAATTCTGTATGTATAATATGTATCATCTTAATTGCTGATTATATACATATTATACATACAGTGACGGACGTCAAGTTGGGCCGAGCGGCGCTTGTGGCGACGGCGTTTCCATCTCAGATGACGGCGGCGGTTCTAGCGATCTGATCCGATCAATCTATGATGTGAGAAATCCATACGATTGCGCGCAGACTCATCTCATACTCATCGTTTCACAGTTTTCACACACTTCCATTGCGCGCAATCGTGTGGATTTCTCGTCACAAGGTGGATCGGATCAAGATCGCAAGAACCGCCGCCGTCCCCGAGAAGGAAACGCCGTCGCCACAAGCGCCGCTCGGCCCAACTTGACGTCCGTCACTGGAGTTCCAAGCGCGCACGCACTTTGACCGGTAAAAAAATTTGAAGAACTTATAATTTTAGCTGTACTGCGCAAGAATTTCTGCTGGGCTTGCAACGCATGCGATTGCGAAGTTGTGTATTTAGCTCATAGTGCGCTATGCTACGCCTCGCTGAACCTTCTAATCTTGGTTCTTTATTCATGCAAACACATGCTTTTTACGCAAACTGATGACTCAGCTAAAATTGTTATCGTCTTACGAATACTGCTTTCTATGTGTAATAAACTTGTTCATCTTCATTTCAAGCAGCGCATTCCACTATGTGAATACCCCCTCCCCTCCTCCTGCCCCACTTTACTATAGCAAACTGCCCAATGAAGCATTCAAAATTACTAAGTTCTGTAATCTATTTGAATATAATTTCAATGAATGTCACATCGCATAAGGTGGAAAACTATGAGCTCATACTTCTAAGGTTCATTCCTTCGCCTCCTCCTCCTTCTTCTCCACCTTGCTTCTTGCGCTCTGTCACTTCACAACATAAATCGACCGACATGTTGCAACCTCATATCTTCACCGCCTCCTCCTCCTCCTTCTCCTCCTTCTCCTCCTTCTCCTACTTCTCCTCCTCCTCCTCATCCTTGCTTCTTGCACTCTGTCACTTCACATCAGAAATCGACCAACATACTGCACCCTATGTGTAGCCAAACTTATAAACCACATATCTTCCATCCTCCTCCTCCTCCTGCACTTCCTCATCCTCCTGCTTCTCCTCCTCCACCTTCTCCTCACCCCCTCCTCCTCCTCCTCATACTTGCTTCTTGCACTCTGCCGCTTCACATCAGAAATCGACCAACATGCTGCACCATATGCGAAGCCAAACTTTTAAACCTCATATCTTCCATCCTCCTTCTCCTGCACCTCCTCATCCTCCTGCTCCTTCTCCTCCTCCTCCTCCTCCTCCTCATACTTGCTTCTTGCACTCTGCCGCTTCACATCAGAAATCGACCAACATGCTGCACCCTATGTGTAGCCAAACTTATAAACCTCATATCTTCCATCCTCCTTCTCCTGCACCTCCTCATCCTCCTGCTCCTTCTCCTCCTCCTCCTCCTCATACTTGCTTCTTGCACTCTGCCGCTTCACATCAGAAATCGACCAACATGCTGCACCCTATGTGTAGCCAAACTTATAAACCTCATATCTTCCATCCTCCTCCTCCTCCTGCACCTCCTCATCCTCACCTTCGTCACTATGTTAGGAATTGCGGAATTTGTGCGATTGAGGTGTTGAAACAAGCAATTGAAGTAAGAACTCAAGAAGAAGAAGAAGAAGAAGAAGAAGAAGAAGAAGAAGAAGAAGAAAAAGAAATGAGAAACATGTACAGAATTGTGCATGTGTAAAGCTGATGTATTGCTGAAATTTTGTGAATAAGTAAGTAAGCAGACTAGGAATTATAAAATTTGCGTGGATGAGATGTTGAAAGATGCAAGTATTTACAACTGAATGAGTGAAGAAATTAGAAACAAGCGCAGGATTGCGTATGTGTAAAGCTGTTGAAGTGCTGAGATTTTGCGAGTAAGTAAGTAATCAGGTCAGGAATTGTGGAATTTGCATGGTTGAGATGTTGAAATGGGTAAGCATTAAGAGCAAGAAATGGTAAAATTGAACCCACATAGTTGCAAAAATTCAAATTTTCTCAATTCTTAGCGTTTCAGTGTTTGAGATTGCACAATAATGCAAGAATACTGGAATGAAAAATGGAAGAAGATTGGGAGTAGGAGGGGTGGATAGTAGTATGGAATGGTAAAATTGAGGTTTGAAAGTTAAAATGTTCGAATTTTCCTCTATTTTTAACGCTTCATAGTGTAGGATTCATTGTAATGAGAAATAAATGGAGGGATGGAGGAAGGGAGGATGTGGCATGGAAGGATAAAATTGCATCTTATAGTTACAATGCTATATTGTTCGCATTTTCATTAATATTTAGCGTTTCACTGATTGAAAATACCAAGTAATTCACACTCCAATGGAATGAGAAAGGAGGGATGGAGTGATGGAGGAAGGGAGGATGTGGCATGGAAGGATAATAGAACGATTGCTAGTTCGCAAAGCATGTCTATTCTTGTAAAACTGCAAATTTATGTAGCGCCTTGCGCTTGGAATGAAGAGTGATCTATGCCTGTGAACGATTGCTAGTTCGCAAAGCACGGCTATTCCTGTAAAACTGCAAATTTATGTAGCGCCTTGCGCTTGGAATGAAGAGTGATCTATGCCTGTGAACGATTGCTAGTTCGCAAAGCACGGCTATTCCTGTAAAACTGCAAATTTATGTAGCGCCTTGCGCTTGGAATGAAGAGTGATCTATGCCTGTGAACGATTGCTAGTTCGCAAAGCACGGCTATTCCTGTAAAACTGCAAATTTATGTAGCGCCTTGCGCTTGGAATGAAGAGTGATCTATGCCTGTGAACGATTGCTAGTTCGCAAAGCACGGCTATACCTGTAAAAACTGCAAATTTATGTAGAGCCTATATACCCTGCGCAATGCTTTACGCTTTGAATGATCGTGAACGAATAGGAATATGATATTCTGTCTCTGGCTGTGCATCTGTCTCTCTCTATGTCTCTGCCTATGTCTCTATCTCTGGCTGTGCATCTGTCTCTCTCTATGTCTCTGCCTATGTCTCTGTCTCTGCCTCTGCCTCCACTGAATGAATTGTCATTTCAAACGTCTTCTTTGACACCGTATCGCTTGAGTGGACATGGCGAATACAACAAAGCAAGCGAGCAATAGCCTGGGGCGTCCATGTCCGGTGATCTTCTGTTCGTCTTTGTTAGACGGTCACAGTGCATGGCTTCGGCTGTCTCTGTCTATGTCTCTGCCTCTACCTATGCTTCTGTCTGTCTGTCTCTCTCTCTCTCTCTCTCACTCTCTCTCTCTCTATGTCTCTGTCAACGACTCTGTCTCT
The DNA here is from genome assembly GCA_949752735.1 of Lumbricus terrestris. NCBI lineage: Eukaryota > Metazoa > Annelida > Clitellata > Crassiclitellata > Lumbricidae > Lumbricus > Lumbricus terrestris. Next base: position 38,216,808 of record OX457037.1, on the reverse strand, counting down.
GGCTGTGCATCTGTCTCTCTCTATGTCTCTGCCTATGTCTCTGTCTCTGCCTCCACTGAATGAATTGTCATTTCAAACGTCTTCTTTTACACCGTATCGCTTGAGTGGACATGGCGAATACAACAAAGCAAGCGAGCAATAGCCTGGGGCGTCCATATCCGGTGATCTTCTGTTCGTCTTTGTTAGACGTGCCACAGTGCATGACTATGGGTGCTGTTGACGCATGATCTGCTCGAGCCTCAAAATTGACAGGGCAAATATATTTCCTATATAATAATACTCCATTGTGTTCCAAATGCTTCTCTAGTATTCCCATTTCAGCTGTGAGTTGCACTTTAGGCCAAAAAAAATGTCTTTACGGCTCTGTCAGCGCCAGTCAAAATTCTACATAAATGGGAGGGTGCCTTTAGTGTATAAGGATACGGAACCGCTTAGAATGAAGACTTTGTTTGCTATCTGTCTGTGTCAGTTTTCAAGTCTGCATAAAGGAGGGATGTGCTGCTAATGGATCTTCTTACAACGCAGGGATGAATGTGCTTAAATTTTAAGAAATATCGCCGCTGGCTGCTTTGCGCTATTACCTATCCGAAGTGTGAATAAAGGTTTATGTAGCTCATATATTAGTTACGCATAGAATGAAGATTGCCCTATATGCGTGAAGGAATGGACAAAAGGTAAGATTGTCAATTCTTAGCTCTATTTTAAGTTAATGCAATGCAAGAACGGTTGGGTTGAACGAATTGACGGACACGAATAATGTTAACTTTGTCATCTGTCTAATGCGTGTATAATGACAGTCACACACGCAAAGATCAACAAGTACAGTCCAATAGAAATTCTCCACAGGTGTCGAAGCTTCTAGCATGGTGACGTCGCATCATGAATATTAATTAGCCATGCCATACGTGTGTGTATAATAATGATAGATCATTCGAAACGTTCCAGCCTTAACAATAGCTTAAACATATAGGTATACACATAGGTACACACAGGTACATAGACAGGCAGTGAGACATACGCGTAAGCATACGCATTCTGGAAGCCTGTGGAAACTTGTGGCAAATGACGTCACATCATGAATATTAATTAGGTAGGCTGCTTAGTCAGTTACGTATACACACAGACAGACACAAACAGACAGGCAGTCAAAGAACAATGGGAATAGTGGAATCTACTAGAATATTATTGAGCTGTTTTGTGCATACTAATGAGAACAGCGTACTGTTTTGTGCATACTAATGAGAACAGTGTACTGTTTTGTGCATACTAATCACGTAGGTATACACACAGACAGACAGACAGACAGACATATACACACATACACACACACATAGGTCTTCCAGAATGACCCAGAAAGTTCTCCAATTATGACGTCATAGCATTACATGAATATTAATTAGGGGCGGGGCTAAGGACACAGACACACACAGACAAACACACAGACACACAGACAGACACACACAGACAAACACACGGACTGTTTTCATAGAAACAGTCTAACAACTACTTACGCCACTGCTTATCCTAGAAATGCTTCACTGACTGGTCCAAACCCTGGAAACGGAAATCTAAGTTAAATCAGCAACAAACGGAATGATACATGCACGATTCGCATTCCTAGCCTCCGATCCGCATTTCTGTGTGACTATGTGCACATTACCAATGGTTTTAATAATCCTAATCTATACGCCAACAGCCAAACTTAATCCTCACAGATCAAAACTAGAGTGAAATTACACAGCTGCTCAATCTGTTGCGGAATCATAAAGAGAGAGATCAGGGAAGCATGGTGGCAGTCGTTGCCACCATTGCTGCAGGCGGGTCAATGTAGCCTACTTATGGTGTTGTGTAGTTTGTGTCTTAATGGACAGGTGGCGAACATTATGGTTCCAAAATCATTGAGCCAGGATGAAATTTCTCTATACCGCAAAAGAAAAACACAAAATAAAAGCTTTAATGCCTACACGCATTGATACACGTATACAGGCATATAATAATCCATGCAAACACGGTCACATCACTAAGTTATTGGTTACTTCATGATCTACGGCTATGGTAGTTGCAGTAATGCATAAATGTTGTCATGGTCCAAGGGTAAAAGCAATGGAACCAATCTGACCCAACCTTGTCTCCAGTCAATACTTGGTTCTTTTTTTCCACCTGGGCCCGTATGCACATGAGGGTATAACTCGTATATTTGGCTTAAATCTGGCCTATACAGGAATACTGGGTTATTTCCGTATGCACGGCTTGAGATTAGCGAATAAAACTAGGTATAACGTTATTCCAATTCCGAGGAAGGAGTACGCCGGCTACTCCCATTGTGAACAATAGACGGCCGACGTTAGCTGGACAGCGCGAACAATAGGCAGCCGTCGACATTTCCCTGGGGCCCGTCTTTAGGTCTGAATCTGTTTACCCCACGCTGCACCGACCGCTTATAAATATCTTTCACGCATGCGCGCTCAGCTATAACCCATTGAATTGGGGGGAAGAGCAAGCGTCATGCATCGTCGGGTGCAAGGAATGTGTAGATTAGTTATTCTCTTCGCTATTTTTTCTCGTGCATATGGATACATTCCAATGACTATATAGGGAATTGCAAAGCAGCGTTTAGGCACTATATGTGATTACCTTATGCTGTGTCCTGTGCATACCAGCCCTGATCCTTATGCTACTACACCTCGGCTTTGCAGTGATCTTCCTCTGAATTCCATAAATTCTCAGTTTCCTCACGTAAACCCTCCCCCCATCATCATCATCATCTGCCCAAGGCTCCTCTACGTATCGCACCACCGGCTTTACACTCCAAATTAAAATCCCACCTCTGCCAGAATTCCTACAGCAATCCATCCACCTAGCATTCTCAATGAAACTATTAAACCTCTGCCTCCTCTCTCTCCGGCCCTGTGGAGTACAGGACATCTCTCGACAACCCCTCTAACATGACTCAGCACTCACGAATAAGATCGTAATTGTAATCGTAAACTCGAGATTTCTAGAGCGCTACTTGAAAGCCAAGCGCGGGGCACCAGCTTATTCACGAGTGCTAAGAGGGCGCTTTCCACTCACCCTAGGGCAGCACTTTATAATTTCGAGTTAACGAATACAGTTGCAACTAAAGGCCATGAAAAGCACACCCAAAACGAGTGAAATTGTGAGCAAATAACACACCCCACCCAGAATCCAGTCTCATCCACATCTCTCTTAAACGCAATTCGGGGAACGAGACGTGGTGTATCGTTGGAAAACCGGTTTCGCCAAAAACATCTAAATAGTCAGGTCCTGACGTTTTCCATCAGGCAACCCTTTAACCGTCTCTGCGCAGCTCGGCGAGAGAATGGATTAGCTCACGTCTGAGCTTGGATTGCTCCAACCCTGTTTATGTGAAGTGCCGACCCCTAGGCATTAAATACACGCAAGAAGGCCGACGACGACGCTGGCGCTTTTGTCTGGGGCAGACTGTAAACTCGGTGTGTGTGTTGATTTGTGATTGGGTCATTCGATTACTTTACCACGTCGGCGTCGTCGGCACGAAAGCCGCATCTTAAACAAGACCCAAGTCCGGGCAATCCAAGTCAATATCATTCTGGAAACTTGGTACGGACCAGCGCTCGTGAATAAGCTGGTGCCCTGCGCTTGGCTTTCGAGCGGCGCGATTGAAAAATTCGGGGAATACGATTACAATTGTTACCGTCCAGCAACATAAAGCGGAAGAGCAATCTAAGCATGGACAGAGATAGAGATGATCGCAACTTCATTTTTTAGAGTGTTATTCAAAAACATACATTGAGAAAAATCCTATAAAAAAATTACACCAGCATTTAATATAATTAATCAAACCTAGAAATTTAAGATTAGGTGTGGCAATTGTGGCAAATGATCTGAACTGCATATAAAACCTTCATTTAATCAGATAAATGTAACAACCTGCGCTCTGCCATGCAGCATGAAGGAAAATTGACTGATTGATTAATTACAGCATTTACTTACAGAAGCTACATTAACATAATAAAGTTTTACCAACAGTCAAGGTTAAATATCACTGACTTTTGTTAGGCTGTGATCAATAGATTCGCAACTAAGGCTTTTGCTGAGAGAAGCGCTTGTAAATGGCTATACGCAATACAATACAATACAATACAATACAAAACAAAATACAAAGCTGCATTCAATGGAATAATTTACTCTCATAACTTATTCATAGATGTCCTTCTTCTGTACATAGGCGATCAAGAAAGTGGCCATATGCAATGCAATACAATACAATACAAAATACAAAGCTGCATTCAATGGAATAATTTACTCTCATAACTTATTCATAGATGTCCTTCTTCTGTACATAGGCGATCAAGAAAGTGGCCATATGCAATGCAATACAATACAATACAAATACAAAGCTGCATTCAATGGAATAATTTACTCTCATAACTTATTCATAGATGTCCTTCTTCTGTACATAGGCGATCAAGAAAGTGGCCATATGCAATGCAATACAATACAATACAAAATACAAAGCTGCATTCAATGGAATAATTTACTCTCATAACTTATTCATAGATGTCCTTCTTCTGTACATAGGCGATCAAGAAAGTGGCCATATGCAATGCAATACAATACAAAATACAAAGCTGCATTCAATGGAATAATTTACTCTCATAACTTATTCATAGATGTCTTTCTTCTGTAGCCTACATGGGCGATCAAGAAGTGCTAAGTCAGTTTACCTTCAACGCATCCTCGTCTCCAGAGTGGCACGTTGCTTGAGGTGTCACTTCGTTAAGTCGACCGGTGTGAGTAACGGAATAGATTCGCATGGGATACGTCAACATCTTTCCAGTCAACACCGCCGTGTTGACGAGCTCCGAAGTCTACAGCGACCAACAATGCAAGGTAGTTAACCAATCAGAAAATGCATGGATAATCTGTGACAATGCTGCTAACAGAACAATGCATCTGCTCTGAGCTGTTTGCATTCATGCTGAACTTTGACAATAATTTTGTATTATGACATTGTGCGTAAAGCATCCTAGAAGTAGCTTGCTACCGACGATGGAATTGTCTTGATTACAATTACAATTACAATGGAATGGAGTGATACTTTGCAGTGATTAATTTGATGAAGGTACAAATCTACCATGCAGGCAACACATGGAATGCAAGGAAGGTTTTCTGACCTTGATCAGGCAAAGGATGAGCTCAAAGGTCACGGATATTGGGTCAGGCTATCACATGACTTGTCATTTACTTACTTGCTTATGACCATGGTGAGAATTGAGGTGAGGTTGAGCAGGCCCGTTTTATGGTCATTGTAGGCCCTAGGCGCTTTTGCATATTAATCTATTCGTAGGCCCCTAGGGCCTATCCAACTCAACTCTGCATTAATTCAAATTGCAACGCATTTACATTACTTCTTAAAATTATGCTAAACCATGTTTTGTGAACGCATTCAGTTTTGATTTTAAATCTCAATCTACTTTTTTAATATTTATTTTCGATATCCGCTTTATGTAATATTTTCGGTTTCCGATTTTCGACTTTCTGGTGAAAAATCGAAATTGCTTTTTAAATGTTAATTTGTTAAATTATAAATACAAATTTCTAAAAAATCATGTCTGATGGTTAAAAGAGGAAACACGAGTCTGATTTTGAGAAACGAAGGAAAAAGGAACAGAAAGATGAAGCACTAAACAAGATCAAGGGTGTGTTAAACAAATTTATAAATACAAATTGCAACAAAGACATGTCAGTGACATCACTCGCTTCTTCTATCACAAGTTTCACAACCCATCTCTCAGTACCGGAAATAATCCCGACTGACACTGGCCATCCAGAACAAAGTGAAATAGGCCTAGTATAGGTGATATAGCATAAATGAACAGATATGCCACGGTAGCGTCGGTAGGGCTATGCTGCCTATGCAGCAGTCTGATGATAGTAGGCCTACTCGTCCGAGTCTTCCGAAACCATTGACGTTATAAGCGATTTCGCGAATTCAAAGAGCCGCAAAGTTAACATAATATAGCTTAGCCAATGTTACTGTTTCATTAGATAACTCTAGCCTTAAAAAGTTAGCTTGTTAAAATTCAATTTGCAAGTTTTCGTTTTCTATTTGTTTTTTCCGGTCATTGACCAATCACTGCTTTTATTTTTTAATTAAAAAATTCAGGATTTCGTAGGCCCCTGGTAAGTTCGTAGGCCCTAGGCACAGTGCCTACTGTGCCTAATGGATAAGACAGCCCTGGGGTTGAGGGGTCAACCCCTAGTCTTTATAAGGGCTCCATAGTGAAGTCTTCTTTTCTACACATGGATTAGGGTCATAGTCTGACTCCTCAGCTATATTTACACAATTCTCATACCGCTTATGGCGATACCTGATTCTGCGTCTAACGAAGGCATATGCATAACAAATAATCTACAACTGTCAGCTATACTTTGGTGCGTAACAAATTTATTCACACTATAGCACTAATGGTACATAACTGTGCTCAAAGTAAAACTGAGAAAGTTACATTTAGAAACTGCTGTTAAAAATACCAACATTTTTAATTTCCTGTCTTTCATTCATTCATTCATTCATTCAGAGCATTTATATAGCGCCCCTTCAAGAAACTACTCAGAGGCGCTCACAGCCCAACCACGAACAAAGAAAAAAGACTTGAGAGACTTGTAGAACCCAGCCGATGGACCACAAGTAGAGAACGAAGCGTAACCGGAAGGTCGTTCCAGACAGTAGGCCCCACGACCGAGAAAGCACGGTGCTGCTTAATAGCCAAGCGAGCCCACGAGACGCTCACCCCTAGCCGAAGCGAAGTACACGACGCGCTGCAACGTCAGAGTCTTGCATTTCTTATGCTCTTCCTACAAAAGTTCTTCGTGCTCTTGCTATAAAAATCTAACCATGATGACTGTGTTCAGCTCATGCATATCGATATATCGATGCTTAATAAAAGTATGATATATTAAACTGCGGTTTTTACACCACTATTCGTTCTTTCATGCATTTCTAGATTGGTTCATAAAATATGATCTTTCTCTCCATGTTCAGTTACACCCGTGACCTATTCGTCGACTCCAAGCAGCCAGTCCAAAAGCATCGACAATTCTCGATGAAGAGCAGAAGACGCTTACACTGGCGCTCCTAAATCAATTCTCTAAATACTGCAGAGAAAGCAAAGGTGAGAAGGTCAACACTTGGGTCAAATAAACGAGGGCATCCCAGGGTCAAAGATTCCGCGCCATTTCATTTGCGCGAGGTCGGGAAATTTATTGAAGCGTCTATGCCGTGTCATTTTTCTTTGATTTCCATTCAGATATCGGTCGGTTTTGTCTGAAAATAATGCTTCGGTTCTCTGTCACAAATAGCTTTCGCCGAGTCACACTTCGCTTTGTGCTTAATAATGTTCAACTCTCGGTACATCGCATGAACTTTGAGTTTACTTTAATACACTCACAATATCAATAATAATGTGGGTGCGGTGGTGCAGTGGGTATGTTCGTCACCTTGCAGCCGGAGGGTTGCAGGTTCGAAGCCACCTCAAGTCGCCGCATAGGGAACTTGGGCAAGTCCTTCACTCGCAATTGCTCAGCGTTTCGGCGTGAAACTCTGATGCAGCGTCCGCTCTGTAGTCGGGAGCGCCTCTGAGTAGAGAGCTTGAAGGGGCGCTATAAGAAGTGTTCGTACAAACAAAATAATCTTGATAGAAAATTTGATTGAAAAGCCATCATAAAACCTAAGTTACATTCTCATCCAAGATAATTATTGTAACTACCGGCACCAGTTCACAGTTTTAGTTTAGCCACCGTTTATATCACATGCAGTCATTGCCATCATAATGGTCATTTTTATCATCATCATTGTCACCACCATCACCATCAATGACATTATGATAATAGCAGCTGAGGCATCGCATACACCATAATGTGCGTAGATTCCACCAAGTTTCATCTTTAGGGCTTCATTGAACAGCTACATTGCTTCAGCTGAACATATATGAACAACCGTTCGGCAATGAACAGCTGAACAGCGGCCATACAGTATGAACAGAGTAAATCAACAGTGGCATAACAAGAGGGTTGGGTTCGGAATAAAAGCAAACAGCCAGCTGTTCGTTTTCTGCCACGTCCCCTGCGATTTCCATTTCTACTTAATAAAACTATCGCTCCACCTTTTCACTGTCTTTCCATAATATGCCAACAATGAATGTCTGCCTGCCTATGTCCCTGTGGCTCCGTCCCTGCCCCTGCATGTCCGTCTCAGTCGCCGTCTTTGACCCACCCAGCCTGACCCAGGCCACCCACACACATCGTCATATTTCATGTTGGCCCCACCCCGTTTGTTGCAGCTTTTAGTTCACCTAAAAAATAGCAATTCGAGCGCGGAGGCGTCGTCTAAACCTCAACAGGCTTTTATTTTCTCCCAGCCATAGAATCGTGGAATAGTTGCGACGGTTGACTGTCAAGCAGAACGATGATAAATCTGAAATCTGCACCACTAGTTTTCTGTTAGCAGAGACGAAAACCGTCGAAGCAATATAAGCAACTTATCCGCTTTGATTAGTAACACCGTCAGACCCTGCAGCAAGCGGTTTCCTGTTGCTTCTCGCATATTTGATATCGGCTGCAGTACACAGTTGGCAAATTTCCTGTCAACGTTTACTCTTGCAATAACATCGTCTCAGCCGGAGAAACACGAGTAGCCACGAGTCTTCTGTGAGAGACCATCGCTCGGGTTCTACAAGTGTGAGAGAGCCCGCCAGAATCCTACTGTGAGAGACCATCGCTTAAGTTCTACAAGTGTGAGAGTCCTATTCCTGCAAATTGAGCACTACAGTCCCACGGATGATATTGGTTTTAAAAGACCAATGAGACTGAGTAGTGCCTAGAAGAGTCACTTATGAGAAGCTGTGGCGGCGCAGCCATGGGTTGTGGCAGATCATATGACATGCAAATTTTTTAGTCATATGATTTGCTTTATGACCAGCCAAACATTTTCTGGAATTTCTATTATCTTCTTTAGTTTTAGTTTCTTCAACTGACACTGAATAGCTTTGCTGACACTGACGCAACCTGCTGAAATTTTATATCTGGCTATGAAGGTACTCAAAAAATTATCAGTTTACATACATACAAACAAACAAACATACATACATTTTGTTTGTATGTGCACTTGTTATAGCGCCCCTTCAAGGCTGCCACTCAGAAACGCTCCCGACCACAGCGCGGACACTTAATCGGAGTTTCACGCCAAAGTGCTGAGCAATTTCGAGTGAAGGATTTGCCCAAGGTCCCTACGAGGCGGCTTGAGGTGGATTCAAGTCAGCAACCCTCCGGCTGCAAGTGCCTAGAAGAACATACCCACTACGCCGCCATGCCCCACATACATACATACATACATACATACATACATACATACATACATACACACACACATACATACATACATACATACATACATACATACATACATACATATATACATACATACATACATACATACATACATACATACATACATACAAACATACATACATACATACATGCATGCATGCATGCATGTGTTCTCATTAACTTGAAACCCATGGATTTACATACATGCAAACACACAAGGATTTGCCGCACAGCTACCAAGCAGAATCTTCTCTGTGGTTGGGCAGTTGGCCCCTCGCTTTGGAACAGGCTCCCTTTGATGCTGTGCTTGCTCCCAGGGCCCACGTTAATTCTTCTGAAAACTGTCTTTTTTAGCCATACTGTGGCCGGGAGCACTTCTGAGTAGTCACCTTGACGGGCACTATAAAAATTCTCGTAATGAATGAATGAGTGCATAAATACACACAGTGTATAACTGTATATACAATTATACGTACACTCATAAATACAGACATCCATACGCACTTGAATACATACGTACATTCACACATCAATGTCATACATACACGTGCACACAAAATTTTTGGTTTGCAATAAATTTCTTCGCACAAAAGCAGCAATGGTTTCATTTCAATGGTTTTACATATACATCACTTGTTCTTGTATACTTGGACCTACAGGATTCTGCTGTTCAACAATAGCAACAACAAAAAGCGTTTTAAACAAGAAGCAGTTCTCTGCTACCGTATCCAGATACTTCTTTGAAGCTGCGCCAAATCAATTTTCCATGTCCTTGATAAAAGAGGAAAGCACTAGATGATTTTCAACTGTCTCATTTATAACAATGGTCGGCGGCTTGAAAGGAAGCAAACAGACTGCTTTGTGCACACCGCTGGCTACTCAACTGGTCCACTTCATGTTTGTAACATAAACCGCCATGTACAATTCGTATATGTAAAAACATCAGACATTCTGTTCTTATAATCGAGGTTCATTGTTTCTATAGGCCTACCTGGACAGCGCCGCTCTGTCTTTCAAAATAATTTATATAGCGTCTGGCGCCAGTGTAATTTTGTTTACCACCACAAAGCTTACGACAAGGCATAAAACAGTGCAATATATTTCGAGAAACAAATATTTTATCTCCGTGAAACGACGAAGCACCCATTAACTTTATATAGCGCATTTATATGCAAACATTTATGTAGCACTTCAACTATTCCTATTCAATTTAAGAAACTATTTGGCTAAATACGGATAAACTATCAGGAGCACTATTCGGTCCAAAGTAGATCAGATAGAGATATTCCGAACAGCTCTAGTATACATGTGTATGTATGACGTATGTATGTATGTATGTATGTATGTATGTATTGTATGTATGTATTGTATGTATGTATGTATGTATGTATTGTATGTATGTATTGTATGTATGTATGTATGTATGTATGTATGTATGTATGTATGTATGTATGTATGTATGTATTGTATGTATGTATTGTATGTATGCATGTATGTATGTATGTATTGTATGTATGTATTGTATGTATGTATGTATGTATGTATGTATGTATGTATGTATGTATGTATGTATGTATTGTATGTATGTATTGTATGTATGTATGTATGTATGTATGTATGTATGTATGTATGTATGTATGTATGTATTGTATGTATGTATTTATGTATGTATGCAAGTACGTAATATCTAGTCCATGGCTATTTGTGAAGTCTATTGATCCTCTAGCATTTAATCTAAGTGATTTGTAATGCCCTTGTTAATTTTGTCCAGCATAGTCTTAGTCTGCCTTTGGTTTTTTTCTCTTCACATTACACTCACACCTTAATTTCCTTCGTCTTCTTATAGAATCAAAGAAAAGCATTGGTTCCATAAACTCTCTGAATTCCTTAAAGCTGACCTACAAAAACATTTCTATAGAGCCTGCTAACTGTAGGATATACGATATATGCTCGTATGTAAGCTATGACTGTGTCTTAGTAAGAACCATGGTGTCGATTCTTGTTCTCCTTTTACTTCTCCACTCAGCCTAACTATGATGATGATGACTAGCAACACATTTCTCCTCATGAGTCGAATTCACCCTCTCCCAGTGGTTCCAAACCCGTGGCCCGTGGGCCAAAAGTGGCCCGCCAGGTCTAAGAAAATGGCCCGCATCTCTCAAAGAATTAACAAAAATATATGAAAAAATGACAATTTGGACAGGATAGAACACATAATTACTTTCTATTACAAATTATTCTACTTTGGTGTCTATACATAACATCAAACATTCTATTTTGAATCAATTACAACAATTCTATATGCTTTTAGTTAGTTAAAGTTTAGCCTTGTGGCCTCCTAATGTCCTTCAACTAAGAAAAGGTGGCCCTCGTGTCCTCCAACTTAGAAAAAGTGGCCCTAAAGGCAAAAAAGGTTGGGAACCACTGCCCTATCCTGTGCTGTTACAACATCCTCAAGCCTACATGACTTTGTCTGGCAAAGTTTCTGTTTGCATATATATATATACATATATATATATAAATATATATATATATATATATATATATATATATATATATATATAATGTGCATTGTGGATGTATTTACTGCTGAATCGATTTCAATATGAATTTAATTATGAACTTGAATTTAAGAACAAACCTTGATGACAGGTACGATAGCGAACACGTTGTCCCTCTGAATCTCGACTCGCGCTACGATTCTATTCTCCACCGATCGGTACATCTCCTTCTGATGAACGTTCATCTCATACTCGACGACGAGATTGATGCGCCCCCTGTCATCACCCGAAACCTCTTCGTTCACCTCAAATATCCACTCGTAGATATCGGTAATCCTGTGCACGGAAGAGAAACAAACACCGGTAATGTAATTGTTTGTATTGTTTGTTTGTTTGTATGTGCACTTGTTATAGCGCCCCTTCAAGCAATTTACTCAGAAGCGCTCCCGACTGCAGAGCGGACACTGCAGCGGAGTTTCATGCCGAAGCGCTGAGCAATTGCGAGTGAAGGACTTGCCCAAGGTCCCTACGCGGCAACTTGAGGTGGATTCGAACCTCAAACCTTCCGGCTTCAAGGCAATGACGCCACCACTACACCATCGCGCCCCATGACAATTTATAGAGCGCCTCTCGCAGCTTAGACTTTTCAGAGGCGCTTTCAGCATGGAGGCCCTGAGGGAAAAGAAACGTCTTTAGAGAGCGAGAGGATGCAGGGAAGAGCCCAGACATAAGTGTAGCCCGTAAAAGAGGGGAAAGGCCATTCCATGTGGAGAGGCCTATCACAGCAAATGGTGAGCTCTGAGTCAAGGCACACTGAACGCAATGGATGCTTATTTTTCTTGAACTCATGTCAACAATACATATCAAACAGGCAATCATCACGTACAAACGGAACCCTACAAAAGAAACAGCTTAAACAGGGTCCGATTTCCGGTATGGAAACTGAGCTGACATTGACAGGCCTCAATTCTCAACTTTTTAAGCAAGCAAATTATTAAATTAGTTTATGCACCTAGCTGCTTATACTGCCATTTGAAAATCTCTCAAAAGCAATTACATGAGTTCATTATGAGGAACTTTAATGTACAAATTATCTTAAATTTACTTTTAATGGCAAGTGCAGCATTGTACATATGCAATGTATGCAACTATGCATGTGTAACATGTTCAGTTGGTAGAATCCTACGGCAAAGGGCAACCTACACCTTGACACACAAACAGCACAACAAAGAAATCCTACTTACCATACAGTACAATGCAATACCATAAATATTAAACACACACACACACACACACACACACACAGACACCTTTCTTGACAATGCACCAACGACATTCAAAGAACGCTCCACTCAAATTATGCCACTGTCTTCTCTAAATAAGCATTCACAAACACACAACACACACACAACAGACACACATACGCACATACACAAATCCAAATGCTGTACATAAAAAATTCATGAGAACCTAACTGGAGAGCGAGCAAAGCCTTCAAGCTCTGACGCTCTCGAAAGCAGTTCTGAATAACAGCCGCCATGCAAGCGTAAATGCCGAGACATACACGCAATTATGCAGAAAAAGAGAACTGTGAAGAACTGCAGATGTATACATGTATAGACAAATGTCAGAGCCACCAGATACCCACGTGTGTATACATACATTGGTCATTGGCTTATTTCCCAGTATGTATGGGTTAAGCAGGTGCTCGGAGAGGAAAGAATGAAATCCCTCAGGAACACTAGAAAGTTCTATTTATGGTGGTTGGAGAAATTCCACATGCAAAAAAGCCTCTGGTCGCAGTTTCTGGGGACGGCCGACAACGAAAAAGACGTTGGTCCACGCTGGATGCGAAAACAATAAAACAAGAACAGCAAAGGATTCACAATGACAACAGCATCTGGGCAGGGATTGTCAACACTAAGCACAGCAGGAGAGAAAGAAAGGTATATATATATATTATATATATATATATATATATATATATATAGAGAGAGAGAGAGAGAGAGAGAGAGAGAGAGAGACAGACAGACAGACAGACATAGAGACACAGAGAGAGAGAGAGAGAGACATAGAGAAATCGAGACAGAGAGAGAGAGGCAATCAGTGATACATAAAGACATCAAAGAACGTTGTGCACTTCTGTCCTTCTTCAGGGTTTCTGCCAAAGCAGAATGATGAAGCACTTCAAGACCACATGCACCAAATGCATTTCACTGCTTAGTCTGAGTACTGCTGCAGGTGTCACGAAATAGAATATCCCTGTATTAATCGTATCCCCCAGATGAAGAGAAGTTGAAAAAAGGCACTTCCGCGTGTACTTATTTAAAATAATTAACTTCCATCTGCTTTGTCTTGAACAATGACACTAACAGGTATGTTTAATCTTACTAGATAATTTGCTTTCTTTGGTTTTAGAGCACTTAGAACATTTAGAATGCTTAAGAACACTTAGAGCCACTAAGTAAATTCGAGTTGCCTTGCTCTGAACATTGTTTAGGACACTTAAAACAATTAGAGTCACTCTAAATTTTGACTACAACATACATTTTTTTCAATTATACGCATTTCTCAATAAAGGGAATAGAATGGTTTATCCCCCCGGATAGTCTAGATCGGTATATTTCATCCGGGGAGGATAGATTAATTCATCCCCCGGATGGGATAGATTAATTCATCCCCCCCCCCCCCCCGATAGCCTTAAGATGGGGATAGATATCACATGACAGAGGCACAGTGAGACAGAGGCGATGTGACATAGACAGCGAGGCAGAGACAGCAAGACACAGACAGCAAGGCAGACAGAGGCAGTGAGACAGAAACAGTGACACAGAAACAACAAGACAAAGACAGCAAGGCAGAGACACAGAGACAGCAACGTTGCAACAGCCGTGGCAGAAATACATATTACACAAATGAGACGAAGACTCACACGCACGCACGCACACACACACAGTCAAAGAGAGACAGAAAGAAAGGCAACAAAACAGAGAGACAGACAGACAGTTACCGAGACAGTCTAAATACAGCTCTAGGCAAAGACGCACAGACCCAGACAGAGAGAAAGAGACCAAAAAAGCATCAGAAGACATTAAAAGAGGGAAGGGTCGCATGTGATGAAAAAACCCGGCATCAAATTGTTTCCTAACTGGCGCCGCCATCCACATCGAAAAGTCTTTGAAGCCGGTCTGAAGTGCGTCCTCTTCACCACCTAATTACTCACCGCCCCACAGAACAACATTCAATTATAGACGACAGGAGGAACAGCATCCGCAATTATATAGCGCTTTTTTAACGAGAAATTCATTACATCCACCTCAGGATGAGACGTTGTCAACACCAGGAAATGAAAAAAAGATTTGCTTTTTTGATGCATTGGTAATGAAACAAAATTTTATTACGTACCGCTAAGTTACAAGGTCTTAATTTACTAATTAAAACTGTGGCCCAAATAAAGAAGTCACATTGTATAAAAATTTAGTTCTGCTTCACTATATCGGTGAAAACAGGAATTTAGGTTACATCACGCGGTAAGTTATCTGCTGGACCGTAAGGAGAAAGCATTGCCCTGTGTCATGTATTTATTTATTTATTTATTTCCATTTCGATTTTATTCTATTCTTTTATTCTATTCAATGAATAACAGCTGAGTCTTGCAACCGATTTAGAATTTAAAACTCAAATAGACAACGCATCCCCGAAAAATTGTGAGATGGGACACGCTTTCATACAGACAAACAGACAGACAGACAGACAGACAGACAGACAGACAGACGGGCAGTCAGTCAGACAGACAGAAAGACGTCTTGTAAAGGCTTTTCT
>OX457037.1:38126095-38196095 GCA_949752735.1 Lumbricus terrestris | reverse complement strand
TTTAACATCTTTTGACTTAGGGTTGGAATCCACGGAAATCAGAGAAGCATGTGATATCCTTTTGTCTTTTATATTTGATAGCTCGCTTGTTAATCTTTGGAAGTTTATGAGGTCTTCATAAAATTCAACAAGAAATGTTTAACCACATTAACGATCATTAAAAGGGCAAAATAGTCTATATAATCATCAATGCTGCATGCTAAAGGCCTTGCTCCTGCCTACCTTTGTGTGAGCTCTGTACGGTTCTAGGACAATTACCCCTGGACAACCGTGCTTTCTCAGTGGTAGGACCCTCAACCTGGAATGGTCTTCCTCTGACTCTCCGCTCTCTTTGTAAAAATCCTTCTCAGGCTTTCTTCTCTCATCTTAAGACAGTTTTATTTGGTTGCGCTGAGGTTGGGAGTGATTCTGAGTAGCCCTCATGAAGAGGCACTATATAAATGCATCTAATGAATGAATAATAGTTTATTTGAATATGTTATGTTTGCAATATGCTTGAAGCAATAAAAAGCATTTGTTTGGCTATAGTTATGGTCAAGTAATAAATACTTGCAAACATAGGAACAAGCACACACATACCAATCAATCAATCAACCATTTAAAACTAATAATAATTTATATAGCGCCCCTTCAAGGTACCTACTCAGAGGCGCTCCCGGCCGAGATCAAGCGGGGAAAAAACAGTCTTCAACAGTTTGTGAAATTGAGAAGAGCTTGGGAGGTGTCGCATAGTCAAGGGAAGTCCATTCCAGGTTGCTGGACCAACCACAGAGAACGAACGCCTCTGCATATATATACCAACAAACAGCCATGTATATAGCATTGTAGCAACACAAAGACGAACATAACTATGAACATAGTATAGAAACGAACATGTATGTACACATGGCGTGCATTGAGCCACAAAGCCATATGGCTTTACTGGCCAAAAAAACAATGAAAAAACATAAGGCGTGGCTTCTGATCGTGCAGCCAACGCAAACCAACCATCCAGCAGAAGCTTTATGAATGCGGACTATCCTCGAAACACGTCAAAGCATTCGTGGTGGGACAAGAATTTACCACTGACAGCCTGTGGCAGGTATACACATACACACACACAAGCACAGTCGCACACACGTAGCAACAGCACCTGTGGACAACGGCTGATGCCTAGAAACCTCGGACACTATTGTCGCTGGTATGTAGACATTAGTTGCTGTCTATACATTCCAGCAACTGTTGGAATTCCAACACAATTGCCGAGGCCCGAAACTCTTCCACTAGAATGGTAGTAGTAGTAGTTGCAGTTTAACGCCACTGTTTGGTAACAAAGACCATTAGCGACGTCCTCCTCCTTTATCCAGGCTTGGGACTGGCACTGGCAGAGTGCAACCATTGGCGGAGTTACTAGAACGGTATTCTGAATGTGCGAGGTCACTGCTAGAAAGCGTCGGAGGTCACTACACTGTGATGTGTGACTGACACAAGGGGAATAAACAAAACACAAGACTCTAAGCAACAGGCTTATCCACCATTGCATATTTATAGCCCGACATATAATTTATATCGTTTCTCCCACACAAAGGATATTATTAACCTGTCTTCTCCAACAGTTTACAATATTGCATGGAGAGCGAACTGCAAGACGATAACGGAGTCACAGAAGTAAATATTTATCTTAGGCACAAAGGAACCATCTTACTAATGATTTGCACAGTGCATTCAACCATTAATTCATTCAATGACTCATTCAATCACCCATTCATTCATTCATTCAATCAGAGCATTTATATTACAACTGGATTGTCTTAAACTACATTTGTCAGAAAGTCATGCATGTTCTATTACAAGGTACTTGCATGTATAAAGTGCTGCATTGCACACATGTAGCCTACATACATATACTTACATGCATGCAAAGTATACGCACATACATAAAATCATACATACAAACATAAATATATTCCAAGATACATACGTACACATACGCACATGCACACAAACATAAATAATATTAATGCATACATGTACATACATTCTTTCATACAAAATTTACATATAGTCATAAATACATCGATTCAAACATGCAAACATACATATATACAACGTCATAAACAAGCATGCATGTAAACAGTCATACATGCAAGCACAGACACAACGTCATACATGCAGGCACACAAACACGCACGCATTCACGCATTAACATAGACACACATACAACTGGAACGCGCACCTAACTGCAAATGTTTCCACCTCACCCTGGCCTCTGCGTCAAGAATGTTTCAACCCTGATTTACGAGGTTCAAACCCGAAATCAAACAGACACCGCATGAATTCCCGGACCCCTCGCTTTACGCCACGTTATACTACATTATGCTACATTATGCCACATTACGCTACATTACGCCACACTGCACTACATTACGTCACATTATGCCACGCTATGCTGCATTATGCTACATTACGCTGCATTATGCCACATTACGCTGCATTACACCACATCACACCACATTACGCTACACTACGTCACATTATGCCACATTACGCTGCATTACACCACATCACACCACATTACGCTACACTACGTCACATTATGCCACATAATGCCACATTTCGCTACATTACGTCACATTACGCCACATTACACAACATCCGGGTCAGATGCATCACCGTTCATCTGAACTGATGCGGCGCCAGTTGCAGCAGCAGATGGCGATCCGCCTGCCACGATGGTGGACGCAATCAGCCGCCACACGACATACACCCTGATTCGATCTGGCCCCTATCACCCCCCCCGTCCCCCGGTGTGTTTGCATGTTTTTTGAGGTGGTTCTTCGTAGTCACTGAACATTCAACGAAGCCGCCAATCACCCTCTTCTGCTTCTTCCTCTGCTTCTGAGATTGAAGCAGCCACCACTGCCAATGCCAATGCCACCACCATCCGGCTTCATATGATGCACCACCCAGCATCACCACAACCACCAGCTGCAGCAACCACAGCAGCAGCAGCAGCAGCAGCAGCACATCGGTGGCGGCGGCCATTGGCACATTGATCGCAGCCATCCACGGCGGCGCTGGCACAAAAACGACCATGCTTATGCACTGCGTTGTCTAGACAGCCGACTTACAAATATAATATATATACATATATATACACACATGCGTGTATATTATATATATATATTATATATATATACATACATAATATACATATATACACACTTAATATATGTATACATAATATATACACGAGTCTATAATATATATACATAAATATGTATATATTATATATGTATATATTTATATATATGATATATATATGTGTATGTGTATATATACATAAACACATGGACATTGGACAGACATAGGAACGAATACATATTGCATAGGTGTATGTGTGGATATGCTGGTATATATTGCTGTCGTCTAGATGTATGCAGCACAAAAGACTGTGATGGACAGGGACAGAGAAACATAGATGCACTGACAGAGAAAGACAAACATACAGAGAGATAGATAGAAAAAACGAGACATTACAGAGAGACAGACAGACAGAAAGAGACAGGCAGACAGACAGACTGACAGACAAAGACAAACATACAGAGAGATAGATAGAGAAAATGAGACATTACAGAGAGACAGACAGACAGGCAGACAGACAGACAGACAGACTGACAGAGAAAGACAAACATACAGAGAGATAGAGAAAACGAGACATTACAGAGACAGACAGACAGACAGACAGACAGACAGACAGACAGACAGGCAGACAGACAAGAGAGAGGCGACAACTGGTGGGCTAATGGTTAGTTGGTCTGCTATTTATGGGGAAGTCCGTGTTTCAAAATTAATGGTGTCCCTGGCTGGGCAGGTCAGAGGGGAGTTCTGCAGGGATGGGGGCCACTGCATCTCCTCCCTTAACACATGAACTTCAACACACATTAAGCATGCTGCTTAATACCTATATACTTACATATATATATATATATTCTATGCATATATATTATAAATAAATATATATATAATACAGATATTCATGATGGGACCTCGGATCGTGGGATCAGATGGTATTAATGCCACTGGGCCTCACTACACGTTCCTCCCTCCCTCCTTCCATCACTCCCTCCCCTCCCATCCCCAGAACAGTAGCAGGCAATCCATAGATTACGGGAATCATGTTCTTCCCCCCCTCCCCCCCCCGATGTGTAGAGTCTGGTCCACACGATTGGGTAGATTTCCAGCCACGGCCAACACACGTCCATCTGATTTCTGCCAACAGAACTTTTTTCTGTTTTCGATCCACTTCAATCAGAAATGACCAAAACAGTTGCAAACGAACTCTCGTCAAACTACGCATACAAGCTGCTCAAGAGATGAGATGAGCATTAGGGTGGAGTGAAAATCACGAATATTAGAAATCGAAAATCCGTTAGGAATAAAAAGTTGTCTTATGGTATGGGGTCAAGAAATATCAAAAAAGTTTTGAAAAATATTAATGTCTTCCTCTGCCCCCAGAGGGCCAAAGTTTCGAAAATTGGAGTTTTTTGAGAAAATTGCAGGTTTTCTTATGAAATATTTTTAGTCTAAAATAATTAACCACCAAGCAATACATCGCTGGAAAGAGCTCTTTAAACTGAGTAAAATCATATCTTAATTTCAAGAATATTCGCATATTTGAAGGAGATATTAACTTTTTAAGATACCCCACGTTCGCGACATGTCGCTATGCCTGAAAATGGTAAAACACTAATAACTTTTTTATCCTTTGCGATATTTCAACTTGTAATATGTCATTCTATTCAGTTTATGACAGTCTATCTGACGGTGCATTTAAACTTATAAGAACCTTCCATTAAGAATTTCAAAGCTCATGAAACCCTACAAAAAAGAGGAAAACTAAAAGAAATGTCCTCAGAAATTGCAAAACTTTGAAAAAAGTGTTGATAATTTTTTACGTTACAGCCTGCAAATACACCACTGACAATTGCAAATGTACCAAAGCCAGAAAGGTTCCAAGAGAGGAACAAGAGTCCTACATGATCAACAGACAATTAGAGTTATGACGATTAGGCTAGCCGTCAGGATAAGATTATATCAACTTCACTAAAGAAGCGGCATGATAGAAAGAGAAAGGAGACCATGCGCCTATAATACATGTATGTCGTAAACGTCTAGATTTCGTCAACGAACAAGCATTAGCAGACAGCAGTTTTCAAAATAATGAAACGGACAGTGAAGTAAATCCAGTAAAGTGTAAAATCTTGCCAGAAGATGAAACCATGGATGTGTCAGAAAAGTCAAGACCTATAGTATAGGCATACCTACCGTAATGAAACTAAGCAAATGAGAAAGAGATTGTCGAAGCTGTCACGACTCTGTGACCGATATGGAACATCGGATATAGCAGGTGTGGTTATTCCAAATGACGAAATCTAGACGTTTACGACATACATGTATTATAGGCGCATGGTCTCCTTTCTCTTTCTATCATGCCGCTTCTTTAGTGAAGTTGATATAATCTTATCCTGACGGCTAGCCTAATCGTCATAACTCTAATTGTCTGTTGATCATGTAGGACTCTTGTTCCTCTCTTGGAACCTTTCTGGCTTTGGTACATTTGCAATTGTCAGTGGTGTATTTGCAGGCTGCAACGTAAAAAATTATCAACACTTTTTTCAAAGTTTTGCAATTTCTGAGGACATTTCTTTTAGTTTTTCTTTTTTGTAGGGTTTCATGAGCTTTGAAATTCTTAATGGAAGGTTCTTATAAGTTTAAATGCACCGTCAGATAGACTGTCATAAACTGAATAGAATGACATATTACAAGTTGAAATATCGCAAAGGATAAAAAAGTTATTAGTGTTTTACCATTTTCAGGCATAGCGACATGTCGCGAACGTGGGGTATCTTAAAAAGTTAATATCTCCTTCAAATATGCGAATATTCTTGAAATTAAGATATGATTTTACTCAGTTTAAAGAGCTCTTTCCAGCGATGTATTGCTTGGTGGTTAATTATTTTAGACTAAAAATATTTCATAAGAAAACCTGCAATTTTCTCAAAAAACTCCAATTTTCGAAACTTTGGCCCTCTGGGGGCAGAGGAAGACATTAATATTTTTCAAAACTTTTTTGATATTTCTTGACCCCATACCATAAGACAACTTTTTATTGCTAACGGATTTTCGATTTCTAATATTCGTGTTTTTCACTCCACCCTAATGAGCATGCCCTTAAATAAAACGAACCAATTTTGTACATGTGATATGCCTTTTTAAGAATTGCAATACCAGATGGGAGATTCTAAGCTTCTCACAATTAGTTAGGATTATAAATGAGCTTATTGTGATTTATCACTGAAAAATCATCGTTTTGCTTTTATTACATGGGTATTCATCAATTGATTGCCAATATCTAATGCCCAGCATCAAGAAATAGATAGTGTCGAGCAATTATGAGTGAAGGAGTTGCTTAAGGTTCCTACAGCCATCCAGCCACCTCGTTCAACACGCTCCTCATCCTCCATTACACTGCTTCGCCCTCCCATCACTTCATCACTGAAATTTGCAAACCGCTCCATAGCCATTGCCGTTCCACCTCTCTGGAACAAGCTTCCGCCAGCACTTCGGCAAACTTCCGACCCATCATACGAACTCACCAAAACTCCACCTCTCGCTATCTCCCCACAGGTCTTTCACTCAAAACTGAAAACATTGCTCTTTCAAAAATCCTATCCTGATTCCTCCTCTTCTCATCACATCCCTCGTCATTTCAATTCTAAACATCACCCACCTTAGCCGTCCATCTATCTGCCTGCCTGACTCTCCGGACTTGACCCGCTGCCTATCGATTTTGTTTTGATTGAGCGCCTGTGAATAAGCTGGTTCCCGCGACTTGGCTTTTGTGGGCGCTGTAGAAGTTTCGAGATTACGATTACGATTACAGTGTACTCGTTCTTAGGGTATAGGCTCAAACCTGTAGGCCAGTGGTTCCCAACCCATGGCCCGCGAGCCAAAAGTGACCCTCCAGACCTCAAAATGTGGCCCTCGTCCCTCAAAGAATCAACAAAACTATATGACAATACTGACAATTTGAACAGGATAGAATACACTATTTTTCCATTACAGATTATTTTATTTTGACGTCAATAAATAACATCAAACATTCTATTTTGATTCAATTATTACAATTTTATATGCTTTTAGTTAATTAAATTTTAGTCTTGTGGTCCCCTAATGTCCTTCAACAAAGAAAAAGTGGCCCTCGTGTCCTCCAACTTAGAAAAAGTGGCCCTAAAGTCAAAAAAGTTGGGAACCACTGATGTAGGCCCATCACTGTACAAGTGTACATTACAATGAAAGTGCTCTAAACTAGAAGACTTAGAAACCGCATTACCTGATCTAAGACTTCCAAAAGGGGCACAACAACCCTTAGTACAAGACAAATCCATTATGGGATTCAAATGTACAGAATCGGTTGATTATAATTAATGCCGCAAATGAACCCTTGATACATCATAGAGTTTAATAGATATAATTTTTGGGAGGAGCTAGGGTTCAGTTGGGGTTGTTCTTCCTTTGATCACCATTGCTCACCCAATTCTCATGGAGCTGCATTTCAAACTGAAAGTTGATAAGTCCACATACACTTTAAGCTCTAGTGACCTGGGAGGTTCTATGCATGCCCAATTTATACACAGTGTTGTTGAAAGTATTGGTCAAATGTACTTAAGTAAAAGTAAAAGTGAAATGGATTTTAATTACTTAAGTAAAAGTAAAAGTACTCAGCACAAATTTTACTTAAATAAAAGTAAAAAGTATCCTTCCAAAATAATACTTTTAAAGTAAAAAGTAAAAGTACCGAGTCTTTCTATTACTCAATGTATTTTTGGTTTTCAAAAATATTAAATTCTCGAAATGGTTATCGTTGAGTCTAGCACGCATGCTTCTGATTCATTGTTACCAGAATGCACAGCTGAAGAGTTGTTGTGCTGCAGAAATGGCAGTGCATCCAGCATGCAACACTCATCGAAAATCTATTTGTAGGCATGCAAATTCAGATGAGCTGTTTTAGCTCAGCGTAACGAAATGTCAATTAGCGCATCGAAGTAACGAACATTGTAACGAGTGTCACATAAATTGTAACGAAGTAAAAGTACTGAAACATGAGTAAAATTTTACTTCGTTGAAAGTAAAAGTATTTCGGTTTCTTGATACTTCGTTACATGTGAAAGTATTCAAACTTTTACTTATGTACAGTAACGCGTTACTTTTACTTCGTTACTGTACAACACGGTTTATACACATATACAATACATGCATACATAATGAAGTGCATTTGAGAATCTCCCAAAAATAGCCTATGTCATGTACAAACCAATGTAAGTAAGTACACTGCTTACATAACTATTATAAACATTATAACTATTATAAACATGGTGTTTACATTACGGTACTAATTGACAAAGAAAACTCAATTCAATAATTAATTCAATACAGAGGATAGGCATATGAAAATGGCAGTACAGAAAACTAGCTGGCAGACAAGGAGGTAGGGAAACATACATAGAGGTCGATAAACAGATATATAGACAGACAAGTTAACTGGTCAGAATAGCCAACTATAATTATATATATACAATAAATTATCAAGTCACTTAAAGGCTGATGTATGTATATGACCATTTATATAGCGCCTTAACAAGAATCTCATGAAGGCGCAGATGCAGCTTACAAGGCCGTATAGCTAGGGGGGTGTTTTGGGTGTTTGAACACCCCCCGAAATGGAAAATGTGAAAAATAATATAATGCATTTACGAGCACATGATGTAAAAACCATGCAATAAAACCATGAAAACACCCCCCGAAATATGCCGGATGACTAAAAAAGGTCATCAGGTTTTTTAGGAAGGGAAATTGGTTGAGTGAAACACCCCCCGAAATCAAATCCTGGCTACGGCCTTGGCAGCTTATATGCGCAGTAGCGTAGACAAGGGGGTTCCGGGGGGTTAAAAAAAACCCATTGGCGTATGGAAAAAGACAAAAAATCCAACCCCACCATCATAAATTCCTGGCTACGCCACTGTATATGCGTATGTATGCCTACCTGTCATTTTTCTTAGCAGTCTTCTTGTCTGCAACGAAGGCGGTCACCATGGCGCCATGCAGCTTGTGATTCAAGTCCAAAGTGATCTTCCATTCGGAAGAATTTCTCGCCTCTGCACCGATCACACGGACTCCATGCCTCGCTTTCACTCTAAACAACAATCAGACACTTTTCTCATCGTATAATATACGCTAAGAGCTACATGTAAGACCCTGAAGACATCAAAGGATGAAAAGAGGCTCTTTGTAAGAACACAGGTACCAATTGGTTGAGCACTCGCCTTGCAACTGTGGGGTAGGGGACATCGAAGCTAACTGGTTGGTAATGCGGAGAGTATATAGGTGTTCGAGTCTCCATTAATTAAGATGGTCATCCCACACAGCACCACATCTCTGAAATAATTATCTGACAGGGCTTAAAGTGTGACTGGACGGTCATAGACGGCGTCTATGCACTTATTTTAAAATCTGAACCCCGTCCAGCCACTTATTGGCCAGCAATGACTGGAAAGGTAAGGGGCGTCCAGGCACTTATCTTACCCACACTTTAAGCACTGATCTGACTCTAAATTTCGGAAAATTCTCAGTTGCTCAGCCATGGCTGCCAATCAGCCACCACCAGCAGCTGCTCTGCTTAAGGCTCTTTCTATCCATCATCACCTCAAGATTTTTACTCAGAATTAAAGCAGTAGTAGTAGGCTCAGTTTAACGACACTGCATGATTAAAAACTAGGTCGCCTCGTCCTTCATCCAGGCAAGGGACTGGCACTGCCAGAGTGCGAATAGAGGCAGAGCATAAAATTGACGACCCTGACGCATCTTATCAAATTCTCTAATAAAACGACACCAATATAAACAACTGTTCTGATGTTTAGTTTGGTGTCTGATCCCCTCCCAACAGGACTTACTGCCTTTAGATTAATTACCATTTTCGACAATCCCATGCACTGACTCATAGCAGCACTCGTTCCCTGCGTCTGACTTACAGGTGGTTCCTTAGTGGTTTGGGGGGCATCCCACACAGCACCACATCTCTGAAATAATTATCTGACAGGGCTTAAAGTGTGACTGGACGGTCATAGACGGCGTCTATGCACTTATTTTAAAATCTGAACCCCGTCCAGCCACTTATTGGCCAGCAATGACTGGAAAGGTAAGGGGCGTCCAGGCACTTATCTTACCCACACTTTAAGCACTGATCTGACTCTAAATTTCGGAAAATTCTCAGTTGCTCAGCCATGGCTGCCAATCAGCCACCACCAGCAGCTGCTCTGCTTAAGGCTCTTTCTATCCATCATCACCTCAAGATTTTTACTCAGAATTAAAGCAGTAGTAGTAGGCTCAGTTTAACGACACTGCATGATTAAAAACTAGGTCGCCTCGTCCTTCATCCAGGCAAGGGACTGGCACTGCCAGAGTGCGAATAGAGGCAGAGCATAAAATTGACGACCCTGACGCATCTTATCAAATTCTCTAATAAAACGACACCAATATAAACAACTGTTCTGATGTTTAGTTTGGTGTCTGATCCCCTCCCAACAGGACTTACTGCCTTTAGATTAATTACCATTTTCGACAATCCCATGCACTGACTCATAGCAGCACTCGTTCCCTGCGTCTGACTTACAGGTGGTTCCTTAGTGGTTTGGGGGGCAAGGACAGCTTAGCCTATACGCAGGACTCAAAACTCAACGCATTAAGTCGTGTCCGTAATTTCTGGACGATAATTTGGGAAAATTTCACAGCTCGTTTGTGTAAGAAAAGCATTCAATAAAATAACATTTATTAAGAACGATCGACGAATAATCATGTTTGCAAAGCAAAAAATAAAAAAATAAATCACATTCAGAGATTCAAAACATAATGTTTAGTAACTGAAATGGAATCTGAAGTGGGATGACATCTACGGTTGAGCGTGAAATGGATCTATACAAATCTTCACCGGTACCAGAAAGTCCTCGGTTTGGAGGTTGCAAATACTGCTATTAGAAAAGCAGCAATATAAATAGTCCAGTACACAATGTGAATGCAAGTGGTAATAGAGGAAATACTATTCACACAGTTGTTGTTGCTGTATAAAAAAACGTACAAATTTACTCTTGCACGCTTGGTGACACGCTAACGATTACAAGTCTCATAATAAATTATTCAACAACGCGGGAGAGATGACACAAACAATGAACCACGCATCATTTTCCAATTCAAAGGCAAAAAGCTGATTCATTGTTATATCCCAATGAAAAATGCAAAATCAATAAAACATTAAAAAGACTCTTAGTATCATTTGGAATTAAATATTTAAACAAAATTAGACAACAATACACACCCAACCACAACCAATGGGACTTACTTATCGCCAGATCTTTTAAGTACAATACCTAAGTAAAATGCAAACGTAAATGATAATTTAATACATGTGTTTCTATAGCAACCGTTTTTCCGCACGACCATTCAAATTGAATTAATAAAACCTATTCGATGCTGGTTGCGACGACAAATAATAATAAAATAAATTATAAACATAATAATAGCAATAATAATAATAATGATAATAACAATAATAAATCGAAACCGGAGGAAGCTGACACTCCGAGTCCCTGGAATTCGCTCAAGAGCTAGGCGGCAGAATATCTATAGCGACTGGTGACCAGAGAGAGACCAACCATCTGCTTAAGTGCATTTCAGTCGCGCTTCAAATAGGAAATTCGTTGTCTGTGTTGGGCAATGGGCACTAAAGAACTGATCAGTCAAGACACTGAGAAGCTTAGGACCTAATGTTGAAAACAATCATTTTGCTTGTCTGTATAAGATTTTGTCAGTTTTTGAAGAAATAAATGTGTATAATAATAATAATAAAAATAATAATAATAAAAATAATAATAATAAAAATAATAATAATAACAACAATAATAATAACTGTGGTACTTTGTACTTCCTGTTATACTGATGTTGTTTGTTGAAGATATTAAAAGGAATGATAATAATAAAAATAATAATAAAAATAAAAAAAATAATAATAATAACAATCATAACAATACATCTCTCTTCGTAACAAAGCTTACTTCATAACAAAGATCTGGAGATCGGATTCGGCCTGCAGCTTCACGGGCACCCTGAACCTGGACCCCGGGTAGAAGCTGGCCTGTGGAATGTAGACGAGAATATTCTGGTCCTCCTTCAGCTCCTCGTACGTCAGCTGCCCCAGCGTCAACGTCACAGTCGAAATGAAGTTCCGCTCTTCCGACGACGATGCCCCATCCCCCCCACTCCTGTTCCGGTTGTTCTGAACCTCCAAACAGTTATTGTTCTGATCGAGAACGGAAGCGGAATAGAAAACCTGCGCGTACTCCGTCTGATCTGCGTTCCACCACCAGTGCGGAATCGCCACCTCGGCGAGACACACGCTAGTTCGCCCGTTCAGAACGCAGAACGCCGATAGAACGTTGAAATCCTTCTCGACGTGCGCCGTCAAACAGTACTTCGTCTCCGTGCGATAGTTCGCCGTGGTTCCCTGCCCCGATGACGAAGACGCATTCCTTCCGGGTTCCAGCAGCGTCTCCGAGAGCCGTCTCCGCGCGTCAACCCGGAAGGCCGGTAAGACGTTTCCGTGGAAGAGAACCTGGAGTAGGGGTCGATCAGTCGAGATGGTCTGCATGACGACGTGAGCGCTGATCTCCATGTCTTCAATGATCGTGCTCGGGTGGAGACGCTCAGAGCCGAGCGCTCGACGGAGCAGCGGGCGCGGCACCGTTTCGCTCGCGATGAACTCGCCGTACTCGGCCCTGACGGAGGTGAGGAGGAGCGGGTGCATGACGGGAACGATCACGTGACTGTGCTGGTGATGACCTTCGTTGTCCACGTCGTCCTGAACGACGACGCCGACCGATTCCGGTTTGAGGAAGAAGCCGGCGTCGGAATCGCTCAGCATCACGTTCAGATTCGTTGCAAGACCTGACGAGATTTCAAGCAGAAGCAAAGACATGACGCTTTAAATTATTTTTAATTTAAAATTTAATTAATTAATTAATAATTATAATATAATATACTAATATAATAATAAATAAATAAATATTAATTTTAATCTTAAAAAAGATATGAAGCTTTAAAGTATGAGTAGAGATGAATCGGGAGAAAGCTTAAAGCAAAGCACGTATACGTTAGTTTGTCCAATGCTTTTAAACTATTTTTTAAAAGACATTTTCATTTCGAGATCTTCAATCCAACTGCATAACCAGCCATAATGAGTACACACTGACCGTTGGTGCTGCTAATACTGTTGGTTGGGGGATCAGGCGGAAAAGGAGAGGAGTGGCCACACATATACCAAGGCTAAAAAATGATGTCTCTAACACCCCTTCATACCCCAGGCTGCCTGATCCTCTGCCTAGATAGCAGACTAGCTTAAGGGAAGTCAACGGTTAGTGATTGTGATGCACATACATCTACTCAACATGAAAAGTGGTTTAATTTAAGGCAATGGTAACACTCTGGCACGACGAAGAACTTAGGGATGTGGAACTGAGGTCGACTGAGCCTTCCATTCGCCAGATGGCGTTGGTAAAATCAGTAGTAGGATGTGATGGACGCCTTGCATGGCGGCCAAACAGTTAATTTCAACTTCCTAATAATAACCTGTGATCATCATCCGTTCATACTATGAATTTTGATCGTATATACTGTTTTGTGTCAGTTTGAAATTAAACAAAGATTATTATTATTTTTTTAATTAATATTTTTTTTTTTTTATTTTACCCGAGGTATCTCAGATCCCTTGGAATTTCAAAAAATTATCCGGAGGCGTAAAAAATTATTATTATTATTATTATTATTATTTTTATTATTATTTTTTATTATTTTTTTTATTTTTTTATTTTATTTTTTTATATTTTATATATATATATATATATATTTTTTGGATTGATTATTATTATTATTATTTTAAAAATGCCCGGAGGTAAATAAGATCCCTCAGGGACTTCAACACTCACGATAACACACTTGCAGACGTGCATGCTGTAACTCTGTAGCCTGCACATCTCAGGGACTGACTAGAATTGAACAGTCTTGGAAGGGTTTGCCCGGTCCGTTTATAGTTGAGTAGTACAATAAGAGGCTAAGAGTTGTCAAAACCAGAAGTCGTTTGTCAATCTCCAGAGAGACTACGAGAAACCATAGAGGAAAAGAAAGAAAAGACTTAGTTTTCAGATTGGCCTTCATGCTATACAAGGGCGGATCCAGGGGGGGCCAATCCGGCCATGGCCCCCCCCATTTCAAAAATTTCTTTTTTTTGACCAGCTATTTTGCTCGGAAAGTAGACGTGGCCCCCCCCAAAAAGTAGTTCCATGGGACTTTGGCCCCCCCCTTCGAAAATTTCTGTATCCGCCCTTGATGCTATAGCATTACAAATTGGCAACTGCCACAACATCAATAACAACATCAATAACAAAAATAAATGCTCAAGTCGACCAGTTACTTTATCATTTACTTTGTTTTTCACAAAGTGCAAAAATTCAGTGAGACCTTGCGGGCCACTTGTCACAATTTACAGCGCAACTTGAGCTTGTGACATCAATGATATGTATGTATGTGCATTGTGCATACGAATGCATGTTGTACACACTCATGAATATATGTGTCATGCATTTGGCTGTTTATACGGCTCCGAGTAGAAATCTTGAATGGGCACTATATAAATTCCGATTGATTGATTGATTTATTGATTGATTGATTGATTGATTTTGTAAACCTTACATCTATAGGTGATAACCAGCGTAACTACCGGTACAATTTCCAAATGAAAACGTGTTCCACCATCACATCTGACAGCTGGTCAACCCATAGTTAGCATCACAAAAGGTCCTTGTCACATAAGAGGTCATTTAATTCGACCCAACATGATGGATCGTGGATGGGTTATGACTGGCCACACAAAATACTCAATGACCTGTCAGCTCTGATTAATCGGTCACCATCTGTGTAGGATGACTGCCATCTGCACCCCATCACTGACAAATCACTGATATTAACAATGATGGAACATGTAGGCAACATAGCAATGCTGTAGTCATCAAGACTTGTCTGGGCAGAGACATATCTCTCAGCTGGTACTCACTAAGTTCTAGTATGCTCGTCTTAGAAGGGTGGTTTTAGTATGCTCATCTTGGAAGGGTGGTTTTAGTATGTTCAAATTAGAAGAGTAGTTTTAGTATGTTCGAATTAGAAGAGCAGTTTTTAGTATGTTCAATTGTTCATCTTAAAAGAGCAGGAGTAGTTTTAACATGTTTGTCCTAGAATACCTAGTATATAGTATCAGTATGCTCATCTTAAAAGAGTAGGCTAGTTTTAGTAAGCTCATCTTAGAAAAGTAGTTTTTAGGTACCCCGTCATTAGCGCGCAGGACAAAAGCGTGCCGACAAAAGCGCGTCGACAAAAGTTCGCCGACAAAAGCGCCCACGGGTAAAATGCGCGCCGACATTAAAGCGCGCGGTGTGAACCAAAGGGCTGTGCTCTCACTTCGCCTAACATAATTAAAAGCAATACCCACCTATACTCCTCACCTACATGCAGTCTATGTTCGAAGCCTTTCACCACAGCAGTGAATCAACCACCTTTTTTGATGAAAGCTATTTGCCCACAAATAAGAAATTAAACTAACCACTGCTATGAAATTTTAATTGCCGATTGATGAGACTTCAAAGGAAACCGAAAGATTCTATGAGGCTCGCTACCTATTATAGTAGTTCACGTTATTTGCATATTTGCATTGACTGGATTAGACTATCTTACCCATATAATTTCTTGAGAACTTTGGCTTAATTTTTGGGATAGCCCTTGAAAAGTTGCTTCTATATATACATTGATCATCGGCAAAATGTAATCGCTTGTGCGTTACCAATAAGATTTTCATCCTATGTGGCATTCTAATATCTAAAATGCCAATACCTAGATCAGCGCAAGCCAGGATTGACTGGCAAACTGGCAGCTGAAGAATTACAAGAGAATATGATAACTTGCATTCAGCTATTTCTGCTTCCAAATGCATGTACAGACTTATCTCCTATATGTCTTGGGTTGCCTGTTATTCCTGCTAACGTAAGCAAACGCTGAAATGCCAAGTCCCGACATCACAAACAGAATCTCAGATCAGGTAGCCGATATTTAAATAAGCAGCAGGTTGCCGGTATTTACGGAGCGAAAGTCATTTTTCTTGGCAAACTTCTTCCCAAAATAATTGTGCAGAAAGCAAGACAGCAGAGTGCAAACACAATCATGTTGAAATCAACATGGGAAAAGCCAATCAAAACAATGAAGATGCAAAGAAAAAACAGCAAAGAATCGTCCGTAAAATAATAACATTGATGCATTCAGGCAGAGATAGATACCAATAAATACAATACAATACAAGTGAAATTCGATATCACCCTTCATTCAAAGCTCAGAAGTGCACATACACGACACGATGACACAACTGTAATTATATTGACGAGCAGTTGTGAGTGAAGGACATGCTCAAGGTCCGTACACAGTAACCCTTTGGACAGGAATTGAATCTGTACCATCCATGTTACACAATGACGACTCTAACCATGCATGCCATACACCCAAAGAACATACATGTAGGTCTACAGTGCAGGTTGTATGCAACATGCAATGTCCAGTTGAATCCATTAATTTTGTAAGGACACACAGATTTCTATGTGTAGAGCAATAGCAATACACCACTGCTATTCGCTCAATTGCGTCTATGTTCAATTGTTGTTCACGAATGAGTTTGTTTGTTCCCTTGGCGGTTTATTATTGATCAGATATTTTTCACGTTATCATAAATAACATCAACAGACAGCATCAACTGAAAGCAAAAGGCGGCAGTGGCGGCGCCAGGGGACGGCTGGGGGCTAAGCCCCCCTACAAGAGGCTCAGTCCCCCCTAAAAAAGGACCATCCGAATTTTTTACATTGAAAAATCCACGATTTTCGGTCAATGACTAAAAAAAAAGTCGTCAGAATTTGTTTTGACGGATGAAAATGTGAAATTTTCGCCGCGATGCTTCAGCCCCCCCCCAAACTGAAATCCTGGCACCGCCACTGAAAGGCGGACCAAAAAGGACCCAAGTCGCAGCCACCAAACCTGTGCTGATTTTAAAGCCAAAATGAACAACTGATATAAATCAAAAGCACAACGGGACTCATCTAGGAAAGTGTTGGTAAATATGTAATGTAATGACGACAATTTCTATAAAAAAATAATCTGTAGTTGTAGTTTTACCAAAATGCATTTGTGTATGTATGTATGTATGTATGTATGTATGTATGTACATGCATGTATGTATGTATGTATGTATGTATACATGAATGCATGTATGTATGTATGTGCGTATGTATGTATTGTACGTACGTATATATGTATTGTACGTACATATGTATGTATGCATGCATGTATGTATCATATACATGTATGAATCATACGTATGTAGTACTATGTAAGGTTATGCATGCGTGAGATCACTTACCATAGCTCATTTTAGGTAACTCACACATACATACATACATGCATTCATGCTGGAAACCAATGACAATCTTACAGATCTCTGAGCTACTGTTGAGTCCCACCAGGCCACCACCACTCCACTTGGCCCTCGGATTGCTTTCTCATGCTATATCCAGAGTAAATCCCCCATGCAATTGGCAACAAGGCTTTCTTTCTTTGTTGTTAACCTGTGATCCTGGAAAGCATTTGCACTTGTATCTGTTTGACCTGCGGTGCTCTTGCTATCATTCCATCTTGACCTACAACGCTTTTGCCTCAGGATGCCTCACATCCTACTCTATCCTATAGTTATTGCATTCTTTTATTGGCTCACTGTCCACAATGATCCTTGTATCTGATCGGATTGCCACTCTGCTGTGGATTGCCATGTAAACATATGCTTATTGCCGTATGCATTACGCTGGTGGTAGGCCTACTCTCTAATTACTTGCAATAGATCTATCAGGATTAATAATACTTTCCTACATTAGATGTAAACGCGAAAAAGAGCAACAGGTTTTATCGAACTATAACCGGATCTTGCAATAAAATTAGTCACACCTGTCTGACATCATACTGTATAGCAGTAAAAAAATACAACTGTATACTGTATGTACTATTATGCTTATATGATCCATCAACTATCCAGGAAATCAAAACTGAATCAACTTTTAAAAAACAATTGTAGCTGCACTTGCTCTCGAGCTCATGACATTTACTCTGACATTTGACATTATGCGTGTACAGCATCCTAGAAGTGGCTTGCTTCTGACGATGCTATATAAATTGTCTGAATTACATTACATTACATATGATACATACATGTACACATATACATACATGCATACGAATGTTACGGACATAATACGTAACATACCTAGCCCCTTGAAGAGGTGCTATATAAATACAATTGTAATTTGATAATGCCCCTTATAAGGCTCAGGTAAATGCGTAAATGCAAATATACATTACATTCAACTGAAATATGATGACATTTCCTCTTACAGTATTTCAGATATGACTGATAATAATTAATTAACAAATTGAAAATTGAAAATTATGAACCACAAGCTTTGAACAGACCTGGAGATAAATTTTCAGTTCAGAGCAGCGGATAGAATCAATAGGAAAGTTGAGAACAATATAAGTTGGACAATTGCAGATGATGGTTAAGATTTCTATAAACCTGAAATAGAAAATCTCACGTATCTACATCTACAACAGATTTGTCAAACCCATAGATGTAAAAAACGATGAAAATAAAATAAAAAACGTCGTTTTTTTTTTAAATAATAAAAAACGACAAAAAACGATAAAAAACGGAAACGGAAAATAATTTGCCTTTGTTACATCTGAAATATCATTTTCAGCTTACAAACCTTGCTTAAGCATTTTTAACAAGAAACTGCAAATAACACAACTTTATTGTTAGGCCAAAATAATTGGTATAAGTAACATTAATCTACCACAGTTATTTTTTCTTATAACTTTGGTTTAATAAGAAATTCGGATTGTAGACATAAGTCCACATTATAAGTTTATGCTGATCGACATAACACAATTAAAATCTAACCAGAAGCAAAAACCACAGATGTTTACTAAATTATATATTGTACATTTGTGCTTAAAATTGTTGCTTACAAATATTAATTATAGGCCCAAGAATTTTATATCAAAATCACTTTTATAAATTTCATTTCTTGTAGGGATCTACTACATGTATTTCTCAAAATTAGGACTTAAACAATTACATAAAGACCCTATAGTTAACTGCATCCTTGAGAGTACAGTGAAAACGTATGGAATATCAGACAAAAATTAAATTAAGGAAAATAATATTAGACAGTAAATAATTAAATAAAGTTATAGAAAAATGGAAAAAAACGATAAAAATGATGGGAAAAATAAAAAACGAAAAAACGACGTCTTTTGGGAAAGAATAAAAAACGAAAAAAAAACTTTTTTACAACTATGGTCAAACCCTTGTGTCAAACTTATAATAATTGGCCACAGGGAATATTTGCTGCACAAATAAATGGCATGTTTCAATCAACAGTAATGCAATGAACATTGAACAGCTGCCTTTTAAAACTACTCTAGTTTAATGTTTCGGCTTTTTAAAATATACTCTCAACATATCGAAACGTAAAATGCGACTGTACAGTGCACAAGTCTTGCTACATCATGTGTGCATGCATCCATGTCTCCAGGCAGGACTGTGTGGCGACTTCAATGTAGAGTGCCTCATAAATGTAACGGTCGCTAGCCTATTGATGTCAGAGGTTTGAAAGAAAGACAAGAGCTCATCTGTTATTAATAACGCTGATGCAGTTGAGAGAGAATAGATGACTCTCCTCCTCTCTGTGCTGTCTCTCTCTGTGGGCAATCTCATAGAGACGCATATATTTACTGTCTAACAAATTCACATCAGCAGTTGACAGATAATTAATTATGCATGATGTCGAGAGTCCCTGGACTCGATGGAAAGGAATGACACGATGATGATGATGATGATGATGATGATGATGATGATGATGATGATGATGATGATGATGATGATGATGATGATGATGATGATGATGATGATGATGATGATGATGATGATGATGATGATGATGATGATGATGATGATGATGATGATGATGATGATGATGATGATGATGATGATGATGATGATGATGATGATGATGATGATGATGATGATGATGATGATGATGATGATGATGATGATGATGATGATGATGATGATGATGATGATGATGATGATGATGATGATGATGATGATGATGATGATGATGATGATGATGATGATGATGATGATGATGATGATGATGATGATGATGATGATGATGATGATGATGATGATGATGATGATGATGATGATGATGATGATGATGATGATGACGATGATGGCGATGATGGTGGTGGTGGTGATGATGATGATGATGCGAAGTCTGCACTCAAGGATGCTCTCGGACTCATAATGCCAAGGATGGCAGTAGAGTGCTGTGCATGGAGAGTCCCATAGCCAGCCCTTAGAAGGGGTGGGGCAGTTTTAAAAAAATGCAATGACTAGGACACTATTGCCCCCCCCCCCCCCATATAACCGAATGAAGACTCAACGAATTTGAACAAATTGTGTGGTCCTATTTTTAAAATTGAGGTGGTTTGAATCACCCCAAACCACCCTGCGGCAATGCCACTGCCCACCCACTTCCCAAGTCAGTGATAGTTGATAAATTTAAAAAGTTAGAAAGTTAGAAACCACAAACAAAATCTATGCTTACTTGGATGCACGCAAGAGCATGTGATCAAAAAGTGATTGACTTGCGTTGACATGTGTCAAGTGAGACATGTGCCAAATGAGACATGTGTCAAATGAGACATGTGCCAAATGAGACATGTGTCAAACGAAACATGTGCTAAATGAGACATGTGCCAAACAAGACATGTGTCAAATTAGACAAGTGCCAAATGAGACATGTGTCAAATGAGACATGTGCCATATGAGACACGTGTCAAATGAGACTTGTGCCAAATGAGACATGTGCCAAATGAGACATGTGCCAAATGAGACATGTGCCATATGAGACATGTGTTAAATGAGACATGTGCCATATGAGGCAAGTGTTAAATGAGACATGTGTTAAATGAGACATGTGTCAAATGAGACATGTGTCAAATGAGACATGTGCCAAATGAGACATGTGCCACACGAGACACGTGTCAAATGAGACATGTGCCATATGAGACACGTGTCAAATGAGACTTGTGCCAAATGAGACATGTGCCAAATGAGACATGTGCCATATGAGACATGTGTTAAATGAGACATGTGCCATATGAGGCAAGTGTTAAATGAGACATGTGTTAAATGAGACATGTGTCAAATGAGACAAGTGTAAAATGAGACATGTGTTAAATGAGACATGTGTCAAATGAGACAAGTGTAAAATGAGACATGTGTCATATGAGACATGTGTTAAATGAATGTAGGCATATGAAGGATCCATGAAACATCATGGCAAGCAACATGAAACACCTGCAATGCTTCCAGAGTACATAGAGTCTGCAGACAACCCAAGGGCAAACTTCAACAAGTGCAAATTCAAAGAAAAAGAGACAAAAGCACAGGATGACATAGGAGCATCTTATTGTCCTGTATTATGCGATGGAGCAGCACTGCACACAAAGGACAGAGAAAAATTAACATCCAGCATATATAATTGTCTATAACATATACATACATTATGTGTGTGTATATATATACCGGCATGTACATAAACTGCAATATAACAAATTTGATTTGTACAAAATCTTAATCATATCTAAACTTCTCCAAATATGTTCATGTTTTTGTTCACATAATTATCAAGTCGTTGACCACAGCTTTAATTATAGCCAACGTCTATAGGCATTCATTCATTCATTCATTCATTCGTTCGTTCGTTCGTTCGTTCGTTCGTTCGTTCGTTCGTTCGTTCGTTCGTTCATTGGATGTATTTAAAGAGCGCCTCTTCAAGGGGCTACTCAGAGGCGCTCCCAACCTCAACGTGGCCAAATAAAACTGTAAAACTTCACCAGGAGGGTCAAGTCCTACCCTAGGGTTTTGTCCAGGGGTAGGTGTTTGTCCGGGCTTTTCTGTTTGGGGGAGCGCTATCCATGGGTGGATTAAATGTCCCATCCCCTAACAGCGTTTGAGACAAGCCAGTCAACACCCTATGACTTTCACATGGGTATGGATTAAGGTTGATATGCAGGAGACAATTGATGGAACACATTCGCAGAACTGGCGTTCATTGCGTCTGACAGTTTACAGAAACCCATGTGAGTCACCCCTTCTTATACAAGCAGTGTGAATGGTTCATCTCAATAGTCATGGATCCAGCACAGGGTGCCAGCTTTTCTTATCTGACACTGCCATCCGGGTGGGAGACTGAGGGTGCTTCCGTCTAGTTTTAAATTTAATATCAACAGAAACAAAATATGGCTCCGGCAATTACGACAGCATCTTGTAGACCTATTCTTCAGGTTTCAGAAGCAGCATCTGTGGGCATGGGAAATGTGTTCTAAACATTCTCCAGTTCTGTTTTGGAAAGAAGTCTGAAAACCACTGAAAGGAACTCCACAGTGAAAAGATGAAAAGTCACTAAAACAGTCTAAACAAGAATCTGCTTCAGTTTGTTTAATACAGAGGGTCATAGCACAACTCTCATCCAGCAAATGTCACAGTACAGTGTCTTGCTATGAGGGAGTACATGTTTCTGAGGGGGGAACCGCAGGCCGGTGGAGGGCTAACCGCTGAGGCGGTGACCAGTGGAAGGTCAAAAGTTTTTACTTAAAAATTGTCATCTCTATTTTCTCCAAAACAAAGACTTTTTGGGGGGTCTTTTACTACACATTGCGGTAGTAAACTCGCAATGTGAGGCTGCTGATAATCTGACGACTTTTTTAGTACATCATCCCATTCTATCCTTTATTTCTTAATTCTGCCCGTGAAAAACTCTTCTGTTTTTTGTTTATATGTAAATTTTAAGCAGCTCCTCAATTTTTCTGGGAGGGGTTGGGGCAAATGTCATTCCTGGTTGGGAACCTTCCGCCAAGATTAAATGTCACTGGTAGAATTGGATATTTTTCTTCGCATCATGCCTCTACATTGAGAAGAAATCTAGAAAAGTAAGAGACAAAATGAATGGCAGCACAATTCATTCACACATTGATGAGAATTTACATCTGATCTACTGTTCATTATCCAAGCTAAAGCAAAGAAATGATCATCATCAACAACACGGTTACTATTCTACAACAAAGGAACGGAAAAACAATTGAGTTGTGATATATAACAGATCAAAGAACGACCCGTGTACGTCTGCTAGTAGCACAACAGGAAGGAACTCATTAGGCAAATTTTCCTTATTGGACAAGTTTCTGTCTTCAGGTTAAGCTCCACACGCATGAGGGTTCCACGAAATTTTGCATAAAACAGCTCAATAACGACCAGCCAGACATAGACGCCTGACACACGGCAATATGAGGAAAGCATTTGACAGAAGAGGACTGCAGCTGTACTCCTATTGATTTTCTATTTGTCCCATGTTATTTTGTCCCATGTTTTTTGTACACTCTTCTGCAACCTGTTTAATAAAGAACATAACAACCTACTTACTTACTTACCTAAGTGCGTGCTTACTTACTCGCTTACTTACTTACTTGCTCATGTATTTACTTACTTACTTACTTACTTACTTACTTGATTGTTTACTTACTTCCTGGTTACCTACTTACATACTTACTTACTTACTAGCACAAAACTTCATATCCTGGCAACGTTTCTTGCACTGCCCCTTCGCGGGCAATCTTTCTCCAGCAACATCTCTCGCCATCCCCTCAACAGAACAGCCACACCACTTGCACCACTCGACTGGTACTTGAACTGGTACTTGGACTGGTACTTGGACTGGTGCTTGAACTGGCCCTTGATCTAATGGAGGTGGTGAAAATAAACAAAATGGAGGCTGAGATATAATCCACGTATGTAAGATGGCCACTGATGTTATGTCCTCAGGCCCAGGAAATGAGTGCAAAGCTTCAATTTCCTTTTTCTTGGTCTCGGCGTTGAAGCTGGATGGGCAGACCTCTGAAGTCCTCTCCCTCTCAACCATATTGAACAGTGGTTCCCAATATTTTTTTATTTTGGGGCCACTTTTTCTTAGTTGGAGGACACAAAGGCCACTTTTTGTTAGTTGGAGAACACAAGGGCCACTGTTGGAGGACACGAGGGCCACTTTTTCTTAGTTGGAGGACACGAGGGCCACTTTTTCTTAGTTGGAGGACACAAAGGCCACTTTTTGTTAGTTGGAGAACACAAGGGCCACTTTTTCTTAGTTGGAGGACACGAGGGCCACTGTTTCTTAGTTGGAGGACACGAGGGCCACTTTTTCTTAGTTTTAGGACACGAGGGCCACTTTTTCTTAGTTGGAGGACACAAGGGCCACTTTTTGTTAGTTGGAGAACACAAGGGCCACTTTTTCTTAGTTGGAGGACACGAGGGCCACTTTTTCTTAGTTGGAGGACACGAGGGCCACTTTTTCTTAGTTTTAGGACACGAGGGCCACTTTTTCTTAGTTGGAGGACACGAGCGACTCTTTTTCTTAGTTGGAGGTAAAGTGTCTGGAGATGACATGGGAGGACGCTGTAAAGGTGGCGATGGACAGAGGAGAATGGAGAAGCTGCGTTGCCCGATGCGCAGCCCAGCACGGGAAGGACTAAGGTCTAAGGTAAGGAAGGGTTTTGGTTTAATGAATCTTAGATATCTTTACCGATTCGGTGTCCGTGCTGTAGTTGGGAGCGTTTCTGAGCAGAAATCTTGAAAGGGCACTATACAAAGTGTGCATACATACATTACAAAATAACTAATGCTAAAAACTCAAAACACTCGAAACAACATTAGTTGTGCATGTGCTAGATTCTGCTGTTCATCATTTTCGTATTTTTTAGAACTCATCTAAAAGCAGAATTATTCTTCAATGAAACATAATTCCCGTCTGTGTTTTCTATGTAATTCTGCTCATGATTGGCGCCCTTCTGACCCTGGAATGATCCATCTGTACTCCAGGGGATGATAGGTTCCAGTTGGACCGTCATGGCTCACGACCACAAACCTATCCATGCCACAGAAAGGAGGAGGCAAGGAGAGAGAGAGGCTGCAGTCATATAGGAGAATGGACGTCCAACATCAATAGAAAACGAATGTATGTATGTCCGTCACAGATTGACCTGACGTCCTCAGTGATATTCCTATGCTGCCGGTTGCTCTGAAGCCTACATGGCTTCTGTTGGATGGGCCGCCGTGCTATTGTGGGTCCCATGGTACCATCTGTCAATTCTAAATAGGAACCTGTTCCCAGGGTTTGGTGTGCATGAGCCTATGCTAATGGTGACTATTCCAGCTATCTGGAAATGCACGCCGCCGAGTGATGAGCATTTAGATCATTTCTACCAGTGTATGCAAAGTGTTGCTGATTTTGAAGCTGCACTATACACACACACACACACACACACACACACACACACGCACACACACACGCACGCACACATGCACGCGTACACACACAAAAACCACACACACATAATATCCATACAGTATACACACCAAACAGTGTATATATATATATATACTGTGTGGTGTGTATACTGTATGGATATTATGTGTGTGTATGTATATATATATATATATATATATATATATACACAGTTACACACACACAAATATATACATATATATTCAATTACAATGCCTTTGCCATGATGCTTCAAATAATGTTATCTGTATCATAACTGATTCAAGGCTGCACTGTTAAATAAGTAAATAGATAAAAAGAAACTACAATATTAATATAAAATCAAAGCATGTGAGCTCAAATTCATCAGAGTCTACTACTAAAAATAAAACAACATCTTGGAGAAATTCTCTGTGAAGTCAATATAGCAGAAGAATGTAAGAAACATAAATTAGGGATGATACCAGAAACCTTTATCTTTCTGCTCCTTCTCCTATCTTCAAACTCTTATTTACATGTATACCACAGCACAAAAGGATTAGGAGCTTTTGAAATTTCTTCTTGCCCAAAGGCATCAAAATGCACCACATAGGCATTGCTAATTCTGGACACCATTCATG
This sequence comes from Lumbricus terrestris, assembly GCA_949752735.1. NCBI lineage: Eukaryota > Metazoa > Annelida > Clitellata > Crassiclitellata > Lumbricidae > Lumbricus > Lumbricus terrestris. The sequence continues at coordinate 38,169,805 of OX457037.1, read as the reverse complement.
AGCCAGAAGGAAATGGGATAAAAGAAATTCTTTAGTCCTAGTTTCCATATTTGCCTACATATTACTTTGTTCTTGGCACACTCAAACACCCCTGATGAGAACAAAAGGGTGATTATATTGTCCTTTGATCATAGGCCTATATACACTTTGATACTATATACACTTTGATACATATATCACCAGGTCTTGCCTACCAGTAGACTTTTCCAGCTGTATTGTTTCAAAGAGCAGCAGTATCATCTTGTATACACTCCTCTGTCTGTGCAAGTATAAATGACCCAGTTTCACAAAATGAGACTTGGTTGCACGACACAAATCCTCACGAACGAAACAGAATTACAGAAAAGGCTGAAATCACCGATACTGACTTATTAAAGAATGTCTAAAAGCATAAGTTATACTAACAAAACATATCTTACAAAATTTGCATGTCTTTCAATATTTTTAACTTTATAGCCAAAGATCAGAAAGATGCGATCAGGCTCTCAAAGCAAATTTACCTAATGACATCTTTTAGTGTATAATATACCTGATACTTAACAGCTTCAGTATTTGATCATTTCAATTGCGCTGATTATTTCAGTAATAATCTGTAAATAGCACAATCGGAATCTTGCGAGGATTAACTAGCATAACCAGCATAACCATAAATAGCCCACAGCACTCAAAAAAGCAAAGTCGCAGGAGATGGTTTGTTTTGTTTTGTTTGTATGTGCACTTGTTATAGAGCTCCTTCAAGCTCTCTCTACTCAGAGGCGCTCCCGAATGCAGCTCGGACACTAGATCTGAGTTTCACGCCGAAGCGCCGAGCAATTGTGAGTGAAGGACTTGCCCAAGGTCCTACGCGGTGACATGAGGTGGATTCAAACCTGCAACCCTTCAGCTGTAAGGCGATGAACATGCCCACTACACCACCGCACCCCACAGATTGTTGCATTCATTCAAGACACAGCCAAAGGGCAAGGAAGGTCAGATTTGGTTCCAGGTCAAGAATTAAGGCTCAGGCTGCGAAATAGTGGATGGTGTCTGTTTGTCTGGAACTGCAGCGATTGAAAAAGTATAGGGAAGGTGAAGAATCACTATACAATTTGTGGAAGATTAGATTGCATTTCTTTATGGGATTTGGATACATTGCAAAGTCTACTTAAAATATCTTCCATTTATTTACATTTACAAAAGAGAGCATTTGCAAAGTCATTTCATCATAATCCAAAAACTGGCAGAGTATCAAAATACTAAGGGAAAAGGTGGGAGGGTCAACAAAAGTGCAGATTCTTTCTACCATGTAAAACAAAGACTATCTATAAACGTATCTCTTTCAAATCAAAGCCTAAATATTATTTATTTGCTAAGGTTTATCCCGCAGTTAGCTAGCTGTTTGTGAGGCGCCCTTGTTGCAGTCTGGCCGCGTTACGGCGCCATATAAATTGTAATCATTTATTAGGCTACTCGTTATTTATATATTTGTTTTCACAGTGTGTGTGTTTATAAAATATCATTATACTGACCGGATCGACATAGAAACAATAGGAAAACGTAGACCAGATTGCCTCGCATCTCAAAACGTCGGCTTGTTCTCCAAATTGACGCTTATTTTGCACGATCAACTGCGACCCATAATCCAGGCTGTTGGACAAGTGTTGAACTACGGACGTGTTCAAGATCGAATCGTTGCAGACGGATATTTTGTGCCGAAAAAAGCACCGCTAGCAGCACCAATGCCAAATCCATCCCTACTGTTACGACTATGGCGGCGACATTCGCCAACAGGCATCACGATGTAAGAAATAAGATGGTGACCTCACTTCGTATACTTCATGTGTATTGATTTTGGCTAGAGTCTTTTTCTGTCGATGGTGTCGCTCGAGTCGCTACTAGGCCTAGGTTGGCGGATCGGCGGTGTTTGATACAGGTTTATACGGACGATGTTTGAAATCGTTTGAAATGAGTGCTGCATGCAATGCGATATTTTATTTTAAATTATTTATTTTATCTTATTTATTTTCATTTCCTTAGCGCCACTTCAAGCTCACTACTCAGAGGCGCTCCCGACTACAGCGCGGACACTGCACAGGAGTTTCACGCCGAAGCGCCCGATTTTCTTGTGTGTGGTGTGTGTGGGTGTGTTTGTGCGTGTCTGTGTGTGTCTGTATGTGTATATGTATGCATGTGTGTATGTGTATGCGTGTGCGCATGTGTCTTTATGTGTGACCGTATGTGTAGGTGTGCGTGCATGTGTGCGCACGTGTGCATATGCGTGTGCATATGCGAGTATGTTTGTATACGTGCTTGTGTGTGTGCATGGGTGTGCATAAGTTTGTATATATGTCCGTGTGTATGTGTCTGTATGCGTGTATGTGTGTACGGATGTGTGTATGCGTGGGTATGTGTGCATGTTTATGTGTCTTTATGTATGTGAAAGCGTATGTGCAATTGTGCATACATGGGCGTATGTGCATTTGTTTGTGTGTGTGTAATTATTGCTACTTACTGAAGACAGATAGACAAGCACAGACAAACAGATGTAGACTCAGACATAAAGAAACGCAAACAGACATAGACAGGTCAAGACAGACGCAGATGGACATTAACGTTAGACATACACACATATACATACAGATAGACATATAGAAAGACAAGCAGAAAAACATACATAGACACACACAGGCAGACACATACCTCTACAGACAAACGCAGACAGACATGAGAAGGCAGAGACACAGACGGGCAGATTTAGACAGACACAGACATACACATATGGACATAGACGGACAAGCATGCATAGACATAAGCAGATAGACACAGACAGAGACAGGCATACAGTGACATACAGACTGACAGACATAGGCAGACAAGCCGACAGACATAGGCAGGCAGACATACCTATACAATCAGACATAGACAGACAGACATAGAAAGACAGACACAAACAGGCGTCAACAGAAAAACTGACATAGGCATACAGGGTCATAGACAGACAGACATACAGACAGACAGACATAGAAATATAGACACAGACAGACATCAACAGAAAAACTGACATAGGCATACAGGGTCATAGACAGACAGACTTATATGATGCAGACAGACAGACAGACAGACAGACAGACATAGACAAACAGACAAAGACGGACAAACTGACATATAGACATACATGGTCAGGGTGAGATACAGGCTGGCAGATATAGACAGACACAAACAGACAGATTGGATACATACAGGAATAAACAGACAGACATAGGCAGGCAGACAGACATAGATATACACAGAAAGATATGGACTGTGGAAAAGAATTAACAGACAGAGTCTTTGACACGCAGACAGACACGGACAGACAGATTGTTGCTGTACTTGTAGGTCTAATTAATCTACATCTACATTTCCAATATTGTAGTCATGCTGTGATAGTAGACTAATAGGCCTACTGTACTCATACTGTATTTATTGGTACTGTCAGGGCTTAATGTGTGCCTGGGCGGTCATGGACGGCGTCCATGCACTTATTTTAAAATCTGAGCGCTGTCCTGCCACTTATTGGCCAGCACAGCCTGGAAAGGTAAGGGTCGTCCAGGCACTTCCTTTGGAAAGGTAAGGGGCGTCCAGGCACTTATTTTCCTCACCTTAAACACTGGGTACTGTGTAGTACTGTATTGTACTGTAATGGAACTATAGCTGTACTCTGCTTAAATATTTTGTACTGAGCAAGATTAGTAGATTTCTAACGCGTCTGCATTTATGATCACGCCTGCACTAATTAATATAAGAAAGGTGAAGGTAGTCTGTGGTTGTACTGTTTCGTGTATATATGGTACAGTAGCAATAGGATACTGGTTCAGTGACAAAATACTAGTTCAAATGTGGTAAAGACGTATCAGAAGGAGTAATATTTTACTAGTAATAACATTTCCAAGTGCTTAAAAAGCGTACGAGCATATGCGTTAACTATACATGTAATGGATAAAACCAGCCTGACGGCGCCACCGCTGCCATCTGGCGAATGTAATTAAATTAGCCAATTTCGAGAGGTGAGTGAGGTCACCATCCTATTTCCTACATCATGCAGGCATCAACATCAGCATCAGCAGCAGCAGCAGCTGATGCCAAAGACCAAGCATGCTGGTGCCTATTCAGTCTCCGTTTCAAGACGTCATTTGATTGCTAGCACCATCTAGCGTACTGGGCCAGACCGCGTTAATGGGCGTTAATATTATATTGGCATAATAATAAAAGTTAAAAAATGGTGTGGCCATAACGAATCAAAGGTCTTTCTGAATGCCTAGCCTACGTAGGCCTACTTGCACGAGTCGATCCAAACGACTTGTTTGGAACTTAAATCAGATATCCTTCTTCGGGCTTGTCTTCACGTATTGTTTGCAGGCCGCAGCGCTCTGCACTCCAGATTCAATCTGCATGTCTCTGAACTAGGCCTACCCGTATATGAAAGATGACTTTAATTGCGATTCTCGAGTAGGCCTACCTTTTCAGACTATTTATAGCGTTAGGCGTAGGCTAACTCAAGGAACCAGTAATACAAATTAGGCCTAACCCTTATTCCTCTGCCTAGAATTTTGCAGAAACAGATTGTTTAGTCTACTTTCGTGTCCTTCTTCATGCAGACCTAGTGACTTGTGATAATGTCAACCTAATTTCCGCGAATAGGCTGAAACAAAATAATAATTTATGTTATGTTGTCCTGGCGTTTTATTCGTAAAACACCACGGTCAAAGCTATGAAGTGCAAGTAAGGTTGAACTCATTCATCGATGCAAGACAAGATAATGACGGCATTGCAAGTGTTTTGGATTCGCAGTTGTGCTGTTCTTCTCATAATCTCATTGTAGTGTATGACGACGACGACGACGATGATGATGAGATAGGCGGAGCCTACGAGGTCAGATGGCTTGTCTTCGTGTCCACCGTTAATAGTTTGGAAGTAATGTAAATAAGAAATTATGAATCGATTAAAGATTTCGGATTGTGGTGCTGTCTGGGAAGGTTAATTTTAAAACAGTCATATGATAAAATAAATCATCAAATAATGCGGAGAATTGTCTTGTATTTTAAAATATTTCTTATTAGTTTTGTCGTCGAAGAAATTATGGGCGATATCAGAGGAAAATACAGATTGCAAAGCGATGCATTACCACGGGTAATCCAGAGAGTCAACCCGAATCCCAGAAAACGCAAAAGCCAGATTACCCGAAAGCAGTTTGACAGAAGGCGGCCGAACTCCTGAAAGCTATTGTGTTTAATTAAACACATGACATAATTAATGGTCATGTTAGTGCTGTTGATAATACAGTTTAGTGTATAAAAATCGGCGTAATTGCAGAACACGGGACCGTTAGTTTTCAGCGATTTTAGTATGGTATATAGTATCTAATGACGGCACCAACCCTAACCGACACTCACGACGCTTAACCTGACCCTGACCGACCCTCACGACGCTTAACCTGACCCTACCGACCCTCACGACGCTTACCCTGACCCTAACCGCTAAACCAGCAGTTCCGTCTTCTGCAACTACGCCAAAAACTCATTGGGTTGTGTGAAAATTGATATCGTATCCGGCAAAAATTCGTTTCGGGTATTCTGATTTTGGTGATTCGGGCCGCACGCATATACCCGAATCCCAAGCGGTATAGCATCGTAAAATTATTGAAAACAGGTTTTAGTCATTTTTTCATCGCTCATCCAACTTCTAATTCTACCATATCACAGTTCCGTTATTTATCCAACTTCTGCTTCAACTAAAAATATTTTGGTCGTTCATCCAGCCTCTAGTTTTACAGTCACAATTTAGCATAAAACCATGATTTCGTCGCTCATCCAACTTCTACTTCTGTTAATTAATATGCTCATCCAGCTTCTAATGATACTGCACTACGTCAGCAGTAATATCATGTTTTCATCGTTCATCCAACTTCCAGTTTACGGAAATAAAATATCTCTGAAGTGCTATAAGGCTTGGGATTCGGGTATATGCTGGCCGCACCCCATTTCCGTGGTTAGACTATACTATAGTCTAGATGTCAATTGTAGGGCTCTGTAACGTATATTTTTTCGTTTTGCACCTTATTATTTGGGAGGAATGAGTTTTAGCGTTTGTCCCATGTACATTTAGTCATACTGAAGCTTATTTGGGCAGTGGTTGAAGTCGAACATGGATTCAAGCTGTTGCATATACTAGGACACTTTTTAAATCCAAAAGGAAGCTTTCTGTTAGCATTATTTTGCTGCTTGCTGCAAAAAATTGCTGTGCCATAACTGTCGCTAATTTTTGACATTTTCCTTTGAGAGGTTTTCAGGTTTTCTAAATGGTTTCAATCGGATGATGTTGTTGAATAGTGATGAAACTGAGGAATGAGGACTCCCATTATGCAGTGGCGGCACTGCCGTAGGTCACGCCAGGTCATTTGGTCTCAACCTGCCTTATGACCTGCGGAAATTTTGGGGGGGGGAATTGGTAATATCCCCTATGCATTTAATTTCTTTCACCTGCTGAATAACTCACTTGATATTGTATAGCTGGCATGAATTTTTATAGCATCAAATGTCATAACATGCTGGCTCACTATAGCATTTACTGATCATTGCAATTTCCATTTATACAAGGACTTTTAATAAAAAAAACAGCCTCAATTTAAGCACGAATTACTTCCTTCAATCGAACTTCTAATTCGGTAAGAATTAGTCTCGCCGATCCAACTTCTATTTATGCAGGATTTTCCAGCTGAAGCTCGGTTTTATAGGGCGCAAATAATAGGGTGGCTGGATTGATAAATTACCCTGTAGTTAAAATTTGAGTAGTTAAGATTTATTTTTGCTGGTAATTTGCGTTCTTGCTATTAAAGTGTTTCAATTGCATGAAATGTACATTACTGTACATAACCGGTTGCAGTCTGTCAACCAGATTGTTTCAATTTATATTGTTGCAAAATTAATAATTTTCTTACAATTTATGTTGAGCGCTTACCTGTTGAGTGCATTGTATAATGAGATGTGGCTGGTAGGTATCAGCACTCCGTTTGAGCAATGTTTTAACAGCCATATTTTTTGCCTGTATTCTAACTCAGTTTTTGATATTATCATCATGTGAGCCCCAGTTGGAAATAAATACTTTGTTTAGCAGGAGGCTAATGCAAAACTTTATGCACAGGGTTTAAAGTTCACACTTTGACATATTCATTCATTATCGTGATAACCAATTGGTTCTGAACTCTTTAGAGTCATGTTTGTCGTATTCGGTACGACGTATTTACGGCAAAAAAGTGCTTTAACAGTATGCAAAGTAACAAAAGACATCCTTTTGTCTGAGGTATTCGTGAAGACACGAGTATGAGACGTTAATTGATTATCATCTGGTTACAGAGTTCGTTGTTTTGTAGGACAGGTAATGTGTTTATTTCCCCATTGTTTACTGCCACAACAAGAAATGGTCAGCCCCCCCCCCCCCACAGGCCCCACTTTGAATGTTCAAGCTTCCATACAGCCTGTGACAAGAGATTCTTCTTTTAAACCTCTATTTTCTGAGCCGTTGAAGACATTTTATTTAATCGTGGTCTTGTAGAGTCAGTTCTGGATTGCCTCTGATGATTGGGTAATGGGTAGTTGATGTCACATGTAGGCAACGTTCACGGCAAATTCCATAAATTTGCATTTCGTTTTAGCATCCACTGCTAATGGTTAAGTTTTATGCGTTATGATTGCAGATCTAAGAAGACAGGCTTGCCAGCTGGAAAATGAGATTGACCACAAACTTGTGTCCTTTAGTAAATTGGGGACAAACTATAGCAACTACACGGCATTGGGAAGGTGAGTCGATGCTTCTTTACACGCAATAAAAACAGTGAGTGCTGTACATGATGGCGTGACTGCAGATTGGTTTGGCATAGAATATGAAGCATGACAGAACTGCAAACTTCCCTGCCTCAGACCTGCTTTTGTTGCCACTGGACCATACCATGAAACAAGCTCCAACTGAAGGACATGCTGTTTCATGCATTGCATAGGAGATTTTTTTGGACTTTGCTGACAATTTAATAGCCCTTCATTTTTTTTGCATCAGAGCTTAACTTCCAGCTGCCTTTCTCGTCATTGTGACAGCAACTTGAAATTGGTGACCGCATCTTGTGAGATTTCACTCAGTAGCGTCATGCTCTTTTGGCTGCTCTGTTGTGAACTAGAGAGTTTAGCTGTTTAAGGTTTTGATATGTCACTATCTATCTACATATGTATGTATGTTAGAATAGTTTTCCTCTTCAGTGACCAGCTTTGCTTTACAAGGTAATGTCATGCTCTAATTACTACCTTTACTCCTTTGCCGGCTGTCTGAGTCGATGTCATTGTGTTTCATTTGGGTAGTTGCTCTTATAATGTATTTTTATATTTGTACTGTACTATACAGTGCAATGTCAGCCTTGTACATCATTTTATCTATATGAAAATTGCCTAGAAGCTTTTGGTGTACAAAGAAGCTCTGTAAAAAAAATTCTCTGTTCTCAGCAATGCTGCTTCATCCAAGGTCAGCACGTCACACTTGGTTGACAACATGTCGGCCGACATACAACAGCTGCTTAATTCGGTAAGGGTATCTTGTTTAGTGATGTTGTTTTTGCTGTGGCTTGCCATAGAAGAATAAGATGAAGAGAAGGAAGAAGAAGAATAAGAACAGTCTTTTTCGTTACCATGGTGACCAAAACCGCATCATCAGTCGCTTTCAACATGCAAGTCATTGTTACAGGTCTATCACAATGGAAGCCCACAACAGGCACCTCATCATTACTCGCACCACATACCCAGCGACTCCTGCCTCTAGGAGCTATTATGTTCCTAGAGGCAGCATTGGCTGGGTAAAGTGGGTATGTCAATATATGTCATGGGTTTGAAGTAGACTTTGTTCCTTTGCGTTGATACATATCATGGGCAGATTGCCACCTCTGTTCACTGCACTGCCTGACCTTCCTAAGTCAGTTTGCTCGCTGGATTGATGGTATTAGTGGAGAAGAAATCTCAACACATATTTCTGCTAGGGTAAGGATTAGAACCTTTGACAATTTAATTGAGAATCCAGCTCTGTAACCACAAGACTATCATGCACAGGTCTGCTATTCAAATAAGAACTCGGATGCATAGCAAATAACAATATCGTCTGTTGGAGATGTTTGCATTGCATTGCATTGTTTGTCAACGACTTAAAATATGCTTTGTGACGAGTTTTAATTCGTGCTTTCACATAATATTATATTAATTATCTGGTGTTGCAAATGTTAAGCTTTAGTTTTGGTGTGCCATATTTTGATGCTTGTACATTTGACACGGGTGTGATTGAAGTTAGTAACTGCAATTGAATTATCCATATCAGAATTCTGGACAGCGTGAAAGTAAGATGAACGAAATGCTTCCAGCAGCAATGAATTGACTGTGAGAAATTGTACAGGAGAGTTTCAAGACTACAGAAACTTAGAAACGATGAACTTGAGTCAACTACTAGTTATCCAAGCTGGATAAGGATAAGTGGGGCGCGGTGGTGTAGTGGTGGCTTCGTTGCCTTGAAGCCGGAAGGTTCGAGGTTCGAATCCACCTTAAGTCGCCGCGTTGGGACCTTCAGCAAGTCCTTCAATCGCAATTGCTTTGGCACTTCGGCGTGAAACTTCGATGCAATGTCCGTGCTGTAGATAAACATTCAGTAAAGACTCTGGCAGTTGTTCATGTTGATAGAACGTTAAGCAAATCCTATGTATGAGCACTTGTTACTGCGCTCCTTCAAGATTTCTACTCATAGGTGCTCCCGACTACAGCATAAATACTGAAGCGGGGCTTTGCACCGAAACGCATGAGCAATTGCGAGTGAAGAACTTGCTGAGGTTCCCTATGCTGCAGCTTGAGGTAGATTCCAACCTGCAACTTTCCAGCTCCATGGCACCGCTCATGCCCACACCACCGCACCCCACTGCAATATATGAAAGATTTGAAGGAAAGGGGTAAGAGAGGACCAAGTATAAACTATATAACGAACATAAACAAAGGCATAATTATTAAGACTTTTAGGTATATAATTAGTAGCTTAGATAATAATGGTAATGATACAATTATCATAGGTATGGTATATCTAAGTTGTTTGATTCTTGTGTTGTTGCGGGCAGCTGTCAAAAATTAACGACCGTATGTCCGAGTATCTGAATTCGGACGGCAAGAGACTGCAGACACCGATGGTCCTACACACTTTGCAGCGACATCATGAAATATTAAAGGATTATTATCATGAGTACGAAAAGACGAAGAGCAACATTTCCGCGTTTAAAGAACGAGAGGATCTCCTTGGATCGATCGATCACAGCGTTAGGTCAGTCAGGCCAATTGCCTCTGAGTAGTTTCTTGAAGGGGTGCTATATAAATGCTCTGAATGAATGAATGAATGAATGAATTGCAAGATTTGAAGGAAAGGGGTAAGGGAGGACCAAGTGTAAACTAGATAGCGAATATAAACAAAAGCATAATTATTAAGACTTTTTGGTCTCTAATTAGTATGCGATTATCATGAGTAAGAAATTACTCTTGTCTTCTGTGGAGTAGGGTTAATGCTGCTGCTTCTGCTGAACATTGAGCTTCATCAGCACAGCCTTAGTTCTTTAGTTCCAAAACTTGGATGATGCGCAATGAAGTAGTCTTCAGGGCAGTTAAGAAATTTGGAGGTCAGTTCATGAAAATGGACACTGAGTTCAGTTAGGCCAAAAAAAATAATGTGTTTCCGGTAACCCGACCGACCCTCTTTTATTGCCGCGACTCAAATAATTTTGTAAAAAAAATTTATTTAAAAAAAAATGTTATGAAAAATTTTTTTTCTAACAAAATGTTTTTTCTAAATTTTTTTTTGACATAATACGGTGACATTGCCTTCCGTATAGAGTTGGATCTTAGGCAAAAAAAGTTGTGTTTCCGGTAACCCAACCGACTTACTTTTATTGCAGCGACTCGGAAAATTTTGAGTAAATTTTTTATTTACATTGACATTGCCTTAGAGTTTCACGCCTGCCTAACTACTTCCTGGTTGCCAGTCTTGAAAAACCTCTAGCCTTATCATTCTCACTTGAGTCACCTCTAACGGTGACTAGGGAAAATAAATCTAGCAACCTCTAGGTGTAACTAATCACTGGCTCGATCAGTCTGGAACGACCCCTAGCAGTGATGTGTTGTTCGCGCTCATCTTCCCATTCCCTTCCCACTTTATCTTGCCAGAAAGGATGTCAACAAAATGAAATTAATAGAATTGTTTTCTAGAGCAATTTTAGGTACAGGGAAATAGGCAGTTTATACTTGCTTAGAACACGTACTTTGTTGCAGCGTGTACCTATATGCAAAAAGAGTATTTCGGTATAATTTTTCGTATAGTCACTGTATAAAAATATTTTACCAAAATAAAAATATTTTTCGACCTACCTACCCAATTTTTTTTAGCTCTGTTACCGGAAACACAGCATTATTTTTTTTGCCTTATGTTATCGAAATACTTTTTACAAGACATTTGCTAATTGATCTTGGAGGTGGATATGTTGTTCACCATCCAGCCACCTCGTTCAACACGCTCCTCATCCTCCATTACACTGCTTCGCCCTCCCATCACTTCATCACTGAAATTCGCAAACCGCTCCATAGCCATTGCCGTTCCACCTCTCTGGAACAAACTTCCGCCAGCACTTCGGCAAACTTCCGACCCATCATACGAACTCACCAAAACTCCACCTCTCGCTATCTCCCCACAGGTCTTTCACTCAAAACTGAAAACATTGCTCTTTCAAAAATCCTATCCTGATTCTTCCTCTTCTCCTCACATCCTCCGCCACTTCAACTCTAAACATCACCCACCTTAGTCGTCCATCTATCTGCCTGCCTGACTCTCCGGACTTGACCTGCTGCCTATCGATTTTGTTTTGATTGAGCGCCTGTGAATAAGCTGGTTCCCGCGACTTGGCTTTTGTGGGCGCTGTAGAAGTCTCGAGATTACGATTACGATATGTGGGGAAAAGCGGGTTTGGTTTAGATCAACTAACTTAGCAAAACTCCAGTGTCTGTGTAATAGGAGATTATATGAACTACTTAGGTTGATTTTTGACAATGTTCAGTTCAACGTTATAAAATGTGTTTAGCGTCATTCTCCATTTCAGAGGGTTTAAGGTCATGGTTTATTATTGTAAAGCATATGACTAGTATAGTAATTAAGTACTGAAAAGTGTATTGAACGATTTAAAATGACATTTCATGCATTTAAAATGACATTTTGATGAAATATTACTTGCAGGTATAGCAACAATGGCAGCCACACAGACCTTTACCTAAAAGAACAGGAGCATCTCCTCAGGTAAAACGACAGTTAACATGTATGGTTAGGTTTGGATAAGATAACTTAAGGTTAGATAATTGCCCAATCAGTATAAAGTTATATTAATTAGTCAGTTGTAAGCAAGTCCTAAATGATTGAGAATACCTTCTCTTGAAGATTAATATGACGTCGAAAATTCTCTGGTGTTGCATGATTTTATGTGTATATGATTGGATTGTATGCGTATATGATTGTGCATTTCAATTAGAATGTATGTGCGACATTGTACGTATGATTGCATGCATATAAGATTTTTTGTATGTGTGATTGTATGCGTATAATGCCGTATATAGGATTGTGTGTGTATTTGTGATTGTATATATGTATCTGGTCACTTATATAACACTTGTGAAAATCATCTCAAATGGACTGCGTTGAATGTACTGCATATATATCTTAACAAGAGCTTGAGTGTACAAAGCATTTTCCAATCATTCACTCCTTGATGGCACGATTTGCATCTTCAAGAGCTGCAATCAATTGAATGATTCTCGTATTTTCATTGTCTCCACTGGGCATCTTACACTTGATAATAATGTGTTGTACTTTGAACGCTGGCATAATAGTTTATTGTAAAAATTGTTTCGTTCTTTTCTGCTGATTTATTTCTTATGCTGCCGTAACATTCTTTGCATGTCACGATGGTTCATCTGTGAACGTTATGTTCTTATGTTCTTGCCTGCTCGTTCTTGCAGTTCAGAACGACTGATCGACGATCAAATAAGGTCAGTTTTCTTCAGACGATTTAATTTCGTCATTTGTATCAGTCACCTGGTCACCTGGTGCCGTCAGCTCTTGGAGCTCTGGCGATATTCTTGATGTATCCTCTCCAGTGTCCCCTCTCTCTTGTTGCCTCTCTCAGCTCCTCCAAGTTCATGCCAGACTTTTCCTGTACCTCATCCAACCATCAGTAGTATTATATAAATGAATAACTATTCAAAGGCACTCTTGGGCTGTCTTGGCACCTTTTTATGTATTATTTACTGTTGATTTGCATGCAGTCATTTATTGTTTTCAGGTATACGAGAACTAAAATATTTATTTTTGCATTGCTTTACTAGTCTTATGTTTGTCTGAATAATGGATGGGAAATTATTGACTTATTAGAAAGGACTGTGATAGTTAATCATTGCAATTGATTAGGACACGTGCAATGTAAGTCTAGTATTACATTACACTTTAAATTGTCATACAACACTTGATACTGTTTTGTTTCTCAGCCTTGCCACAGCGACGAAAGGCAATCTTCAGTCGCAGAAAGGTATTTTGTACGGTGTTACCGAAAACATGAACTCCTTGGCCAGTATCCTTTCAAGGGAAATATATGTTTTATCTGTTGATTTCCAACTTTCTGTCGTACTTTGCCGCATAGATGTTCTTCGACGAAGGTCACACTGCTGCCATAGCCTTCATTGCCTCATTCTTTTATGTGATCTTTCTCAGTCTCCAAACAGTCAAGTCCGAGGTCATTGCCACAGCATCGTGGTCACTATTCCTACCTGTGGGGTGCGATGGTGTAGTGGTGGCATCGTTGCCTTGAAACCGGAAGGTTCGAGGTTCGAATCCACCTCAAGCCGCCTCCGAGGTACCTTGGGCAAGTCCTTCACTCGCAATTGCTCAGCGTTTCGGCGTAAAACTCCGAGCAGTGTCCACTCTGTAGTCAGGAGCGCCTTTGAGTAGAGTGCTTGAACGGGTGCTATAACAAGTGCACATACAAAAAACAGACATACCTACCTTGATCAGGATTCTGAATGCATATGCCGCACCCTGTAAATGCTTTGTTATTGTCTTGATGGCCAAGTCTGCCAAACCTCGCCTTTTAGAATCTGCGTTTATAATTCTTATACTTTTCATCTGCTCTGTGATTTTTGACAAACTTGGTACACAAGTTCCATTTTAACTCTTTGACAGCGAGCATGTGCTAAAGCAGCTGGGGAACCAATGCACCTTGCTGTTTAGGATTAAACATCAACTATAAATACATGTAACGTAATTGGTAATTTCTATAGCGTCGCTCACAGCCATGGTCATTCAGCAGTGCCTCCAGTGCGATAATCCCAAGAAAAAATAGGTTGTAAGAAGAGAGAGATATATATAGATAGCGATCCAAAAAAAGAGTCCCACGCAGAGTGGAGGAAAGTGAATTCCACGAGGGTGCCCAAAGATGGTAAAGGATTGAGTTTGAGCAGTAGTGGTCCTAGCTAGTTGGACAAACAAGTCCAACCTGTCCAGAGAACAGAGAGGTTGATGACAAGATGCAAAGAGAGGAGACGAATGAGATCCATGAGATATTTCGGCGCAAGACCCAATTTGGACTATAACCATATTACAATTATTACATTCTATAATTTACTATATCGCCTATAATATAAAAACATAATTTTAGAACAGATCTTAGCAATCAATTGAATAAATTGTACAAATTCATTTGTTTAAAGAAACATCTGAATGGCATGTCGAAGCTATAGGCGGAGACCTGGGCCGAGAATGGGGGGGGACGGAAAGACGCGAGATTTTCAGAAAAATTTCTGACTACCGGCGAAATCTCGTGGGAAAAAAGTTATTTTCGCCGCCAAAAAAGTTGATGACCTTTTTTTTTTTAGTCATCCGGCCAAAATCTCGGCGAAATTTTCTATTTTCGCCGCCCAAAAAGTCTTGACGCTCAAACATTGGGGGGGGACAAATGCATGGGCCGTCCCCCCCAACACTTTCATTGGGGGGGACCGTCCCCCCTGTCCCCCCCTAGGTCTCCGCCCATGGTCGAAGCACATGAAAGAGAAAAAAATAAAACCAAGATGGACCAGGACTACCATGTCTTAGGAATTTTCGAATCATGTAAAAATATGTTTTGCTGGCCATATGGAACTGTAGGCCTAGTAGATGTTTGGAATGTCCACTTGTGACAACAGATTTAGAACATCTTTTTGCAACAACAGAATTGACCAAGAGTTTAAATTGTCTGATTTCCTTAATTGTTTTTGCAAAGATCGATTTCCCGTTATAAATAGCCTGATGCAGCGGATCAACCTGCGGAAAAGAAGGGACACGATTGTTCTTGCTCTGGTGATATCCGTCTGCCTAATATTTCTTATTGTGTATAAGCTGAGTTGGTGATGATGTCTTGTGCCTGACATTGTAACATAATATTTCACTCGTGTTGAGAGTTGATGCGACTTTGAGGCATTTGGGTTTGTTTTTAGAAAGTCTGTAAATATGGTAGTTAAATTTGAAGTGGTTTAGGGTGGTGATAGCTTGTGAAACTGCTTTTTACGTTTCTGGTAATTATGTATTTTTCTGTCCTGTGTGTTAATATAATAATAAATATGCTGTAATCAATAAATACGTATCAGCTGTAAGAGTAGTAGAATGTGTTTACGAGCTTCTTTTATGTCGAGAGTTTGATTTTAGTTTAAATATAAATTTAAATTTAAATATATATTTATTATTTAATTATAAAGTCTGGCCTGCCATCTTCACCAAGAATTATTTTTTGAGTATGCTTCAAAGCATGTACCATTGGTGTTTATAATAACTACAGGATCCTGATATGTTTTAATTTATTATAATTATATGTTAACTTTGCTGTTTTTGCCACTGATATATTATTGATGTGCTTTTATAAATTCCAGGGTTGATAAATTTAGAGGTTTGAGTTTAGTTGGGTGATCAAATTCTTCTGCATTAAAAGACCTACCTGTATATTATGGTACCGATTCGTTTTTGCAGCATCCAATTCAAAGTTTGACGTCAATGTTTATGGGTGAAATGACAGGCTAATGGTGTGTTGATTGCTTCTAGACAAAATCTGTTCATCATTTGATTTGAGGTAGCTATTTTTGTGAATTTGGCAGGAACCATTGCTGAATTAAATTCTTAGCAAATAGCAATTGCAAATGATACCAATGCTTCTCTCGTAAATCACTCAATCTGGGAAAAATAACTTCGTACTGTTTTGCTCACACTGGAAATTTTTTCTACTGCAATTGACAGGAAAGTTGGTATTGGTCTGGTACAACAAAATTACTCTTGTTTTATCATGAAATTATTTGGGTGTTTTTAGTTATCAGCATTCCATGCTGGTCTCTACAAGGAAATTGGCCAAGAGCATTAGCGCATCAGCTCATATTTTTATAAATTGTTTCCCTATACACTTTTGAATCTTTAGTACTCCTTCATGATTTCTTACATATTATCCTTTTGTGACATTTTCTTTGGGTTCTAATCATGCTTCTTACTTGAAGCTTCTGAAAAATTTTCGGAAGCATCCAAATAAGAACAGTTGCATGCTACTTTTGAATGATGGCACCAGACCAGCGTTTTTGGCTTATAGTGAAGTAAGTTTGAAAGATAAGCAAAAATTATATATAATATATATATATGCATATTGCATAATTTGCATATAATTTACATATATCCAGTTTCATTTAGTAATTATTTTTTCAGCGGACTGATGTGCTTGAAATGTAGAAGAGCCTTGCATAAATATCTAACAGACTTCAAAGGTTGAACAGTTTTCGATTAAATATGTCGGACCAATTTTGTGTAGGTTCTCTATCTGACTTAACTAAGATACCAATCTTCAGTAAATTTAACATCTCCTAAGCATTCGGTAGTTAATATCTTTTCTAGTGCTGGCAACATGTACTATTGCATATTTCTTGTTCATTATGGGTCTTTGTAAAATATAAAAAATAATATTTCATGTGTAAAAGCCAGGTGAAAGTGCTAATGGTACCTAATAGGGTAACCCAGTTTGTGGTAGTGCTCGTTCCTTTTGGGCAATTTATAATCACTGACATTGACTGTCAAACTTGCATTGTTCTGATTTGGCATGTACTATAGCCTACTGTTGTTGTGGTGTTTGATTACATTTGAATCGTATTTTAATCTTTGATTACCAGCGACAGTGTATGGGAATCGTAGGCTTCGTAACGGATACAACTGACAGCTCTCTGTTTTGAATTCATTTCATCATTCCATGAATTTCTGTGTATGTGCTGTGTTTTTAAAAAGAACGGTTGCAGACTACTACTATCACTTCTGCTTAAAAGTACCCATTGCTTTGTAACGTATACAGAGTGGTCCAGCATAAATGAACCAACTTTGCATGCATATAACTCCACCAAATTTCGGAATTTATTTATACTTTATGCGTCAAATAAAAGGTAGATCACTCTAGTATTTCCTCTGAAAAATTTGAACTGGTACTAGTTTAGGTTTTAATTATATGCTCGGAGCAGCGCTAGCAACCATATTATTTTGCTGTCATTACTGACGCAATAATGGCGCCGTTGACAGACGATCACGTTTTGATCCTGATTTTACGAACTGATAAGGGATTTAATTCGGTTGAAATTATTAACGAGTTTTCTAATCAAGAATGGAATAAAAAATGCCTTGAATCATTTGCTATGGAAAATTGATAAAGCAGGACCTTCTATGGGAATCGGTGCGCACATCCGCTAACATTGCTCGTGTGTCCGAGTAAATTTGCAGTCAACTGAGTCAAGACATTGACCCGGGTAGACCCTAGAAGCAAATCTCCTTGGCGAAATTCAGCGCGAAACAGATAGTCCTAGAAGCAACGTATAACATATTTCAAAAGATGATCTAAAGTTATTCGTCAACGTGAAGCCAACAGCTCTCCAACGCTGAAGCAAAGAAATGGCTGGCTTGCTGTGAGCCGGTTTTTTGCGTCTGAAACAGCGAATGGGTGTACACGGCTGTTGATAAAATTGATAGGATATGGTTTAGCGATGAGAAGATATTCATGGGAGAGACTCCTGCAAACACCCAAAATGATTGTGTCTATGTGCGTGTTAGCAAAGAATGGTTTGTGAATATTCCGCGGAAACGGCGCCATATCACGTCAACAATGACAACTAAATATGTTAGTTTGCGCTGTTCCGAGCATATAATTGAAACCGAAACTAGCACCATTTAGACTTTTTCATGGCTAATACTTGAGTGGAATATCTTTAACTTGACGCATAAAGTGGGAATACATTTTTTTAAATGGCGGAGTTATATGCATGCAAAGTTGGTTCATTTATGCTGGACCACCCTCTACATTGTTACACTGCTGCACTTCCCGAATTAGTTGGATTCGCTACATGGTACACAACATAATTGCAACAGTATGTATACGTGTAGATAAATTATATGAAGACATTGTATATAGTATTGTTTGAATTCCTTACAAAACACTTTGCTGTTGTGAGGTACTTGCATGGGCAGAGACTCAGAGGGACAGGTCCCTCAATGGGTTTGGTGGGGGAAGGCTCATGCATTTGTCCCCTCTAATCATTAAGTGTTAGGATATGTAGACTTCACAAACACACTGGCGAGGTTTTTAACGTTAGAAGAAGAGATCTTCGAACAAATGACCTAATGACTTAAAAAAAGGTCGTCCTTAATTTTTGGCCGGCGAAAACATGGAAAGTTTCGTTGGCGACTCAGCCATTCGTCCGCCCAAAGCGTCCTTCATTCGGCCACTCGTTTGTCCCCCTCAAAGTCTCCACCCATGGGTACTTGTCGGTTATTTTTATATGGGCTACCTAAGTGTCACTGGACTATTATTAGGTGGCATAAATTATTATGAGCCAACTGGATTATTTATTCGGTTTATCTTCGTGGGTTCAATGCTGTTACAGATGTAATTACGTGTTTATCTGATGATGAAACAATCTGCGATCGTCAACAATTTAAAACAATTGCTATTTACTATATAGTATTTAGTGTTATTGTTTGAATCATCCTTAATGTACATTTAATGAATGGTAATTTATATTTGATGTTAATGACTCCTCGTAGTTAGTAGACTTTGCGGGAATTTTCCTAAGAATAGTTAAGATGAGTAAAGACAATGCTATCCAAATATGATAATATCATGACAGTGTATTGTTTCCATCATGCATTGTCCAGAATTACTTTTATTTGTGGGACATTTCTGAAGAATGGTTAAGATGAGTATCTTTATATTGCATTCTTTCTGCTTTTGAACAAGACAATGAGCACTATCCAAATCATGCAGAAGATAATATAATGACAATGTATTATTTCCATCGTACATTGTCCGGAATTGTATTGTGTTTTTTGTGTGTTCTGGCAATGTCTTGTGTGGAATGGTTTGCTGTAGAGTCGGTGGATCTGTCTGATGGGGAGGGGGAGGCAACTGGATAAAATCTTTTCCATTGACATTAAGAACAATTTTCATATCCATATTTATCCTTTGTTGCTATTGCTTGAGTGTTGTTATCTTTTAATATGTGATATATGTGTAATCTTTCAGGGGTAATATTGATGGCAAAGTATGAAAAGAGTGGCCTCAGTGTTCTCTGTAAGCTGCTGCACACCTACACAGCAGTTTCTTGGTTTCACACTACTTAAGAACCGGTCAGGTGACATAAATCTGGGACTATAGTTAACACGTAATACTGGCTGCAGTCATTTAACATGGCGTGCAGGCGGTCAATGTGTTTACTGCAATAATAATCCAGAACACCTTTGAGAACAATTGCAGAAAACCACACGGTGAATTTTCGATTCGGAGAAAGTTAGGCTATTCGGTCTTCCTCGAAATATAAATGCACCTGCATCTATGGAATGTGTAGGACAGTAGGAATGTGGTTGGAGAAGAACTGGCTATAGTTGCGGAAAGATTGCACAGATCACACAGAAAGATGGTACTGCTACTGATTTTTTGCTTTTATAATCATTCCATTTCATTGTATAGTTTTTGATCATTTTCTGGGCGTTGCACGCAGTGATGTTTCTTTCATTATTAAAGTTCTAATATTGCCTGTTCCAAAATATCCCCAGTGTTTCACGACAAATTCTGAATGATGGTTGAGTAAGAAGCTGATTCCAGAATAATTTGAACTTTTTAAGGATTTTTATCTTTGTGAACATAATATTATTGCTGAGAGAGCCTCCGAGCTTATTCTGTAATGTTTAATTATAGGTATATTATATGTTCTATTAATGGTCTCAGGTCTACTCACTTGAAATCTTTATCTCAACCTCCACTTTCGTCCTCTCTGAAATTCTCCAGTCTGTGCTGCGCGAGCTCTTTGGAACAGAATCCCAATAACAGCTCTCCACCTGTTTGTTCAGCCACCTATATATCTTCCCCTTTCAAACCTCTCCTCCGCTTTCACTTCTGCTATTTTCCACTCACGAGTCACGACTGAAAGCCGAACTATTCAACCTATCTCGATTCTGTTCAGATTCCACCACACGACTGCCATCTGCAGTCAGAGGTTAACTGCGGAATTCTCAAGGTCCACACCAGTTGGCAGTGATAACTGACGAAAACCATGGACATTCACTGCATGGTACGCAGGTGCACACGTACTGCACAGCCGAAGGATTTAATTTAACACAGGCATTGATAAATAGATAGGCCTACCCCCTATAGGGAGCTTCTCCCATCATATATAGCAAACTTCAGACGCATCAAAGACTCTCATTATCTTTGTACGCATCTTGTATTGGTCAAGAGTGTCTCCTATATTTTGGCAGTATATATGATTATTTACAGTGACATGGTAATAGTGTTCTGACCATTACGCCGCACATACATTGGAGCAAACCAGATCCCCCAGCCCCTGGTGAATTGACAACTATTGTTTTAACAATCAGACTACTTTGGGGTTTTAAATTGTTTAAATTCGTGCTAAAGCGCTACGGTAATGAAACGAATGATCCACAAAGTTCAACTGAGATTTATAGTTAGAACCTCTGACAAATAGGCCCAGTGGCGGCGCCCGGATTTCAGTTGGGGGGGGGGGGGGTGAGCTGAGTTTGCGGGAGAAAATTTTCCGTTTTCAGTCGCCAACATTTCAAAATCTCAAATTATTTTCCATTTCAGCCGTCAAAATTTCTGACGACCTTTTTTAGTGATTTGGGCAAAATCTTGGAAAATGGTCCTTTTTCCTAACCGCCAAACTGTCTGCCAAACCTCATGCGTACCTTTACGGTTCTTTTAGGGGTGGGGCTAAAGGGGTTAATTGTGCAAATTTTTCATTTTTACATGGGGGAAAATGATCGACTTTTTAAGGGGGGCTTAGCCCCACCTCCCCCTAGCGCCGTTACTGAATAGGCCTAGGCCTACTCATAATCCTTAATCTCCTGCTTTGCATTTTGAGGTTCTTGCTAAAAAATCTGGCTATGACCATTTGACAAATGTGTTTGCCCCTTGAAGCCCCTCAGGGCCTATGCAAAATTAGGCTACATGTGGGCGCCCATTGCTCCTGACATGAATCCATGGCGTATATGAAACCCGCGTCCTTCTGCCCTTCTGATCTTCATTGTTGCCATTCGACCACATCCCCTCCCCAATGTAAATCTAGTTGAAGACAGAAGATCTACAGACGGTCGCCAGTGCGTGGCGCGATGGGCTTTTCAGAGGTAGTGTGTATAGGTGCATGTAGGCTACTCAAAGACTCGGCATTAAGTGTCGGACGATACACGCATAGATTTATATGTATACAATGTATACATGCATATAAAAGCAACTACTAAAGTTGCATGGTACAACCTTTATGTACTAGCTGCCATCATCTAGGCCTTGAACACTGCAGGTTCTACGAGTTGCATCCGAACTGGCCAAGCATAGGCCTACAGACCGACTCTTGTGGGATCTAAGTTTGTAATTTTTATTGAAGTCTGTAACATAATAAATGATATAATTATAGCCAGTATGAGGAATGTAGAAAATAACTGGATCATGAACTCATGATGATCTATGTGGGCTTTGCATGGGTGTGCAAATGTGCAATGAGGACTTTACTATATGCATGGGGTCCTAAGAAAAACGGGGCGTTTGAACCCCGCAATTCTCGCCTTGAATACGGGCTACATTATAGGCAGGGCTTAAAGTGTGCCTGGACGGTCATGGACGGCGTCCATGCACTTGTTTTAAAATCCGAACGCCGTCCAGCCACTTATTGGCGAGCACAGACTGGAAAGGTAAGGGGCGTCCAGGCACTTCTTTTGGAGGGGTAAGGGGCGTCCAGGCACTTATTTTTCCACACTTTAGACACTGATTATAGGGCTACTTGAAATTATATTTTGTTAGGGATTTATTATGAGCACTTTCCAGTTACGCACTTTCGTGCAGGATTCTTTTTGTTAAATGACAGCTTAATAATAATAATAGTAATAATAAGAATATTAATAATAAATAAATAATAGGCTACATGCACGCACATATATAGGGCATATAATATTATACGCACATGGCCTATTTAGGCTATAGCCTACTTATAATATTGGTTATGCAATCTTTTTTATTCTTAATTTAGCCTAATTGTAACCGTAAACTCTTAATTAATTTACTTAGAACGACACTCGAAAGTCAATTGCGACCGAACTTCACACAACAAACAGGACGATACTTTATTGAGACTTTATTCGCGAGCGCTACGTCGAATCAGATAATGTTGTCCAAAGTAGGCCTATAGTAGGCCTAGCATGCGCAGCAGGTTTTTGATCGGTTCCCAGAAGGGCATGGAGAGTGGCACATCAGGCAGCTGTTTAGGTTATGCGAGGTCGTTTAGGTCGAGAATTTGAGAGTGCAGGATCTGATGAGTCCAGGAATGTCGAATTCTTGAAGTGGTGAGACTTCAGTTTTCAGTGGAAAGTTCAAAAAGAGGCGATGTAGGTTATATACAGAGGAGACAGTACTTATCCCGGTTTCATGTAAATATCGACATGTAAATCTCGACAGAGATCAGATAAGTAGGACGGAACCAGTGAACCAGATGGGTTGTCCAAATGATAGCAAAAGGTTCTTGATGGGTTCCCAGATGAGTCCAGGAATGTCGAATTCTTGAAGAGGTGAGACTTCAGTTTTCAGTGGAAAGTTCAAAAAGGGGCGATACGTAGCTAGGCTATACAGATTAGGCGGTAGGCCTACTTATCCCGTTTTCATGTAATAGGCTAATGATGTGGAGCGAACGACGTGGCCCGTAGGCTATATGACGCAAAGGTTTGTGGGTTCTGCATGCACGGAGATCTTAAACAACGACGCAGAGCGCAGTAAATGACAAGTCGGAGCCGCGCTATGTGCGATTTATGGTGACGATGATTGGAGCATAGCCCTCAGCAACACCACCACCACCCGCAGCAGCACATGAGTATCATGCATACCTTTCAATCAGAGCTTTCCTCTTACCGGAGAGAATTGCAATGTGATTAGCAACTCAGTTGTAACCTGTAGCATAAACATATCGTTATGGCATGCAATAGGCCACGTAATAGTATTATGTTCGGCGTCGAATAAGCAAATGCCTGATGTGCTGTTGATCGCTTTTGTAAGTGAGCTAACATCACACCCAAGAGACCATAATTGTGTCAATCGACAGACCCGGCAACTGCGTAATTATTTTTCCATGCGTGACCCGTACGTGGACCCGTCACTGCTGACTCTTGAAGCTAGTTGATATAGGACTGCGTTCCTTTGCTCGCTGGTGTTGGCCTATTGCATGCGTTTGCAATAACATTTAGCAAGAAAGGCCAACGCAGAGAGCGCTTCTGAGTAGGAAGGTCTATTATTCGGATGGGCGCTACATAAATGTGCAATTACGTTACAGAATTTTTACTTCTGGCCAAGATATTGGCAAAAACCGTAGGGGTATTTGTTATGGCCCACCCTGTACATACATACATAGTTTTACATACATAAATACATACATACATACATACATACATACATACATACATACATACATACATACATACATACATACATACATACATACATACATACATACATACATACAATGTCATACATGCATGCATACATACAATGTCATACATGCATACATACACACATACATACATACATACATACATACATACATACATACATACATACATACATACAAGTCATACATACATACATACATACATACGTACATACATACATGCATACATACATACATATACACACACATACATACATACATACATACAAGTCATGCATACAAGTCATACATACATGTATACTGACTTTCAGACTGACTGGCTGACTGACTGACAGACAGACAGGCACAGAACTTCCGTTGGACTGTCTTTGTGGTTCAGCAAGCGCGGCGTAAAGTTGACTTTTCGTGCGTTTGCTCTTCTCAAGGCGTCCACTACGGATGTCTGTGGTAGCGCGTCTATCCTGATCGTTGTCGTCGCGCCTGAATCTGTCTGTCTGTCTGTGTCTGTGTCTCTGTCTCTGTCTCTGTCTCTCTGTCTCTGTCTCTGTCTCTCTGTCTGTCTCTCTGTCTCTCTCTTTGTCTCTCTCTGTCTGTCTGTCTGTCTGTCTGTCTGTCTGTCTCTCTCTCTCTCTCTCTCTCTCTCTCCCCCTGAACAGTTCCATGCCTCCAACCATGGACGCAGCGTCGGCTGCGGCGTCGGATCGGACCGTGTATCCATCATCACTGCCCTTATGAGCTGATAGGACTTGGCCGCATCTTGCGCCAGGTGCAGAGGCAGCCGTGGCGCCGATCCGCATCATCTGCTGCCGCATCCACGTGCGGTCTGCCGCCGCAGCCGCAGCATCTTCCTTCCCTCCTCCTCCTTTTCGCCTTTATCTGTCTTCCGACTCTTCTTTCCCTCTCGCTTCTCCCTTTCCATCTCTTTTCCTTCCCCTAGTAGTCCTACATTTCCGGCGATCTTCCTACTAACTTTGTCCTCCTTTCCTTATACTGCTATTTCACTTCTGCTCATCAGCCATGCACCCATGCATCTCCTCCTATTCCTCCTCCTCTCCTTCTCCTCCTCTTCTTCCTCCTCCTCCTCTTCCTCCTCCTCCTCTTCCACGTCTTCCACTTTTCCTTTCCTTTCCCGGAGTTTCTCCACATTGTTCTCCAACGACTATCTCTCCTTTTGGAGTGTCCTTCACCCTTTTATACCCTCGTTCTGACTTTACCCGCTTGTTCTACTTTTCCAGAGTTCTTCCCATGATCTCCTTCATCGTGCTTCTCCATATTGTCTCGACCTTCTCTTTATCTTCTTCTTCTATCCTTCATTCCTTTTCTTCTTCACGCGTGGAGGTGAAGGTTGAGAGGACGTCACTGGTCGGTTTACTATCTCTCTCTCTCTGTCTCTGTCTCTGTCTCTGTCTCTGTGTCTCTGTGTCTGTCTCTGTCTCTCTCTCTGTCTCTCTCTCTCTCTGTCTGTCTGTCTGTCTCTCTCTCTCTCTCTCTCTCTCTCTCTCTCTCTCTCTCTCTCTCTCTCTCTCTCTCTCTCTCTCTCTCTCTCTCTCTCTCTTTCTCTCTCTCTCTGGGTCAGGTCATTAGGTCGCCATGCATGCAACGTATGCGCAGTCGTTGATCTTATGGTAGCAGGTTTTGAGAGAAGAGGCGTTATTTCATGGCTGCAGCGGATAAGCGGAAAGACGGAAGGATTTCATAGGAGGAAGAGTAGAGGAAAGCGAAAGACGAGGAAGAGTGGAGGAACGGCAATCGAGTATGGGAAGAGGTGGCAGAAGAGTAGGAAGTGGAAAAGAGGTGATGGAAGAGAACGAGGAGGAGGAGGAGGAGGAGTATGAAGTGGAGGAGGATGCAGAGCAGGAGGAAGTGAGGGGCAAAGGGTGTGGCGTGACAGAGGGAGACGGAGAATGAGAGTAGAAGCGAAGAAGAAGGAAGAAGCTGGTGAGATGAAGGGCTTGGAGGTGAGAGCAAAGGGATGTGGAGGAAGAGGAGATGGTTAAACGCCAGAGCCGCGATAGCATTCAGCTGGAGGCTGGCAGGCTGCAGCAGCAACAGCAGCAGCAGCAGAAGTGGGCATAAGATTTCTTGGAAACTTGGTCCCGTTCCTGGTTCGACGTTTGCCCAGGGGCATTCGAACGGTGATCCTTCTACCACTCGGTAGATCGATTTTCTATCGTGCAAGGGTAAACGACATTGGATTGAGTACGATGTGAACACGACTTCCAAAGCAGTAATCTAGAGTGTGGCTTGACGGAATAGACCTAGGTCTATACAGACTTAGTTGACATGCTAATAAACGGTTTCAAGGCAGTTTACGCTAATCAAACAGTAGTGTCTGAATGCTTGGCTACTTCCTGCCACAATGGATACACGTCCGGCAATTGACTGTGGGTGTTTGACACACTCAAATCGATTATTAGTATCATCATTTAAATCATTTTGATTTATTTTACTCGTGCATTATATATTTGGCTATGTTTCACAAGGCAATTCATTATTAAACGTTGGAAAATCGTAAGCAGGTACCTTTTCATGACCCCAAGAAACTACACAGCAATACATGTTGCTAGCAAAAATTATTTACCGGACACAGCCATGGCCGGTAATGTCTGAAATTTCTAACCGGACAGTTTGTGTAAATTCCGGACTGTCCGGTTCATTACCGGACGCCTGGCAACCCTAAATTTAATTTATTGACAAGTGCAAATACAAACATATACAAATCTATAGAATCTTTGTAGTGAATGAATGAACGAAAATTTGGGCCTCTGGCTTTCTTACTGTTTGTTCTAGAAATCAGTGACAGTTCTATGGGAGAGCAGAACTTCTAGCAGAAATGTGTGTGTGTGTGTGTGTGTGTATTTGCAGTTTAACGTCACTTTGTGGTAACAAAGATCATTAGCGACGCCCTCCCACTTATCCAGGCTTGGGACTGGCACTGGCAGAGTGCAACCAGTGACAGAGTTCTAGCAAAAATAGGGATTAAGAGTCTGTTGGAATTTTGTTAATTATGATAGTTAGATTACAAGGATCGAGGCGAAGAAAAATCGCGCTGAACGCCAGAAGTGTCTTCAACGAAAAATAATGCTATCCATATTTTGTTTGATTCATTTAGAGTTGAAACGACCAGGGATGCGATCATGTGAGCAGAAGTGGAAGAATCAGGCATAGGCTACAGTACAGTAACTCTTTGGTGTAATTACTATGTGAACCAACAGCAGTCTTTGCGGATCAATATTGTTATGATCTGTTCGCTTTTGTCAATTTCCTCTGTCATTTCCGTCTCTCGTTAACGAAATTGTCCTTTCAAAGTTCTGATTCGTTTTTATTGAAATGTTTAAAATGTTGAATTGTCGATGTATAGGCTAGATCTATTAAGAAAATTTGACCGGAATTTAGCTGTTTATTAATTTTTATTTTTATTCTTAAAATTTAATGAACTTAAGTTGCGTTCACAATTATCGGTAGCCTATATATAAAAATTATATACAGACTCAGCAGAATCGATCCGACCCACTGCGCATGCGCACACCGTGCGGCACACGACATATCGATTCCGCTCGTTGTGATCGAGCAATGGTCATGCATGGACTATCCGTGATAGATGGCGGTAAACAGGCGTGAAAGGGAGAGGAACGCAGTGACGTAGAACGGAGATAAAGAGATGAAGATCGAGCGACGTAGAGATGTGGAGATATACTCATGGAGAAACTGGGAAATGGACCGATGGACAGCGGAACGGATGAACGGATGGTAGGATGAACGGATGGTAGGATGATAGGATGACTGGATAGATAGATAGATGGATGAAGGAACGGATAATATACAAGCATTAAGTCTGAATAATATATTCTCAAGTATAATAGGCTATGCGGCCTTAACTGCTTCAAGACCAGTGCTTGTATACTTCCTGGCTTTGCACGCATATGTATGTATACAGCGGTTTGAGCAGATTCAGGCCTAAGCTCTGCTCACGAAGAACTGCAGCGGAGGCCAGAGCTTAAGCCAAGATTGCTGCTGCTGGTGGTGGTGATGATACTGCTGCTGCTGATGGCGGGTTACTCATCGCTCTCCTTCATCTGGATGGTCTCGGTTCCTAAAGTTTCCCTCAGCCTTCGTCCGTCCATCCGTCCGTCCGTTCGTTGGCCTGTTCGTCCCTGCATCGATTTCTTCGTTCGTGCGTGCGTGCGTGCGTGCGCGTCTGTTCGGCTGAACGGGTCTTTCGGTGAAGAGAAAGAGATGCAGAGATAGTTGTTGTATTGCAACCGTACCTCTTTTCCCCCCAAGGCAGAGCACGGAGACCCGCTGCCGGATTACGGCCGCACCAGATCACACCTCCTCCCATAGCCCCATCATCGAAAGCACGCGCTATATGCACACCGTGTTCTACACGGACGTTGTAATCTTAAAGCTGGCAAAGATGAACACGACGACCAGACAGACACACAGACAGCATGGAACGCTGATCTATAAATTCGAAGCATGAAAATTGATGGTATGACAAAACCTCGGACTGTAAGAAGGACATTGAACCCGACTGACAAAGTAAGACAGACAGATTCACGCGGGGACAGACGGACAAACACGACGACATTCGCACAAACGGACACTACACAGAGACCGGTCGGAGAAGGTCATCCACGAAGCCAGACGAACGCACAGACAGAACTGGAAACGAACACACACATATGTATACAGCGACGAGAGTCTGGAGTTAGCGTCTGCATGCTATAGCCTGCATCTGGAACCGTAGTCAGACTGTTCTATCCAGCGGCATCCGTAGCAGGCGGGCAGGCTGGCGAGTATAGGCAGTCCATCCATCCATCCACCGTCTTCGGCCCCGTCCGCTCCGTGGAGTTAGGCCGTCGCAGACAAAAATCAGAGCAGAGCCAGCTCCGCATATTTACGTTTAACTTGGCCGACGCTGCTGCTGATACGCGTGCGCCGCCACCGCGGCCGCCGACGCCGACGCTGGTGTAGCCCCGTCTTCTTACCGCAACACAAAAGCCGAGAAATGTCTTGGCCCCCGGCCTAACCCGTTGCCGCCGCCGCCGCCGCCTCGTCAATCCTAGGGCCCCCTTAATCGAAATGCCTGGAATCGGCATCGTGTAAGACCTTAATCGAGGAGTAGGAGGAGGAGGAGGAACAGTAGTCTGTCCAACCACAAGACGAGACTCTGGTATAATACGCGACGGGAGAAGCTAGCTATCGAGTCCGGTCGGTCAAAAGACTCTGTGTGTGTAGGCCTACACGTCGAGTATCGTGTGATCATTTCTTCCATCTTAAACGCACGTCGGTAAAACGCTGCCTTGAAAACCGTTGAACTACTTCTCGAGAACGTCTACAGTAACTGTCTAACCTTGCTGCCTCCAATGTTGTCTCAGTTAGCGGACACCACGGAGAAGAAGAGGAGGAGGAATCTCTTGTGATCCTCATAATCCTCCGTACGGATACGTTTTTTCGCCTCTATGCTTCGTCTGCCCCTACGTGGCACCTCTGACGTAATATATGGAGTAGAATAGGATTTGCAGGAAGTGCAAGTGAACGGAGAGGGTATCGGAGAACAGTTCCCGATATGACAATATCGACTGAACTATGCGGATAGCGACGAACTGTTATCTGTTATCGACAACCGCCAAACACATTACGCTATCTGTCCTCTTCGTTCGCCCAGATTATCTCGATCACTTATGGGAGTGCCACAAGGTATACGTCTAACCTCAGTCAGCTCAGGTAAGTACTTTACACCAATGCGGAATATCTGCGCTAATCGCTAATGTTTGAATTGTATGTATGTATGTATGTTTGCAAAATGCAAGCATGTATGTATGTATGTATGTATGTATGTATGTATGTATGTATGTATGTATGTATGTATGTATGTATGTATGTATGTATGTATGTATGTATGTATGTATGTATGTATGTATGTATGTATGTATGTATGTATGTATGTATGTATGTATGTATGTATGTATGTATGTATGTATGTATGTATGTGTGTGTATGTATGTATGTATGTATGTATGTGTATTGTGTGTATGTATGCATGTATGTATGTATGTATGTATGTATGCATGTATGTATGTATGTATGTATGTATGTATGTATGTATGTATGTATGTATGTATGCATGTATGTATGTATGTATGTATGTATGTATGTATGTATGTATGTATGCATGTATGTATGTATGTATGTATGTATGTATGTATGTCTGTATGTATATATGTATGTGTGTATGTATGTATGTATGTATGTATGTATGTATGTATGTATGTATGTATGTATGTATGTATGTATGTATGTATGTATTCCTTTTATGTATCTACATGTATGTCTGACATTGTATGAGTGTCTATATACATGTTTGAATACATGTATGTTTGTATACATGTATGTTTGTATACATGTATGTTTGTTTACATGTATGTTTGTATAAATGCAAGCATGTATATGAAATGTGTGAATTTGTCGTTTATGTATGCATGCATTGTGTTATGTTTGATCATTTTATAAAGCGCTCCCATCATCCAGACTCCAGAGCCTTTCAGTAGCGCTTCCAGTGAGAATGTGTGAGATCGACGCTGAGAGAAAAAGGCCGAAAAGTATTTTTTCACCAGCGGAATATCTACTCTAAAGTACATGTGTATGTTTGTTTGAATGCAGGAACGTATATGTGTGCATTTATGTACGCATGCATTGTAATGCATTGTCTTTGCAGAGTCGTTAAACTTGTAGCAACAGTCTATTCCCTAAACAACCGGGCTTTCTTTCCCGGGTCGGCCTTCCCCTCCCGGTTGAGTTTTGGCTCATTTCTGACTCATTCTATTTCTCACTGGGCTCAAGTTGCGCCCGCCCTGCGTAGGGATAGGAGCCCCCAGTACTATCATAGGCTTCTTTATTTATTACCTCCATGATAGGTTCGATCATTTTATCCAAGACACCATGGCACCGAAATGTTCGGAAAATGTTATCAGATATACTATTCTGCGTGTAATAGTGTGTGAGCGGGAAAGATTAAAGCGAAGAAGGAAGGATGGAGAAGGAAAGAAGTACGGTAAAGAAGAAGAGAGGGAAGCAGATGAGGAAACAGATGAGGAAGTGGGTGAGGACTGGAGCGATCGGAAAGAGGAGAGTATTGTGAGATTTGTTTACTTGCTTGTATGTGCACTTGTTATAGCGCCCCTTCAAGCTCATTACTCAGAGGCGCTTCCGACTGCAGAGCGGACACTGCATCGAAGTTTCAGGCCGAAGCGCTGAGCAATTGCAAGTGAAGGACTTGATCAAGGTCCCTACGCGTCGGCTTGAGGTGGATTCGAACCTGCAACCCTTCGGCTGTAGGGCCTAAATCGACGAACATATACCCACTACACCACGGCGTCTCACAAGATGTGAGGATGGGTGAAGGAGAAGAAAGAAGGAGAGGGGAAGAGGAAGAAAAAGTTGCCCGCTATAAGTAGCTCCTAGAGGTACAGCCATATGATCGAGTTATAAGTGTTGTTGCGACGTCATTTTCTTTGCCTCGGCATATAGGGGATAGTGGGGATAAAAGCTCGCTGCCTCCCTGCGTCATCTTTCCATCGCATGATGTACTGTACAGTCAGTGCACTCTTAGTTAAGTTCGCTACGAATCGCTAGGGGCGCCAGATGCCAATCAAACTAAAGTCTAGATGAAATTCTGCCTTGCTACTTAGATTTGAACACCTTGCACTTCGATTGCAAACCCAGCATGCAAAATACCGAACTGTAATTATTATACCGTGCACTACTAAAAAAGGCCGAGGAGAGACATTCCGGGTCCTGGGAAGAGACGTCACTGGCTCCGAAACTATCTCAAGACTTGAAGAGAAAATTTTTAGAAACAAATTTGCGTAATAAAAGTGATGGTGCGAAACCTACGATATTATATTTATGTAAGCTTATAGAATACTGAATATATATGATGATTATATTAGGACTTATTCGGTTGAATAATAATTATGAAGTGCAAGCTGACTGTAGTTAAATCTCTGCGTTATAATATTTAAAACGGCACAAGCAATTTAAAAAATATATAAATGCGTACCCCGAGTCCCTAAAAGTCGCGGGCCCATGGGCATTTGCCCCGCCCGGCTCCCTCTTGACTGTCCTGTCCCTAAGTTATTTATTGAGTAGGCTAGTTGTGTTGATTGAGTTTACAATCAAGCCAGGTGATTGACTGAATCCACTAACCGATTCGCAGCAGAGTACCTGACAGCAGGACCAGACAATCATCATTTCTTGCTGAAGCAGTTATAATGTCAGGTAAGGTCGAGCCGTCTGATAGATTGGGGTGGGGGTAGAACGAATTCCGAGGCCAAAGTCCAACAGCATTCCGGAGGAACAGCGGGGCCACAGAATCAAGGTACTCCAGTACAAATTTCGTTTTCCTTCAACTTTGACGTTTATTGGCTATATATGCTAAGTGCAAATACTCACGGATTTATATTTATACAGAAGCCTCGCGAGGAGAGGAATCTCGGAAAGATCGCGAGCATGCAGCGGCAGAGAATGAGAATTGTCGAGACGAGAGGGGATCAATTGACATTTGATATGTGAAACCAAGCAACTTTGATTAGTCTAAAGACTCCCCGCCCCCTTCCCTCGGCGAGATTCTTAAAATTGCGTTTCGCTGGAGAATGGCTCATCGTTGAGCAAACTTAATGCGAGAAGTCAAGTTTGGGAAGACTGGGATGCCTTCGAGAAATGACAGAACAGGATAAGATAGAATTGGAGAGGATGGAAGAGGAGAAAGGAGAGCAGGATAAGATAGAAAAGAAGAGGATAGAATAAGAAAGAAGAGGAAAGAATGATATGGTAGGCCTACATCGGAGGAGAGCACATCAGGTTGTGGGGAGAGGGGAGATCTTCCACACATTCTGCAGAAGCATTACGGGTTTGTTTAAGGCGATATCCTTCTGGTTCTGATAATGTAAACACAGCTTTCGATTTAGTGCCGGCCTTGATATTATGTCGAGGTTCTGACACTTACTGCAGAGATGATGAGGAGAGGATGAGGAGGAGGATGCATTATGAATTCCAGGACTGGCGTAATGAAAACCTTTATCGCACGCTACGACTGCCCTCTGACGCCCGATCGAGCACACAACCTATAACTCTCATACCTAAACACATTGGGGCCTATACACCTTTTACACAAACGCACATTACATATTGCATTTCAGTGGCTGTTTGACGCCGTTGATACGATGCTGGCAGGTGCAGCAAAACTAAGCGAAATAACCAGCGCTGTCAGTACTTGGCTGTATGACCTCCGTTCAGATTGCACGCTTAGCGCTAGGTTGCTGTAAGCCGTCTTTAATACGCCTCAGCGAAAAGATTCCTCTGTATATATCTATAGCAACGGAGCAGTAGGCTACATGCATTGTGTGTAGATCTATACAGAGCAGTATTCGCATCTTGTGTGTTGCTTTTGTCTAAATGCGCATGCCCTTTAAACAAACGCCAAAACACCGTTCATGTAATTGAATGCACATACTCCGCTTACCTAACCGCACATATAGGGGAATCTACATTTATAAAACGTATAATTTATTATATGTACCTTCTCCAGGGGTGGATGTGGGCGGGGGCAATCCGGCCATGCCCCCATTTGAAAAGTGCATGGGACGTGGCCCCCATTTGGTTTCAACAAGCCATTGACTCAATGCAGCCGGAGAGAAAAGCAGGATACTAGAGAGGCCTTTACTCTGACCAGGATGACTGATGACTAAAAAAGGTCATCAACTATTTTTGCGGCTAAAACGGGATCTTTTTTTGGAAATTGGGAGAATGATTAAAAAAAGGTCGTCAGATTTTTCGGCGACCAAGACGAAATTTTTCCCCTGTCCCAAGACCGAAAATTTTGGGCCCCTTCGAAAATTTCTGTATCCGCCCTTGACCTCCTCGTTTCCGATGTAGCCTGAGATACAAAGGTTACCTTTACATCGCAGGCGTCTTCGTTGATGAGTAACGTGATTGAATTTAAATAGATGCAGTCAGAAGAAAGTTATTGCACCCGGACCTCCTGAATTTTAACTATAGCCTACGCTTACGGACAACTCTTTTGACTTAACGCAGCGCTCGTGAATAAGCTGACGACCCACGTTTTTCTTTCGAGTGGCGCTTTAAATGTTTGGAGATTACAGTTATTGATTTCTTAACAAAAATCCGACACATTATATAGATTAGGCTTATAACATTTGGCTCGCCAGCAGAAGAATAGCGTGGCATTAATTCGAGTAAAAAGTTGTCTATGGTTTTCGATGATATAACAATTGTATCAATATTTCAATAACAATGACACTTCAGAGCTTAAACAAATTTCTAATATTCATGACCTCTATCGCACCAATTATAGACCTACCTAAGTAACATCATCAATCAACAACCGTGGGCTCAATGCCCGTATAGGTGTCCGATGCCTTCTTCACAATGTCCTTCTTCACAATGTCTCTCCACTCGAGTCTGTCCTGAGCCGCATGCCCCCAGCTTCGGTAGGTCTTTTCCATACCAGTACATAAGTAACGTGGTACCGGTATACTATATCCAATATCAAACCATGATCAGAGGTATATACCTATATCTAGAAGATCAGTCGTCGTGGAATGTCCGCCACTGGTTGTACTATGGCAATGCCTTTCCCAAGCCTGGAAAAATGAGGAGGGCGACACTAATCATCATTGATATTGCACACTGTCATTATATGGCATCAAGTCGTCGTGTCATATCCGCCAAGCAGTTGTTGATACTCCGCCCTCTTATAGGTAATGTAGCTGGGTGTTCATTGTCACTATGCTCTACGCTAGACTTTAATCGGTTGCTTGGTTATGCTTTTGTTTGAAGCCATGCAGAAGACGAAGTCGCCTCCGTCGTCCAAGTCCAGACGCATCATCCAGAGCTGGTGGAAAGGGAAGTCGGCGCCATCGTCTCCATGCGGACCTGGAAAAGGATTCTGGTTACCAGAGGTCGGTATAACCACAGCTGCCTATCACAAAACCCAGTAGGCTACAATCAAACCTAATCTGAACTATAATCCAATTATCCAACCTAATCATATTCAATCTTTTATCCAACCTGATATCTGATCCAGTGCAGTGATAGCTGCAAATGATGCGATTTTTCCGTCTTGTATATACTACGCCCATGGGCGAAGTTTGGTTTCCGTTCTTGGAGGGGCTAACTTACGAGTCTGCCCCTTCCGGGGGGGGCGGGCTAAGCCCGGGAAAAGATACCGTTTACACGGTAAAAAACTGAATCTGGGTCTTCTTGGGGGGGGGCTTAGCTCCCCTAGCCCCTAATAAACTCCGCCCATGCTTATGCTCTTATTGACTAACATATGATTTACGATTATTATGACCGTTGACTTTATGACCTTCTGCAAAGATGTGAAAGTATATTGAAGCAATGAAGTAGCATTACATGCCAAACTGGACATATCGATATATCGATCTGCTGTGAATATCGCTCAAGTAATAGACCTACCGAAATCTTAATCGCAATAATATCCAAATTTCTAAAGCGCCACTCGAAAGTCAAACTCAGGGCACCAGCTTATTCACGAGCGCTTGTTTGAATGATTCCTTATTAATATTCTTCTGTTGTTGACCGCATACAGACGGACAACACCTGGTGCAATACGAAAAACAAGATCGTGCTAAGTCCGACGAGTCTATTGCACTTGACGGAGATGGAGCGGATTGCACTTCAGAAGATTGCACTCGCTCGACTTCAGGATCTAAACCTCGGCGTTCCCATTACCATTCCGAAAGGTAGCAAACTAAGCAATCAAAGAGCAGAGCAGCAGTCTAGGCGATTCGGAATTCTCGATTCTGCAGGCCTGTTAGCGATTGTGTTATTGATGTTGAATACTGATTTAATGACCAAGTAAGAACGCATAGGCCATGTATACTTGTTGTATATTGAACTATGATTTGTGCGTGTGTCTCTGCGTGTGTGTGTGTGCGCAGGTGTGTGTGTGTGTGTGTGTGTTTGTGCACGCGATTGCATGTGTCCATGTTACACTTGTTACAGTTGTTGCAGATTATAATCTTTTTGGATCTTCTGCTAATGCTGCAGTTGTGCCGGAGATGTTACTGTTATTCCGTCATTGTCATTTCTTATCGAGATTGCATTTATCTGGCAATCTCCGTACCATATTGGACTTCTTGGTCTTTCTTTGGTTCCATCCGCAAGCGTTGAAAATCGCTTCAATCGATCAATCAATCAATCAGTCAATCAGTCAATCAATCAATCAATCAATCAATCAATCAATCAATCGATCGATCGATCAATCAATCAATCGATCAATCAATAAATCAATCAATCTCTTTAATCAATCAATCAATCAATAAATCAATCAATCTATCTCTTCAATCAATCTCTTCAATCAATCTCTTCAATCAATCTCTTCAATCAATCTCTTCAATTCCTGTTTGAGCTGACAGGTCGAGAGCACCTCGGAGGAGTATAATAATTATGATGGGATTGGATTGAATTTTGTTTTGATGATCTCTAGCTTCACCCCTTCCCATTCTATTCAAGCCCTTCCTTTCACCATCTCTTTCAAAACATCTATCACTGCCTCCCTTAATTACAATCTGATGAGATCATTCCCTCTCCCTACCTCCTCCCATCCCGATCTCTATAGTCCTCCCCTCATTATAGGCCTACTTCTCTTTCGTCAAGCCAATCGATTGTACCTCTTAATGTGTGTGATTTTTCCTATATATATTACGGTATATACGTTCTAACCATGCTTACCGCTTTTCATCCGTCCATCTCTGGTCCACTGTTTGGTAAATTTTGCTTCGCGTTTGGGCCAACGGGTAGCCTATACTTCCGGTTTCTATGGTCAAAGTTTCTTCCATTCGTGTAGGGCATTTTAGGCTATCCATTTCACCGACGTATAATATTATCAGTGGCGTAGCAATAGGTTGTGCAGCTTGTGCAGTGCACAAGGGCCCCCGGCTGTCAAGGGCCCCCGGGGTCAGAGTCAATTTTTGTACTTTAAGGATATTCAGAATGCATTCAAACCTACATGTACAGCGTACAGTCATACACAGTACGTACTAAATCATTTTTGGGGTTTACTTGGAAATTGCATACTTTTTAATTCTCGTACGGCACTCTCTTTCTGTCCCCCAAGTTATGCCTAAGTCTTATTTAAGTGGCGCTGCTAAGCGTCAAGCACAAGAAGAACGTGTAAAGAAGACCGCCAAAATATCCGGATTTATGTGTGCGGAGAGCGTGCTTGTACCGATGACTACATCAGACTGGGAGGCACTGGCGTAGCAATAGGTCGTTCAGCCTGTACAGTGCACAGGGGCCCCCGGCTGTAGAGGGCCCCCGCAGTCAAGTAAATTTTTACTTTAAGAATATTCAGAATGTATTCAAATGATCAAATCCACATATGCAACGGTGGCGCAGGAATAGATTGCGCAGACTGCACAAGACCCAGATGACTTCATCAAGCCTGGTGACAGAATTGAATTCAGTTCGATCAAAATGCTGAGGTGGTGGTGGCTTCGAATATCGACATCGAGCAGAGAGGCATTTTGGAAACTATGATGGTATATGCAGGGCTTAAAGTGTGGCTGGACGGTCATGGACGGGTCCATGCACTTATTTTAAAATCTGATCGCCGTCCTGCCACTTATAGGCCAGCAATGAGTGTAAAGGTAAGGGGCGTCCAGGCACTTCTTTTGGAAAGATAAGGGGCGTCCAGGCACTTAGTTTTTTCACACTTTAAGCACTGGGTATATGCCAGTTACTTTACAACAGAATTCTGGAACGAAGGCATCTCAATTATTTTTGCGCATGAGAATTTTCCCTAAGGTATTTGCCCAAGCGAACATTTTCAGCATTTCCGAATTTTTTCATTATTCTTTTAGACTTACCTTAGTAACCCAAACTTGATTAGCTTCACATTATACCAATTTATTAACTG
The DNA here is from genome assembly GCA_949752735.1 of Lumbricus terrestris. Lineage (NCBI taxonomy): Eukaryota > Metazoa > Annelida > Clitellata > Crassiclitellata > Lumbricidae > Lumbricus > Lumbricus terrestris. The sequence continues at coordinate 38,131,750 of OX457037.1, read as the reverse complement.
GTTTCTTTTTTGTCAAATAACCCAACTGTTTGATAAAATTTCAGTGTGGAAATGCATAGGCCTACTACAAGAGAGGAAACGATGTTTACCGATAGCCTACATTTTGTTCAGTAGGCTACTCTGGCAGCCTAAAAAAATATAAAATGTCGTACAGAGCCAAACGGAAGAAAATAATAATAAAAATATTGAAATAAGTTAATTTAAAATTTTAATTTCGAGTGTGAGCTAGGCCTCTGCAAATAGTCTAAGCTTATCGCAAAAGCCAGGCGCTTGTGCACAACTTTATTGTTTGAAATCGTGAGGTTCAAGCATTGAAGGGCCCACCATGAAAGCCCTGCACAAGGGCCCCCCAAATCTTGCTACGCCACTGAATATTATACTATAGGCCTATGGCTTTGCGTATTCGTGTCTCCTTAAGAAATCGAGATAGGCTAAAAGAGCAGAACATTTAAAGGGAGTGTTTTGAATGAGCATACAACGAATGTAGACAGAAGAAGAATGCGAGAAATAAGAAAGAAAAGAAGGAGAATGAGAAGAAGAAGAGGAGGAGGAGGATAAGGATAAGGATGGAGAAGAGAACTCTAAGCCTGTCATGGATTGAAGCGACAGTGACATAATTCTTTTAGCCCATGCATATATATATTATAAGCGGGATTGAGGATGTGTGGTCATGTTTTTTCTTATACTTGATTGTGCCAGGAATAGAGGAATTCAAATAGCCTAGTAATATAAATTCATTTCATATCTATTGATGATCTGTGGCCACGCTGATCTATTCTGTTTGCAAATGAGGATCTATGACCGTACTGGTATCTTCTGCTTGCACCTAAACATGCCATTTGTAGCCTATAATTGTTATTCTAAGTAAATACCTTGTTATGTTGAAATCCAAAGATTTCAATTATAATTCTACCCATAGCAAGAGATTCGGCGCCAAAAGCACGCGAACTAGTCATTGCAACTCTCTTTAGATATGACTGGCTTCCAGCTTCTGAGCTTGCTAATGGGAGCCAGGCAGACTTCTTTACGGACGGGGAAGATTCTTAAGATATTTCAAGGATGCATCATCAGAATTTAGAGCCTTGCGCGCGCTCCACCGCCGGGTTCCTGCATTCGCGCGTTCGTACGTCCGTGCATGTATACGCCCAGACTGTATGATATGTGGCCTAATGTGTGTGTTGTGTGTACCGGTATACCTGGACGTTGTGTACATCTCGAAGGGTTTGTACAGCGATTTCTAAGAACCTCTTGAAGGCCTTTTCCCCGTTGGGCTAGATAATGAAGACGCTCGAGTCCGTTAATTAAGCGAATAGTTCACGAATATCTGGAAAACCTAGACAGTTTGAAGGTCGAATGAAAGGTCATCCAATTCATTAGATGGTATCATCATCATCGTCGTTCTCATCATCGTCATTGTCGTCGTCATCAGTGGCGTAGCCAGGAATTTTTCATGGGGGGGGTTTTATGGCCTGAAACCCTGTTTTTTTGCTATTTTTTCTTACTTAAATGGAAAAATAACCTTAAAAAATCTTTTTTTCGGAGCCAATGGGGGGGTTTTAACCCCCGAAACCCCCCCTTGCCTACGCCACTGGTCGTCATCATTATCATCATTGCCGTCGTCATCATAATCGCCATTCTTATCGTTATCGGCATCAGTGGCATTGGTATTGTCATTGTTCTTAATGCCAATCATTTGGCGGATATGTGTTAAAATTAAGGTCGAATGTGTTACATTTTTATTATGTATGTGTATGTGTGCACCGTCATTGGCTGATTCTAGAAAACGATACTGCTAATGAAGCCGGTATTCGCAAAACCGTTAAAACAGAATATATGTCTATCGAGGTATATTATATAGGTAGGTCCAATCTGACCAGGTATAACCTATAATCGCGGTCTTTGGTATGTCATGCAGTCTGACCCTGAAAGTCTCGGAATAGTTGTCCTTGAAAGATATATTTTATACATATATATACATTGAAAGATGTTATATATAAATATATCATATATATATATATTATATGTTCGATTAATGTCAAAACCAAGTGACACACCCACATGGGAACATATAGACAGAGAAAGAAGTAATAAAACTGATATCTTTAGTAACGGTCATTCAGTTAAGTAGGCCCATAAAGATCACGAAGATGTTTTTCTTCACGTCGGTATATGTGTATGTATAAAATTATATAACACGTTGTATAGATAATAATAATAATCTTCATTTAATCAGTCAATCTGACATACATTGTTCTGTATACGTTTGAGTGAATAGAAGATGAATGCAGGAAGTTGTTCTTTGTTTTCCAGATGGTATGAACACAAAGACGAAGAAAAGTCGATTCCTTTTGAAGAGAAGAGCTGTATCAACAAACGTCATTGATGCTCAAAGTCCAACAAGTCCCAAGTACAGCTATCCACCCAAAAGTAAGCCGTATATCCCTATAATATAATTATGCGGCACATCTCTCAACTTTCTACAGGGTGATTTAGGAACTAATTATTATATGCTTCGTCTAATAATGTGCAAATTACTAAGTTCTTAAAATGTTAGAATTGTTTGTATGTGCACTTGTTATAGCGCCCCTTCAAGTACCCTACTCAGAGGCGCTCCCGACTGCAGAGCATACACTGCATCGGAGTTTCACGCCGAAGCGCTAAGCAATTGTGAGTGAAGAACTTGCCCAAGGTCCCTACACGGCGACTTGAGGTGAATTCGAACCTCGAACCTTCCGGCTTCAAAGCAACGACGCCACCACTACACCACCGGGCCCCACAAGAATGATAAAGATGTTAGTCGCATAATGGTCTGTTGAACAGAATATATACATAGACATATCAAAGCGTTGGTTGATGTTGACACGGCTTCGGATAGGAATGCCAACTCCCAACTATAAAAGAGACTGCTTTGCTAAAGATTAGAGGACCAAACTTCAGTGTAATGACCTTAGTGGCTTCTTTTGGACATTCAGGCAGCACTTCATTATCTGACAAATTAAAAACTTTTTGCTATAGATGTTATATGCCAGACCTGCAGTGCATGATCTATAGAAAGTTGAGTTAGCACAGTTAATAATAATAATAATAATAATAATAATAATAATAATAATAATAATAATAATACAGGTTTACTTGTCTGCATGTGATTGTGTTAGTTTTGGAAGAAATAAATGTGTTATAATAATAATAATAATAATAATAATAATAGTAATAATAATAATAATAATAATAATAATAATAATAATAATAATGCACAATGCAGCGCTTTAACGCCGTAGCTTTTAAGGGCACCTTCATCAGACCCACGCCCGATATGGATGAGGTGTAATCGTTCCAGATGCATTGCTTTTATAAACTCGTAAGTCCCTGGGGAAACAAAGTACCTCAGGGCAATTAAAAAAAAAAAAAATAATAATAATAATAATAGCCTAATAATATTTTATTTATTGAAACAATCCGGTTGACAGATCGCAACCGGCTACAGTGTACAGTTATGCATTTGAAACAATTCGCAAGAACGCATATGACAGAAGACATAAATCTTAATTACTAACAGAACAGGCAGCATGCAAACACAAAGCACGTCCGCCCTACGGAGCTCGAACTCGGTTCCTCTCGCGTTCCGTGCTAGTGTGTCATTCAATGCGCTACCGGTGCCGGGCACCCAAATAATATGACAGTTAGTTGGTCAGTAAGTGAGAGAAAGGTTCAGACAACGGAGACATATGATAACTGGATTGAACAATGCATTTGTAATAATAAGTCAGTGAAGTAACGAAACATCAATGGAAGAGCAAATAAATAGGTATAGGCCCCTAAATCCATTTAATCTCTAATGATGGCTGGGGATGATCTACTCCCTGTACGACAATCTGATAATAATAATATGAAAGTCGATCGAATCAGGTTTGAGTCTCGAGGTATATACCTATAGGTTACGTCTGTTTCATTCGATGTCATCTTCAATGCTCAACCTGTTGCATGGTTTGATCAGCACTTCATCTCGTGCCTCGATAGCAAATATAGGAACTATAGGAGATAATTATAGGAAATATAGCAAATATAGGAAATATAACAAATATAGGAAATATAGCAAATATAGGAAATATAGCCAATATAGGAAATATAACAAATATAGGAAATATAGGAAATATAGGAAATATAACAAATATAGGAAATATAGCAAATATAGGAAATATAGCAAATATAGGAAATATAACAAATATAGGAAATATAGGAAATATAACAAATATAGGAAATATAGGAAATATAGGAAATATAGCAAATATAGGAAATATAGCAAATATAGGAAATATAACAAATATAGCAAATATAGCAAATATAGGAAATATAGCAAAATTTATTATGGTCGACTCACTGCAGACTATGCAAGGAACACTGTTTCATTCGATGTCATCTTCAATGATGAACTTGTTGTCTGGCGCCTTGCAATCGATCAGCACTTCATCGCGTGCCTCAATAGCAAATATAGCAAATATAGCAAATATAGCAATTTAGCAAATATAGGAAATATAACAAATATAGGAAATATAGCAAATATAGCAAATCTAGCAAATATAGCAAATATAGTCGATTCACTGCAGGCAGGGAAAACTAGATTCCTTGGTTGTGGGCTGGCATGTCGACGGAACGGCAACAGGAGGATGCCAGAAAGAAAAGAAATTGACAAAGGAAGCAGCAAAGTGATGAAGAAGCAAAGAGGGAAACAGATGTCTCTATATCAGAGGAAACGAGGAACCTAGTATATAGGTCCTTATAGGAGGTCGCAAGTATAGAAGGGGACGTGGTTAAAGAAGATACTGCAACTAAAGCAAGTAAGAAGAGGCGGAAGGAAGGAAGGAAAGAAGAAGGATTGGGAACGAAGAGAATGATAGGAATGAGAGGAAGAAAATAATCGGGAAAATGAAAAGATGAAAGAATGAGAAAGCGGACGGAGGAAGAGAACCAGAAGGAGGAATGTTAGTATATAAGCAGACGGAGTAGAACGAAGAAGAAGACGACGACGACGACGACGACGAAGAAGAAGCATATGATGATGAAGAGGAAGAAGAAGAACGAGAAGAAGAAGAAACAAGAAGAAGAATGAAAAGAAGAAAAAGAAGAAGAAGAAAAAAAAGAAGAAGAATAAGAAGAAGAAGAATAAGAAGAAGAAGAAGAATAAGAAGAAGAAGAAGAAGAAGAAGAAGAAGGAGGAGGAGTAGGAGGAGGAGGAGGAAGAAGAAGAAGAAGAAGAAGAAAGAGGAAGAAAAAGAAGAAAGAAGAAGAAAGAAGAAGAAAAAGAAGAAAGAAGAAGAAGAAGGAGGAGGAGGAGAAGAAGAAAAGGAGGAAAATAGCCTCAACAGGAAACAGAAGAAGCAGGAACTGAGCAAGAAGAAGATGAGGAAGAAATAGAAGACAAAACAGAATGGGCAAGAAGCAGAACAAGACCAAGAAAAGCAGAGGACACAGACGAAACAGAGAGAGATAGGGAGGAACGAAGATAGAAGAACGGAGGCAGTAGAACGGATATATTAAGTGGAGAATAAGAAGGCGAGGCGGAGTAAAGGAGTTGTAGGACACGTGCACTTGGGGGGCAAGAAGAAGAAGGGCTGAAGTATGGCGAGCAGAAACGCGAGCAGAGGAGAACCTTGAGCA
>OX457037.1:38053595-38121095 GCA_949752735.1 Lumbricus terrestris | reverse complement strand
TTTTATAATATGACATTTATATGCCCCTAATTATATCATTATTTAAAAAAACTTTGCTTTAGTCTAGATTGGCGTTTCGTCACCTCTGGCTGAGTAATGTAAACGCTAACGTTTTGACTTTTGACCAGCCTGGATACGATTACGTCGGCGCTGTAGATAAGCACGAATCGATGACGCTACTAAATTCAGAGTCTCACTTTCGCCTAGAATTTTATAGCGCTGTATTTTCTAGAAGCGTCGGTCGGTCGGTCGGGTCGGGTTGGGTCGGGTTGAGTTGGGTTGGATCGGGTCGGGTTAGGTTGGGTTGGGTTGGAGAGGGCTATCGAAATTCCAGTCTATGGAATGGGAATGTAGCAATAGTTATCGACTGGTCACGTGCCACTCCCAGCTCATCAAGATTACAAGCAGTTCGGACGGAAACGGGTTCTTTGGATCAGTGAATAAAAACAACAGGGAAGACATGACCTCTCTAACGCAATCCAACTCAGCCTAACACCTTGGTCATAGCCAGACAAGCAGAAAGACATACAGGCAGACGGATAGAAGGACAGAAAGACAGGCAAACAAGAAGGGCTAAATGAGGCGCACAGACACGCAAGCACACAATCATACACAAGCACAGATGGACGAAAATAGATAGTCACAGACAAGCAGACTTGAATCGGCGCAAATGTAGCCACGCATCCATTCTAACATGACTACACGACTACACGACTACACGACTACACGACTACACGACTACACGACTACACGACTACATGACTACATGACTACACGACTACATGACTACATGACTACACGACTACACGACTACATGACTACATGACTACACGACTACACGACTACATGACTACACGACTACATTCTGTTCTTCATTGCATGGTTTTCGTCGTCATCAATAGATATCCCGAAGTATCCGATGTTGTTACATCATGTTTAACGACACTGCCATTTCAAGGATGATTAGTGTCGCCACGACATTTAGGTCACGTGGACGGCCATGCTATATATATAGCCCGAGATTTTGAATCTCTTAAATAGCCACCTTCGGGAAGCGAACCGCGGCCCTCTCGCTCTCTTTCCCAAAGTCGTGTACAGAGACGCGGCCAGCGCTCCTGCCGATGTAGCTAAGCGAGTCAGGTCCGAAGTATCCGAGGAGAAATACTCTGCTTTATTGCAAAAGGTGAGAAGACTAATAGACAGACAGATAAACAGACAGACAGACAGACAGACAGACAGACAAACACATAGACAGACAAACATACAGGCGAACAAACAAAATAAGCTGACGCTCTCGATTAGCTGTAGAGTAACAATTTGGACACACACACATAATTATATGCTACATACACGGATATATGCGTAAATACATACATACATACATACGTACATATAGACATACATGCACATTGCACATACATACATACATACATACATACATACATACATACATACATACATACATACATACATACATACATACATACATACATACATACATACATCCATCATGCATGCATCCATGCATTTGCATGCATGCATATGTAAATACATGCAAATCTTTTATTGGTTGCGATTGCTATTACGTAAATTAGCTTAACTCCTTCAACAGTAATAGGCTAATAAGTTTTGATGCCATGACATTCTTTGGCCCCAGGTCAAGGGCGGATACAGGAATTTTCGAAGGGGGGGCCAAAATTTTTGGTATTGTGAGACAATAGAAAAAATTTTAGTCATCGACCAAATTTTCCGGGAAAAAGATACCAACTTATCCGCCAAAAAAGTTGATGACCTTTTTTTTTTTTTTTTTTTTTTTTTTTTTTTTTTCAGTCATCGACCAATTTTCCGGGAAAAAGATACCAACTTATCCGCCAAAAAAGTTGATGACCTTTTTTTTTTTTTTTTTTTTTTTAGTCATCGACCAATTTTCCGGGAAAAAGATACCAACTTATCCGCCAAAAAAGTTGATGACCTTTTTTTTTTTTTTTTTTTTTTTTTTAGTCATCAACCAATTTTTTCGGGAAAAGGAGATGTCATTTCCGAACGGGGGGGCCACGTCCCGTACGATTTTTTTAACTTATCCGCCAAAAAAGTTGATGACCTTTTTTCTTTTTTTTTTTTTTTTTTTTTTAGTCATCAACCAATTTTTTCGGGAAAAGGAGATGTCATTTCCGAACGGGGGGCCACGTGCCGTACGATTTTTTTAATAGGGGGGGCCAGATGTCCTGTTTTTCCCTCCCACTACATGTTTTTGAAACCAAATGGGGGGGGCCACGTTCCATGCAATTTTTAAATGGGGGGGGCCATGGCCGGATTGCCCCCCCCCTGGATCCGCCCCTGCCCCAGGTCAACTTCAACCGAGCAAAACCTCGATTTGTGTATTAAACGAACCTATGTAATACACACTCACATTCGATTACCTTTGTGATATATAATTCACATTCGACTACTTCTGTGATACGCCCTATCCAGTCTTGACGCCTCTTCTCCCAACGGGTCACACATTATTTACTCTATGTAAATGTTTACAAAGCATCCAAGCGATTACCAGGCAGTGGGTCCTGGAAACGATCGTTTCCCATTCTGAGTACCTGGGATTAAGGCGATATCTCTTCCATTTAAAACCGGTCTGATGTCTTAATATTCAGTCCAGGCATTTAGGCGTGTCCTCCTCTTGAACCAATTCAAGGGGTGCGTTTTCCTCTTAACTTCCATTTGATGCATCTGCGCCTAGAGCATGGTGGTTAGCGACTCTCTAGGTCCTGTAGTGTCTGCGTCTCGTCGACATTGCCACTGCCTGCCCGACTCCTCGCACTGCGGCCAAGGTTGATGGAACAAAGTTTTTTCCCCAATCCGTTTATATGTGAAACTTGCGCCGCCTCCCGGGAGCAAAGTGTTTATAGAAGCGGCGCTGACTTGTTGAAAGACACCGCGGACTGATTGACTTATGAAGAAGTGATGCCAAGACAGTTGCTGTTTTTACCGGCAAGGATGTCCGTGTGTTGGTAATGGCCATAAATAGGGATAAAGTGACCACAATCAATCAATCAATCAAATACTTTATTGATCATCGTAAACATGTATATGTATACATAGGCCTACAGTAAAGCACAAACAGTAGTTGAAAATGTCACATACATTGATGTCAAAGGAGTAAGCCCAAAGGAACGTAAGGTTCCGCTAGCAGGGTCGCCCTAATTAGGCTACATGAAGAATCACTCAATCAATCATTAACTTTCGGCATAATAGTATATGTTTATATACAGACAACAGAAAAGGGACATTGCAGCAGATGACTAAATTGTACTAAGTTGTTTCGTTAAGCAGTGGATATGAATTTGTGCGGATATCCAGCTAGATTTCACTATATATCTTGCAATGCCCGTCGTTCCCAATCAAAAGATAAAATTCTTTGTCGAAAGAAGATGAACAACTTATATGCAGCAACCTGTTGAAGCGGTCGATTGGTTCTTCAATCCATGGCATCATCATCATCATCATCATCATCATCATCATCATCATCATCATCATCATCATCATCATCATCATCATCATCATCATCATCATCATCATCATCATCATCATCATCATCATCATCATCATCATCATCTTCATCATCATCATCATCATCATCATCATCATCTAACCTGATATCACTGTTGAGTGAAACAGCCTCACAGAAATCCATGCATGAATTATACGGCTCGGCTTTCAAGATTTAAAAAAGACAGAGGACTGAAATAGCTCGAAACGAACGAGGAAGAATGCAAGGAAGAACGCAAGGAGGAATCTAATATCTATCTATCTATATGAAGAAGAATGCGAAGCAGATTGCGAAAACGAAGAATGTGATGAAATGAATGTGCTCAGAAAGGTGGAATGCGATGCATAAAAAGAAGATGAAGAAGTTGTTGATGACGATTTCAAGAGAAGAAAGAACGATAACGAATGAGAAGGAACTGTAAAATTACAAGAAAAGAGAGGTACTGGGAATGAAAGATACAGGGAGAGACAGACAGAGAGAAGAAGATAATGAAAAGCAATGGGAATCACAGGGGAGCCACGACTTTTAAAGACGGAATTCCATGGAAATCCATTATTGCTTAATTTACTTTTTATACATTCTGGTCTAAACTTAGAATTTGAAAAGTAAAGAGCAGAGAGAGAGAGAGAGAGAGACAGACAGACAGACAGACAGACAGAGAGAGAGAGACAGATAGACGCAGATAGAGACATATAGAGAGAGACAGAGACAGAGAGAGAGGCAGAGAGAAGCAAACAGACAGAGTTAAGTGATGGTTTTCAAAACGAATGCCTATGCTAAGTTTGTGATTTCAAACGCTACAGGCGGTCTCAACTACAGTGTCTATCAAATCCAGACATCCAGAGTACCGGTATTTATGTAGCGTATACATGCACTGCCATGAGCCATATACTATAGCAATCGAAATGAACAAAACCCTTGAAATAATATTATCTCTGAACTGAAATGATGACTAAAATCGATATTTTGCTTAGCAGCATTCAAAGACCTATAGCGTGTGTAACACTGTGCAAGCTTACATTGATTGTTCTAGAATATATATGACATTGCAAAAACAACGCAGAGCATCAGAATGAACTATTATTATTATTAGTAGGCGCTGTCTACGCTGGCAAAAACAATATTAAATGTAACTGAGAAGTTCTTATGCTTTATGCAAGAGCAAAAAATGCTGAGATGACTTTGGCTTAATCTAGAAGAATCACCAGCGGCAGGCCGATCCACGCCGCACAAACGAGAAGCCCAAGCAACGTATAAGACTTACTCCCAACCGCGAGTGGAACGATGATAGCATGTTGAAAGTTCCCCAACTACGTAGACTATATCGAGATTGATATCATATCCTAGACCCATTCTTCTTCTTCCTTTTCCTCTTCTTTTTCTTCTTTTTTCTTCTTCTTCTTCTTCTTCTTCTTCTTCTTCTTCTCCTCCGCATTGCTGGCATTCTTATTCCTCTTCTCATGATCAATATTCTTTCCATCTTATTTCTTTTCTTCTTTTTCCCACTTAATCTTTTCTTGATTTCTTCTATTCTCCATTTTTTAAAATTCTTCGCTCTTTTACGTTCGTGAATAAGCATGCAGGCGCCCTTTGCATAGCCTTCGAGAGACGTTCTAGATTCTAGACGTATGGAGATTACGATTACGATTATGTTAACGATTGCGATTACGATTAGCCTACTATTGCACATTCTTCTTCTTCTTCTTGATGCATAGAAACAATGGTCATCTGGAAGTAATTGTTATTTGACTCAATTCGTAATCGTAATCTCGCGATTTCTACAGCGCCCACAAAAGCGAAGGCACGGGAACCAACTTATTCACGAGCGCTTGATCAAAGCAAAATCGATAGGCAGAAGGTCGAGATCCGGAGTGTCCGACACACAGACAGGCAGACGGACGGCTAAGATGGGTAATGTTTTTAGTTGAAATGGCGAGAGATGTGAGCAGTGGCGGCGCCAGGGGTACTAGGGTGGGCTAAGCCACCTAAAAAGATCGTCAGAGTTTTTTGGACTGGGAAAATAAAATATCACCATGGGATTTCGTTGACTAAAAAAGTCATCAGAAATTTTGGTGAATGAAAATGGTAAATTTCCTTCGCGATCCGTCCCCTCAACTTCTAGACAAAGTCTCCGCCCATGGGATACAGCCACTCCAAAACTGAAATCCTGGCGCGGCCACTGGAGGTGAGGAGAAGTTCAATCAAGTTAGAATTTTGTGAAAGGCATTGCTTTCAATTTTGAGTGAAAGATCTGTGGAGAGATTTTAAGAGATGAGGCTTGGGGAAGTTCTTTCGGTGAATCAGAGATTAACACTAACAGTTAACAATAACAGTTAACTAATTTTGCCGAAGGTTGCAATTAGGCTACAAGACAGTTCTGTTCCGTTTCAGCGCTGACAGACTCGAAAGCCTCTGGATGGGTGTTTGGAATTCCTCTGGCTAAGTGTGTCGCCAATGACAACGAACTAAATCGATTGGCCTCGATGACGCAATCGGGACAAGTGCCAACGGAAATGACCCACAGTCCACTGCGAAACCGGTCAGAGGTTCACTTCCATGGTTTCTTAGCAATTTTAGTCAATGGCGGGTGCAATGTGTACCATGTGCATTGTACGCTTAGAGATTGACCAGAGCGTCCCAGAGGAGTAGCCTACATAGCATTGCATTTCCTGTTTAATTATCTCGTGTGATGTATGTTTTATGTATTTAGCCAACATACATACATACATACATACATACATACATACATACATACATGTATACATACATGTATACATACATACATACATACATACATACATACATACATACATACATACATACATACGTACATACGTACATACGTACATACGTACATACGTACATACGTACATACGTACATACGTACATACGTACATACGTACATACGTACATACGTACATACCTACATACGTACATACATACATACATACATACATACATACATACATACATACATACATACATACATACATACATACATACATACATACATACATACATACATACATACATTACATACATACATACATTACATACATACATACATACATACATACATACATACATACATACATACATACATACATACATACATACATACATACATACATACATACATACATACATACATACATACATACATACATACATACATACATACATACATACATACATACATACATACATACATACATACATACATCATACATACATCATACATACATCATACATACATCATACATTCATACATACATACATACATACATACATACATACATACATACATACATACATACATACATACATACATACATACATACATACATACATTACATACATACATACATACATACATACATACATACATACATACATACATACATACATACATACATACATACATACATACATACATACATACATACATACATACATACATACATACATACATACATACATACATACATACATACATACATACATACATACATACATACATACATACATACATACACAAATATATTATCTAAGTTCGCTCTTTTAACTCTGCTTTCTCATCTTTCCCGACCAGTCTCTACATGTTACTCGAATTTAACTTCATATTCGTCCGATTCTCGTGTACCACTTCACTCCACTACACCAGTGCACATGCTCCTCCTAATGCTTCTGTCTTATCTCTTTCCCCTAATCTTAATTCTCCCTCTTATATCGTTCCGGGGTCACCTTCTCCTTACATCCCATGGATGTCCCTCTAATCTGCCGCCTACTTAACCTGTGCAGTCCTCCTCCATCTATCTCTAATTGACTACCTCACAGGAACCCTTCATATTCCTCCTTCTCCTCTTGTTTTCCCCCCTTCCACTCCTCATCATGTCCTGTTTCGTGTTCCTTCCCTCCTGCCACGATTTCCCTCGCGGCGGCTAAATATATCTCGATATATCGGATGTCTGTTCATAAAATGTTTCTGAATCTTTGGTCCGCAACTGACTCAGACGTGACTCATCGACTCATCTCATCAGAATAGCATCACTATCGTTACTCTGCTCATCTCCTTTCATCTATGAAATTTATATACCGCCCTTTAACCTTAAAGATTATTACTCAGACTCGCTCCCGACACAGGCCCGGTCATGCTGGCCCTGTGGTTAGTACATGTAGGTCATGGCATGTCATGATATGTAATCGTAAACCCTGAACATCTACAGCGCCCATGGAAGCTAAAAGTCGCGGGAACCAGCTTATTCGCAGGCGCTCATTCAAAACAAAATTCATAGGCAGGTGGGGTCAAGAACCAGAGAGTCAGGCAATTTTGTCGTGTTATAGTCTGTTATGCTGCCCGGATATAGTCTGGCAAGTGGATCTTGCAGGATCTAAGCTCGCGCACCTTGGATGTGAAATCCACCTCCTTAAACACTAATTGAGCGCTTCTGAGTAGATAGTCTTCAAGTGGCGCTATATAAGTACAACTAATAAAAATTTAAAATAAATAAATATATAAATAAATGAAATAGGAATTTTGTCACCTGCTTTTATTTTTCTTACAATAATAATCGACCAATATAATAAGGTTCTTCATTGAAGTTCCTTCATGCATAATTTTATGTGTTTTTCAACAAGCAAGTACTATTAAAGCGGCTATCGTTGATAGTTTTGTCGGACTTAGGCCTATAGGCAAAAATTCGGAGGTCCGCTATACCCCTGGTTGAGCAATTTAACTGAACGGAACTGTCTGGCATTGTGCTTCTATTGGGTTCGATTCGTATCAGTACGAATATGTGTTCGTATGCATATGTATACGTGCGTTGTCTCATTGCGTGTCTATACGTACGTACGTACGTTTGTGTATACGTGTGTGCGTATCTTTCTCTCTCTCACTCGCTCTGGCTCTGTCTCTCTGTCTCTGTCTCTGTCTCTGTCTCTGTCTCTGTCTCTGTCTCTCTCTCTCTCTCTCTCTCTCTCTCTCTCTCTCTCTCTCTCTCTCTCCCCTCTCTCTCTCTCTCTCTCTCTCTCTCTCTCTCTCTCTCTCTCTCTACCTATGCTTTGTTCATATTTCGATAAATTAGCTCACACACCATCATGTGACCATGACACACCATGACATACCATGACACACCATGGCGCCGTGACATACCATGGCATATCATGACATCGTGACATACCATGATATGCCGTGACATACATGATTGTATCATGACGTATGCTATGCCTTAATCATTCCTTTGCTTATCGGTTAATCTTTCATTTATTCACTAATTCATTCATTCATTGATTGTATAATTATCGCTGACGAAGTTTTGTTTTCATTTCAGAAAGTCGAGCAGCTCGTCAGTGAGTATTCTTTTTCTTCAAGATTAGAAAATATGTATTACATTTTTAAATGTGTTCCTTTAGTTTCTACCTTACTAGATCTCCCAATATGTTACATATGTAATTGCATTACTTACTTAATTATCTTGGCAGAGGTTTGCAACTTTTATTCCGCCTTCCCTAGAGTTTCTTATTGTAACTTCATTGGCTTCATTGGAGTAACAGAATGGCTCTCCTCTAATTGGACCTATGAGTCATCGTTCGTCAGAGTATAGTAGTATGGTAGCAGCAGCAGTAGTAGTAGTAGTAGCAGCAGCAGCAGCAGCTGCATTAGTAGTAGTGGTAGTAGCAGTAGTAGTAGTAGTAGTAGCAGCAGCAGCAGTAGTAGCAGCAGTAGTAGTAGCAGCAGCAGCAGTGGTGGTGGTGGTGGTGGTGGTGGTAGTGGTGGTGGTGGCATAACAGTAATATGAAATTATCAGTGGATGTAGTAGTTGTAGTTTTAGGCTACTGAACTTGCACGTAGGCTGTAGTTGTAGGCTGCCACTGCATCGCCATATATATCCTCTTTTGTGTTTGACCTCTGTGTTGACCCAATGTGTTGACGTTTTCTTTTATCGAAGGGAGGTGCTCTGAGCAACGATGAATCCCTCTCGGAGTCTGACTGCAGTCGGACTACAGGATCCAATCTCGTCGACGCCCTCCTACTTCCGGTCTCATCGTCCAGACTGGACTCAACATCCAACCGATTGCAGACACAGCATCAGCATCAGCAGCATCAGCAGCAGCACCAGCAGCATCAGCATCTTCCGATGCCGACCGATTCAAAGCTACGGGTTCCCTATGTCGTCAACGTTTGCTGTCAACATCTTCAGGCTCACGGTTAGCAGTCGATTTGATAACGACGACGACTATGTTGATAACGACGACTATGATGAAAATGACGATGATGATGACAACGGCAATAAAAATGAAAATGACAACGTCGATGATATTCGGAATGATGCCAGCAGTAATACTAAAATGACGACGTGAATGATGATGACGATGATGATGATGATAATGAGGATGATGATAACGATGGTGATGATGATGATGATGATGATGATGATGATGATGATGATGATGATGATGGTGATGATGATGATGATGATGATGATGATGATGATGATGACGATGATAATGATGATGACGATGATAATGATGATGATGACGATGATGAATGATGGTAATATTGAAGATGGAGATGATTAAGAAGCCAGAAAGTTGTCAATGACGAAAATGATTTGACGACAAAGACGATGGCGATGATGACATTGATAATAATACAATACAATACAACTGCAATATTTGATACTGCCATTCTTACAATCTTACAAAGCTCAGAAGTGCACGCACACTTCGACGGCGCGATTGCAATAATAATATTGCAGCGCAATTAATGTGGGTGAAGGACTTGTGTCTCAAGGTCGCTATAAACAGTTAGCTCCTCGGACGGAGATCGAACCCGTACTCAATCGAGTTAGAGGTCGACCGCTTTAACCATTCGGCCAACGTGCCTCTCGATAATTATAATTATGATGGTGATGATTGCTGCTGGTGACCGCGAAATGATGATGATGACGATGATGATGATGATGATGATGATGATGATGATGATGATGACGACGACGATAATGCGTTGTTGCTGTTCATGCTGCTGTTGCTGCTGATGATGATGAAGCTGTTGCTCATGAAGTTTACGAATCATACGGAAATGCTATTTCCTTTTGTTCCGCATTTAAAACCTGTAGGACTTATTTCAACCAATGCTGCACCAATTCATTGTTCTTCCAATTTCCACAAGCTTCAACAGCTTCCGTAACTTCCAGGGTATAGTTAGTTGCTCCAACATCACTCCATTAAAAAACCTGCACACCAGTAAAAAATTAAATATATGCTTCAAAAGGCTTTTGTAATCAGACGTTGGTTTTTCGGTTCTTTTTCAGGTTTCGGGGTTCTAGGTATCTTCCGAATCGGCAGTTCAAAGAAGCGAACTATTCAGGTATAGCTTATAAGTTAATTACTTCTTTTAATCCTATTTCGCCTTGATCTTCTTTTTACCTGCATTGAACGATGAATCCGGAGAGTCTTCTGCCGAGACGTCGTGTAAAAATAGTGTTGACTTTTCTCTACTTTTCGGACTAAAGTTTGTCGCTGCTGTGCCTTAGACCTATGATCCAACATGTTTGATATTGATATTCATGAAGCGCAGTTATCGCATTGCACGAGCATTAGACCGCCGAGTGCGAAAGACAGATCATTAGCAGATGCGTGGGCGTCCGCGCATAGGGCAAGAGGGGCAAGAGTGGAAAGAGGGGAAAGAGGGGCAAGAGTGGAAAGAGGGGCAAGAGTGGAAAGAGAGGAAAGAGGGGCAAGAGTGGAAAGAGAGGAAAGAGGGGCAAGAGAGACAAGAGGGGCAAAAGGGGCAAGAGTGGAAAAAAGGAAAGAGGGACAAGAGGGGCAAATTGAAAATTAACACCTATGTTTTAGACTAGACTTACTGATTTTTGGTTTTTAACGAATTTTTTGACATTGAGGCACTTACATCATACATGCATAATACTAATGATTACATACATAATGAAACTGAGAAATCTTTGTTTAAAAACCTTTATGGAAAATACCCCTGACCCAGCCATGTTCTTTATTTCCTGATTTCAAGCTCTTGCTAAAGTACTCAACTCTGACCATTGTGGTATTTCGCCCCTCATGTAAAAATATCTTCGGGCGCCCATGCATGCATGCATGGGCGTGAGACACGAGTTTTGACCAAAACTTCACTATTGCTGCTCTCTCTTCCCCTCTGTCTCTCTGTCTCTATGTCTGTGTCTCTGTCTGTCTCTGTCTCTGTCTTTCTGTCTCTATGTCTGTCTGTCTGTCTGTCTGTCTGTCTGTCTGTCTGTCTGTCTGTCTGTCTGTCTGTCTCTCTCTCTCTCTCTCTCTCTCTCTCTCTCTCTCTCTCTCTCTCTCTCTCTCTCTCTCTCTCTCTCTCTCTCTCTCTCTCTCTCTCTCTCTCTCTGCTGGTGTGCGATTACCTGACTGAGCTACTTTGATCGCGTCCTGCGCTCTGCAACTCGCTTTATTGGCCGCATACCCAAATTCACTCACATCTCCAGCTATATCCGTGACGTTCTCCACTGGCTTCCCCTCAAGCATTGAAAATTGAATGAATATAGACAATCTTCGTGTATATATAATATATACACACACGAAGATAATTATATATATTTCTATATATATATATATTGCTATACCTATTGCTATAATTATATATTTCTGTATATTGCTATGCATATAATATTATATATATAGCATTCCGAAGAAAAAATCTTCCAAAACGTTTGGAGTTGGGATGAGATCAGGACCCAGCCATGTAGAGTATTTAGGCGCTTAATATTCTCGTCGGTCCTTCAATCATGCACACGGCGGAGGCGTAGGCATCCACTGCATGCAGGTATAATAGGCCAAACCTTCGTGCTATCTATGCCAGTATGCATAATACGTTCCATGTTCCGGTTTTTCGCCTCTGATTTGATTTATAACGGAATAAAGTTGGTCATAATTCTAAACAGACCAAAGGATTTGCTTCGCGCGTCTCTCACTTACAAACCAATTGCATCGCACACGTGATGAATTTCCTCTGCTGCTGTCACCTATAAAACGGCCGCACCTTTCTGGCCAATCAGACTCAAGTCCTTGGGCCTCCTTCTCCCTACTTCTGTGTCCGTCTGTGTCCGTCTGTGTCCTTCTGCACCCGTGTTACTGAAATCTTCCCACATCAGTTCTGTAGGAACCGTACGTAATGATCAAGGTCGATGGTTACTCACTACTCAGCCACCTACTTTGCATAGCCTACATGCATACATAGAGCCCGTATACGTGGAACAGTACAGAGTCAATATGGTTCCCAGTCAGTGTCCTTGATAAATGCTGACAGAATATGTGGCAATTCAAGGTCAATACTTGGTATTTCTCATAGGCCTAAACCGTGGGTGCGCTTCATTGTTGGGTCGTCGGCCAACTGTAGCTTGAGGCTTGATATACCGACGAAGATAGCTATACCTGTACAATATGGTATGGTAATTGTGGGGCGCGGTGGTGTAGTGGGTATGTTTGTTGCCATGCAGCTAGAGGGTTACAGGTTCGAATCCACCTCAAGCCGACGCGTAGGGACCTTGGGCCTTCACTTGCGATTGCTCAGCGCTTTGGCGTGAAACTGCGATTCAGTGTTCGCGCTGTAGTCGTGAGCGCTTCTGAGTAGCTACTCAGAAGCGCTCACGACTACAGCGCGAACACTGAATCGCTATCTTGAAGGGGCGCTAAAACAAGTGCACATACATACATACATACATACATACATACATACATACATACATACATACATACATACATACATACGCACGCACGCACGAACGCACGCACGCACGCATACACACACACACATACATACACACACATACATACATACATACATACATACATACATACATACATACATACATACACACACACGCACGCACGCACGCACGCACGCATACACACACGCACATACATACATACATACATACACACACACACATACATACATACATACATACATACATACATACATACATACATACATACATACATACATACATACATACATACATACATACATACATACATACATACATACATACATACATACATACATACATACACACACGAGTATAGACATTACATCCAAACAGATGTCTTTCATAGGGGCCAATAATAACAACAACAGTGCAGTTGTGTTTGTTCATGTAAATATACATATTATTATTACATGTAGCTGCGAGATGAATTCGATACGGGTCAGGAGGTTGAGTTGACGGAGGATCACAACCCTCACGATGTCGGTGCAGTTCTCAAGGAGTTCTTCAGAGACTTACCCGATCCTTTGCTCACCAAAAATCTATATTCCGCCTTCGTCGCTACTCGAAGTGAGTCACAGATCAATCTTCGTTTGACTTGAATGCCTGTATGCATACACACACATACGTACAATCATATTGAAATTTCGGCAGATGAAGTTGAAAGATTCATATCTTTCTAGCGGTTCAAATTTTTGACATGAAATTTTGGAATCATATTCTTGATTCAATTCTCTAAATATTGGGGAAATTAGAATGATTAATAATCAGGCGTTGGAGATATATGAAAAACAGTTTGACTTACTTTTTTGAACCGTGTTGTATGTATGTATGTAAGTGCATATGTGTATGTATCCTTGTGTGTATGTATTCTTGTATGCATGCATCCTTGTATGTATGTATGTATCATGTATGGATGCATTTTGACTTATGTATGAATACTTGTTATAGCGCTTCTTCAAGATTACTACTTAGAGGCGCTCCCGACTACATCGCGGACACTGAATCGGAGTTTTGCATGAGCAATATTGTGAGTGAAGGACTTGCTCAGTGTCCTTATGCGGTGGCCTGAGGCGGATTCAAACCAGAGACCTTCTGGCTCTAATGCACAGAGCATACCACTAAATCACCGCGCCCCATCTATGTGTGTGTGTGTGTGTGTGTGTGTTTGTGTACAACTAGACACGCGTGTAGGTCTACATATGTATACATGTACAGGTATACATGTCATAATAATATTATTCGGAACTAAGTAGCCTATGTGAATGAGTCAATAAGTGCCATTATGTCTAGGTCGTATATGTTTTGTTTGTGTGATTATAACGTAAGAAAATCTTCTAATATCATGTATCTTATTTTATCGTCGGCCTCTTTTAAGCAATGATTACGTTCGCAGTAAATAAACCAGGATCAGAGGAGGCGGCGCTTCGCAACCGTAAAACTATCTTTTCATGATATTTTTTTATGACGCATCTCCACAGAGAAATAAATTGCCATAACGCATTTACCGGTTGATCCTCTATAATTCTCCCATTGCCAATTAATTGGCGATTTGACGTGGGGTGATTTTGTTGGTAATTATTGGCTGCAATGCAAATTCATATTAGGCTACATTAAATTTTCGTTACAATCCAAAACATTAGCAGTTGCTGATTTACCACATTATTTTACTTAATCGCATTAGCTATCGCCTGCATGCGAGTATTCGTCCAAAAACAGTGTGAAGACTGTAATGACTGTGAGAAGATAATATATTGGATAAAAAAATATAACATAGCGAGGTTTTTATGCGATCCCGATGACGTATATTCTGTGATAAAACCACTGCAAGAGCCACTGTTGTGTTGAACAGCATGCATTATGCATGCCTCCTTGTTTCCTGTATAGAGCTTACCATAATGCTCACTGAAAGAATACTGTCATCCAAACGTTTCCACAACTATTCACAACACATGCACGGAAGAATTTCTGTCTTAGTGTTGATTTGACTTTGGTTGAACAGACTCCGAGAGTATAAAGTCTTAGGGCAAACAACATGATAAATAACCAAATTTACGCACGTATAATGAACGTGGTGAAAACGCTAATGACGGAGGTTCGCTTCCTGTGACTCACGTATGATGAGAAACGTGTTGATGATGTTGTTGTTGCTGTTGTTGTTTTGTGAGTAGAACTGAACAACGACGCAGAGCGGATAAGGTCCGTGAATCTCCTCGTCGCCTTACTTCCTCCGTGCAACCGAGACACGCTCTGGGCGCTCCTCTCCTTTCTCAACCTTATCGCCAAACATTCCACAGACTTCGTCGATGACCAAGGCAACAAGGTAAGCCAGGGCAACAAGTTAGGATGTACTACCTTTTACAAGGTAAGCCAGGGCAACATGAGCGAGTTGCTACAGTAGCAGCATAGTCGTGCTCGTAAACCAATGCATTTTCTCTGCATTTTCGTAGCATTTTCATGTAATTTCCTGGGCATTTCCTTGACACCCCTTTGCATTTCCTTCATATTTTCTTTGCATTTTCGTAGCATTTCCAAGGCATTTCCTGGGCATTTCCTTGGCATTTCTTTAGCATTTCCTTGACACTCCCTTTGCATTTCCTTAGTATTTCTTTTGCATTCCTTTTGCATTTCTATGGCATTTCCTGGGCATTTCTTTCTCATTCCTTTTTTCAGTCTCTTAGCATTTCCTGGGCATTTCTTTAGCATTTCCTTGGCATTCTCCTTACATTTCCTTAGTATTTTCTTAGTATTTCCTTGGCATTTCTTTAACTTTTCCTTGACGTTCCCTTTGCATCTCCTTAGATTTCACGGGCATTTATTTTGCAATTCCT
This sequence comes from Lumbricus terrestris, assembly GCA_949752735.1. Taxonomy (NCBI): domain Eukaryota; kingdom Metazoa; phylum Annelida; class Clitellata; order Crassiclitellata; family Lumbricidae; genus Lumbricus; species Lumbricus terrestris. The sequence continues at coordinate 38,104,956 of OX457037.1, read as the reverse complement.
GTGCATTTCCTCTGCATCTCATTTGGATTTTCTTAGCATTTCATTGGCATTTCTTTAGAATTTCCTTGACATTCTCTTTTCATTTCCTTAGTGCTCTAGTAAAGCAACAAAAAACAAACAAACAAAACACATAGGAAAATGAAAGCAAATAGGTGAGTAAGCATGTAGCCTAAGCTAATTCAGGTCTCCTATCTTTCGTTAGGTTTTATTAAATGAAGATGTGGTCTTGCTAGAACTGGGGCCACGTATACTACGAAACAGGCCAGTAATAACAGTATAATTTGGAAGGTGAAAGATAGTTACTGAATGAGGCTAGTACGGAAAGCGATTGTAACCTGGGCCACATTTGTCTATGGAATCTTATTGCGGACTTCCAACGAGGAATGTAAAGCTTAATGGAGCTTGGAAATCCAACAACAAGGCAAATGTTTGACCTCCGAACTTGCGTTGATATAAATGGATTTTTAATTAGTCGGTGATTGACAGGCGGTGATTGACAGGCGGTGATTGACATACGGTGGGTTGCTTTGGCCCACATAACATGATATAGACCTACTATGAAGAATGACTCCTGCATTGCTAATCATCTCAACTTGCATTCTCTCTCTCTCTATCCCACAGCTTGCAAGCATTGTTGGAAGCCCTTCGTAATAATTATGTCAAACCAAATCTGATGTCCATTACGCACAGACAATAATTGTCGATGATTGTTACGTGACAGGTACCTGGTAACAAGATGGATGCGCACAATTTGGCGACCCTCTTCGGTCCGAACATTCTACACAAGGCGAAAGGAGGAGCCTTCCAGGTGGAAAGCCTGGAAAGGGCCGAGGAACGGGCAGAGGTCATCAGCGTCGTCAAGGAGATGATCGAACACCAAGCTGACATTTTTGAGGTAACGATGCAGGATTGTAAGATGCTGCATTGTGTTGTATTGTGCTGTATTGTATTGTGCTGTATTGTGTTGTGTTGTATTGGTATTGTATTGCATTGTATTGTATTGTATTGTGTTGGTGACTTGTATTGTATTGTGTTTGCCAGTTGACTCCTTAAAATCAAGATTTATTTATTTTGTAAGGACTATCTAGCAGTTAGTTGAATGTGAGGCGTCCTTGTAATTGTCTTACGGCACCGCAAAAATTGTCATTGTTATTATTAATATTTTTGCCCTGAGACTTCATTCCCCGGGGACTTAGAAATTATAACAGCAATGCGTCTTATAATAATGATAATAATTATTATTATTATTATTATTTATTTATTTGTATTTATTTTTGCCCCGAGGTACTTATGATCCCTCAGGGACTTACACCCTAATGCTAAGATTATTATTATTATTATTATTATTATTATTATTATTATTATTATTATTATTATTATTATTGTTATTGTTATTGTTATTATTATTATTACTATTATTATTATTATTATTATTAAAATTGTTATAATAATAATAATAATAATAATAATAATAATAATAATAATAATAATAATGATTATTATTATTAGGCCTATTATTATTATTATTACTATTATTATTATTATTATTATTAATATTATTACTATCATTATTGGGATTTGTGCCCTGAGGTACTTCACTTCCCAGGGACTTTGAACTTTATGGGCCAACGTAGCCTAAATATATCAGTGCATGACCTGCATATTTTGTAGAGACTATAGAAATATAAGCGATGGTTTTGAGGTCTCGAACTAGCAGGCAGCAAGTCTGCGGGATCATACATATCTGGTGCAGATGGCCAGCTAATGACAGATCACAAAAGCTGCTAAGTTCACCTAAACTGTGTCGACGTTTGACCCCAACTACAAAGTATAACCTCAGAGGGCGTTGGCGGTCGAGGCCTGCTTATGAAATACCAGCGCTTCATCATCAGCGCTTTGTCAGCAACGCCAGAAGCACGAGCGCTTACTCTCGCTCATCGCGAGCGCTGCAGCAGAGTCTGGTCTCTCAAGTCTTCAAGCAGAATGATTTAGCGCGGTCATCAGAGAATAATAGCCGCTATTTTTAGTTCTTCAGACACTGAAATAGATAGGGTGGGGACTGGGGAGGGAGGGATGTGAAGGTCGTTCCGGCTATCTGGGTGGCAGGGCACGAACGTGCGTGCGATGCCAGGGCTGTGCTCCTCCCGTGATGGTTAAACCACGCCTGGTGGCCAACGTTCTCGGAGGAGGAGGAGGTGAAAGCAGCAGTTGCTTTGCTTGCAGTTACTGACGGACATTGGGAGAGATGGAGAGAGAGAGAGAGGCCAGCGCGATATGGTGGTCAGTACCGGCGGCAATCTGTGCTTTGATGCCCATAAAACATCGATGTGTGTGGTCTGAGTTGATTGGCGGCACGCGTACATATATAGAGCCACACATGACGATGAGATGGAATGTAGGGGAGCAACTTGTAGCCGTAGGAAGACAGACTTACAGATACATGTACACAATTAGAGACACAAACAGAAAGGGATGAGAAATGTAAATAAACATTTAGAGTATACATACAGTATAGTACGCGTGGCGAACTATATAGGTGCTGCTATGGACCAATACTCTGAGAACAAGGAAGGAGGTAGACGTTGAAAGGTATATTATTATTATAGGCATTGACGTAGATATTTAGGAAGATAAAGAGGCGCTACCAGTATATAAATTCTCGAAATGAACGTATGAAATACTATTATAAATGTGGATTGCTAAATAGCGAGAGAAAGAGACAGAGCCAAAGGGAGAGAGAGAGACAGAAAGGGAGAAAAGACAGAGAGACAGACAGACAGACAGAGAGACAGACAGACATAGATCGATAGATAGATAGATGGATGGATGGATGGATAGATAGATAGATAGATATAAGTAGATATAGATAGATAGATAGTAGTAGTAGTAGCTTTCCATTTTTATTCTGAAAATGGAAAATTTCCTCCGCGAGGATTCAGCCCCCCAAAACTGAAATCCTGGCGCCGCCACTGCCTGTGCGACCTCACGGTTCGCACTCCCCCACCCCAGCCAACGCCAGTACTGTAAGACATGGTGAATTAAATTAATACTTATTATAATTTTATAACTATGCGTTTTATTGTCGTTTCTGAATTTCTCAGCTGTCGGCTGAACTGCACGATGAGACCCTGCGTGATCTGCTGAAAACGCACCCAAAAGATGTCGACTACATTCTTCAGTGTCGGACCATTAACTTCAGGTAGGACTATTAATATTTATACACTTGAGGCATCCATTGACATCAAATGCAGTAGCCTGCTTCAGACAATGGAACATTAATTAATAAATAGCAGCAGCAACAAAAATAATAATAATTCTAGCAATAACAATAACAATAATGACAATAGTAACAATTATTATAATGACAATAATAACAACAACAATAATAATAGCTGTAAAAACAATAAATTAAAACAATAATAATAATAACAACAATAAAAATAACGATACATATAGCAACAATAACAACAACACTGAAAATAACTCTAGCAACAACGATAGCAATAGCAATAATAGTAACAATAATAATAACAGCAATAATAAGTTAATAACAGCAATAATAATAATAACAATAACGATACCTATAACAACAATAACACTGAAAATAACGATGACCATAACGATAACAATAAGAGCAATAATAGCTGTCATTGTTGAAATTGTTTCTGAAGCAGCATCGATCCTGACCGTGAGTCGTCGAGCAGCGTCTGTGAGGAGAGCGACACATCGTCTATGCCACCTCACTCCCCTGGATACAGTTCGGAGACGGACGGCCTCACCACCACCACCACCACCGGCACCACCGCCGGCTACCCTCGCTCCTTCCACGATGCCTTCCACCACCACCATGTCCCTCCTCATCATCCATCGAATGAGTCACGCACCCTCATCGAATTGCTCCAGTCGCATGCGTCCTCTTCCTCCACTCCAAGTCTCCCATCGATTGCAATTGGAATTGCCACTCCGTCCAACGCTCGCCTGGCACCTCCTCCTCCTCCTGCGCCAGGGTCTAGCCTCTCCTCCTCCTCCGGGGTTGGATCAGGAGCCACGGATCGAGGTCATGTAGTGGGTCGCCGGAAGCCACATCCGGAAATGAGGATCGAGATAACGAATTCGGAGGATGACCTCGAACGACCTTCTCGAACCAACGTGCCTCTGCCGGAGGACTGGAGCAACGGTCCACGGCGCACCACCACGACCACCACATCCGGGGTTTCGCATGGATCAAGGGCGGCTGAGCCAAGGAGATCTTCGACGGGCATAGGGGCCAAGCGACAGACGCTGACCGTGCCGACCAAGTACGGCTCGGGCGGCAAGGATTCTGACTATTCGTCTGGAACAGGACTGAGTCCGAGGACGAGTCCACGCAGCTCACGCAGCCTCAGCTCGAGCAGTCCAAGTCCGGAGCCGCCGCCGTCGCCGTCGCGGTGGTTCCAAGGGTCCGGAAGCTCTTCGCCTGAACATCAGAGGGTGTCCTCCACCTACTGCGACCAGACATCGTCCTCGAATCCGTCCTTGCAGCAACAACAACAGATCTGGTCGTCTTCCTCAAGGCATCGTCCTCTGGGTCTCTCCTCCGAGCTGCCTGCGCCTCATCACTGCGGGTCCTCCTCCTCCATCGCTGCATCCTCGACCGGGGGCCTCTGCTCCGCCTCCTCCCTTCGCCAACCGACGACGTTGACCACCACCACCTCTTCCACGGAGACATCGCCCGACTGGCACGAGACGAGGTGGACGGAATGGGGTCGGATGATGATGAACAAACAGAAAGGGGACGAACTCCACGAGCAGGAGACACCCGTATGACGACGACGTGAGAACAATCCAACAGGGACCCGTAACGACGTTGTTATAATATCTTAAAGCAGACTCACTGCTGATTGGACGTATAGGCAGCCAATGTTGCTTAAAAAGAGTTGCGCTATATGATCACTGTCGGATTGTACAGACGTTCCTGAAGCTCGTGGCCTGTGCATCGCATACACTATAGCGGAGGATTGAATCTGGGATTGTGCGATGTTGTCATAACAGAGATTGGACAGAGTGAACAGCGGACTAGTGAGTGAAAAGGAGTGAGAAGGAGTGTTGTCAATGGTTGCTGTTAATTACGTCGAGAGACTTTTTGGGACCTATAGCGATATCTATCGCGGCGGCGGAGTTGATCGTATTCGATGTTGTGAACGTTTGAAGTTATTATTTCTGATTGTTTTTCTTGTTCGATATTTCAACGCGAATCCTCAAAAGTTGTTTTTCATGAGATAGAGAGATCTATGTCGACTGCATAATTAGATCTCTATGTAGTTCGACGTATAATTATTTAGCTTATGTCGCACGGAATTCTGGGCTTTCGTTTCGTTTTGCTACCACTGGGAAATGATTGGCATTAGAACAACGATTCCATTTTTCAACGACTTGCAATTCCGTCTTCAGAATAGACTTGAGCACTTCAAAGCTTCTGCCTTCTTCCTATCCGACTACCTATAATTATTATCGGCAAAGCAGAAATTTGGACTACTCGTTTCAGCTTTGGCTTTGTACAAAGGAATCTTGCGTGTCATGCATGGTCGTAGCAACTGCTCTCATGTGGAAGGAACTGATGTGCATCGAAGTGTACTTTGTACAGACACGTGAAGTATTAGGATGTATAGGCCTACTGTATCTAAGAAACAGAAAAATTGCTGAAAATTGATAATGGCTGCGTGCAGGATGCATAGAGTTATTCGATGAGGGCACATTCATCATCTTGGCAAATTGTGACGGGACGAAATTCTAACGCAATAATAATTTTCAGCAAATTGGAGTTTACGTTACATCAGAACTTCACACCAGAATAGTTGTTCTTAAACTGGAAATATTCTTTTCATGATCATCGATCTGCGTGTCTACGGCACAGATCTTCGTGACTTCGTCTATATATACGGCGTCTTATAAGCGATAATGAGCTCTGTAAGCGTTTATACTCTGAACTATTTTTAGCCAGTCAAAACCAGGTCAAAACGGCCGCTGTGCACTCTGGGAACTAAGCTATAAATAGCAGTGTTTAATTTCACAGTATTCTATTCTTACAAGTGCATGGGATTGTGATTGTCAGTTGCCTTACTAATACCAAAGATATTAGAGTTTTACTAAGATGCGTCACATAATGTATAATAATTTATCTGAATGTTCACCTCACCTACCTTGCAATGGGTTTTAAGTGCTATAAACATGGCATCCAAGCCAGGAGGAAATTGTTGCGCTGCCATAAATTGTTGCGTTACCTCGTACAATAGCCTACACAAAATCTATCACTCTTTAGATTTCCGAAAGATGTTGAAAGGCATGTAAAAAGTACTGTATTAACAAATAAATGTTCCATAACTGCTGCCGGTGATTCTCTTTGCTAATACGCTGTCCGAGGCGCAGCCGCGCATGTGCGACCACTCAACGACATTGCATTGTCCAAACGCCAGTAAAAGTCGCACGTTTTGAACATAAAATTAATCGAATACATTAAATATATAATAGTTTTTATTATTCATCATATTCAATATGCAGTTTAAATAGTTATGATAGTTTACGGATGCTACAATTGTCCGGTCGTTGACGTTGGCCTATATGTTTATCTATTAAGGCGTCTATCGTTGCTAGAAGCCATCAACCCAGTCACAACGTGGCGCCACGGTTTGTGTGCTTTGACCACCACCCAGATCAAATATACAGCGGAGATAGGAGGTGTCATATCTTAGTAAAACTCTAATATCTTTGCTAATACTATTGTTGACGTTGCGTTGAGGCCTAATTCATAATGAGGAAATTTATTTTTTAGACACCCAAGCGCGTGTTGGGCCTCTTAGTCTCAATTTATACGATGTATTATACACAATTGTTAGAAGACGATATGAATAAAATTAGATGGATTAATTGTTTAAAATAAAGGATCAAACAGCGAACTGCAGCCAGAAGTGATTAGCTCCCCTCGGAGTTATTAAGGAGCTGCATAATTCTGAAGATACATGAACGATGTCATCATGTCACGGGATACTGTATACTAGGCTAGTCTACTAATCGAAAAGTTATATGATGCATGCATACGTACATACATGCATACATACATACATACATACATACATACATACATACATACATACATACATACATACATACATACATACAATCATACATACATGCATGCATACATGCGTGCGTACGTACGTACGTACGTACGTACGTACGTACGTACGTGCATACATACATACATACATACATACATACATACATGTATACATACATACATACATACATACATACATACATACATACATACATACATACATACATACATACTAGAGTGGTAAAAAAATGAACATTGAAATATATGAAAGGCATGTTGTTTTTTCTGTACATCTGGTACAAAAAACCCACAGTGCAAAATATTAAAACACTGTGACTCTATCTTCAGGTCACTCACTGCTGTCAAAGTTCTAACATACTAACTAAATGTACATTGTAAACACTGCAATATAACTGGCAGGCCTCCAGTCAACAAGCACTGAGCCTTCCATTTTAGCTGTTAGCAATATTATTGAATTGCCAGCATGAAAAGCAGCTGCAATTAGTGTTTAATTGACTTCCAGTGTCTATAAAAACTATCTAAGAATGCTGTCAGCATGTCACAATGTCGGTTCAGAAAGTCGAATTTGACCACGAAGATTACGATGAAGCGTCGAAACCTAGAATAATGCTTAGTGTCTTCGCTCTTCGTCATCGAGTCATCGAAGGTACTGATTGTAGCAGCTAATCTCAGAAATCTCTTTGCCACATCATTCACGCCGTGGTCTGTAGGCCTACTTAGGAGGAAGATCCAGCAACGTCTCCGTGATACAAAGAGATTTCATAAACCTCAGGCTCTCTGTTACTTCCTCTCCTTTTTTTCCTTAGGAACCTACCTCTTGCATTCTAGGTTCTTCTTCTTTACTTGTGTCTTGATTATTTCTTTTCTCATTCATTAACTGCTTCTTGGAGAATAAGAACCCAGCAAGGTCAATTCCCAAATACCAGAAATTACGATTGAAATTAGTAAAAGCCGCCTTAGTGATCTTCTCATTTGCAGCGTTGTGTTGGTCATACTGGAGAGCCCAGATCCGCTGTTAGAAAATAGGCTTACAGAGACACAGTTCTGCAAGTCTTCATGACCACGATGGCTGCATCTTGGCACTTCATGCAGTCAGTTATTTTAGAGCTATAAATGCACGGACTAGCGGACTGTTATGATGAAAGACCACTGCTGGTGATAAACGTTTGAATAGCTGGATATCGGGTTCAGATGATGCAGCCATCACAACTATGAAGACTGTATCCAATATAGACTCTGTTGCGAGATGTCTGCACAAGCTAAATGCGACAGAAGCCAACAAAATACAACACCGAACAGTTAGCAACATCCGTAATGGATCCCATGGCGTGTTGGAAGCAGTAGAGTCAAATAACAGAGCTTCAATAGGTTTTCCCATGTCCATTCTTCAATTATCTTGACAGCGACATTGGTCATGGCAGCTCCAGTACCCAATGGAAGCTTTGGCATTGCAATGAGCTCATCGAATTTGATATTTGGACTTGAAACAAACAATTATTGACAAAAGATCAACCCAGTGTGAGAATTGTGGAAAAATAACAGGGGGTTGAACCATGATCCACTTTAAATTGGGGTGTGAAAAACAGACTTTACTAAGGGGCTCTAAGTAAGATTGGGGGCTGAAACGCCCAGTAATTCTCACCCTGGGTCAACCGTCTTCTTTCTCCTGTAAGGTCTGCTACAGTAACTTTACTATTCCAGAGTGGAACTAAGAGAACATCCTCCTTCTTGACTTCGTGGATGAAGGAACCTCTCAGATTGACGCTATATTGGTTCGCCTGTCAACCCTGGCATGCCAAAGTGAGCTTTAAGAAATAGACTTTTGGCCATACAGTATTGGACTGCAAATAGGATGTGACTAGAAAAACTGTTAAAAATAATGCTGCAGTCCAGCGTTGAAACCAGCTCAATTTATAGAGCATCATGGGGCACGTGCCCTAATACTCCCTTCGAGTCTCCTAATGGTAGGCCTATTTAAGTTTAGGCCAGGGGTTATTTTAAGGAATTTTCTCAACTGCACATAAATGACGTATTTTGAGACTGGACATAAGAAAGTCCTTGACCAGGGATTTGTCCCCCAAAGCTGAAGCAGTTTTTGGTGAGCGCTCGTTAATAAGCTGGTGCTTTGCGCTTGGCCTTCGACTGGAGCTTTAGATGTTTGAATATTAAGATTTTCCGACTTTATAAAAATTCATATTAAAGATCAAAATCAATTGTTATGACAATGTTTGACTCAAAGTTCATCATGGCAAAATCTCCAAATGAATTAACGAATGAAATCAGCTAGACGTTCTTAGACGTTTAGACTTTTCAATATCCTTTTGTCGACAAGAGATCCCTTACAGATCCCTTACAGGTCCTCTGCTGTTGCTGGAATTGGAAATAGCTCAGAAAGATTGTTAAGTGTAATAAAGTTAAATGGTCCTATGTTCCTGGACACTTTCAAAGTTTCGCTAGTAGGCCTATGTAAGAGTACGTCTAAATGTTGCTTTCTGCTCTGAAACCCTGGTCATTAAGATCAACATGATATTGTTTTGCTAAAGCTAAAGCTAGCAGACCGTAAAGACCGATAAATATCATTAGCAAACCTCCCAAATGGTCATTATTGATCGATAGGCCTATACTGACACCCACATCAACACGAATATGTACTGTTTAGGCTAATAGCAGTTTTAACCAGGAGCCGCGTCGCCGATCTACATGTAAATGATATTTTACCACACCATGACTTGGCTTAGGGTACGACTGCTGGACATTTTATATGCTTCAAGTTCTGGTGTAATTCATTCACGAGAACCAGAATGTGTGTGTGAACATAGCCGCAGACTTGGTCCTGGGTTTGTGGAAACGAACGAGCGACCGAAGGACAATAATTTCCAATGCACGAGCACCTAGCTGGGTAGGGGTTTTGGAAGGTGATGTATCAATCCCATTTTCGAATTTTGTTTAATTTCCACACTGCACTGGTGGTATTCTAAGTTGTAATTTAGCGAGGTTGCTCATCATTTCTGTGCTGATAGTCATGGTTTAGGACTTTAATAAGTGTCCCGTACCATTGTTTAAATATTTTTACAACATTATAATGGCAACTTTTAGACTCTGATCTAAAAAAAATTGCTCACAAATTTCACGCCAAAAGGCGTGGTTTGAGACTTCAATAAATGCCCCTCCCATTGTTTACATTTCTGAATTTCCACACTGTAACTGTCATCTGAACAAAATTGCTCTTATTAAATGCTGTCAGCTATGGTTTTTAGAGTTTAGAGAGTCTCCTTATTGTTTAATTTTTTCATTTGCACGCTGTTAATCTGGCATTTAAAGCTGTCATTTGAATAAATTACTCATAATTTTATTTTCTCGTCCGTTGTTTGAAAAAAGTCATTTGTTCACTGTTGTAGTAGCATTTTAGGCTGTTACCTTGACAAATTCAATCATAATTTGGTTCTCAGAGACGTGGTTTAAGACTTGAATAATTCCCCCTATACCTGCAGTGTCTTAATTTTTTTTAAATTTACACTAAGCAGTTTAGGCTGTCATCTGTATCAAATTGATAATTATGGACAAGCAGTGGATAACACCGTAGAAATCTATAATAATGTTTGTGATAATATTTCTGAAATATTTGGGGGATATAAGATAAGCATCTCCGTCACCACCACAAGTTCCGGGTTCCGTTCCTCGATCCTATCCCATCTAAGTTTACACCCCTGTGCGAGATGCTAGTTCAATAACATAGGCCTACGTGTATCTTTCAGATTCTGTGGATGGTGATTTTTGGATGGGATCACATAAACTCAAAACGGGTGCGTGTAATATGGGGATATAATGGAGAATTTGGAAGAAAATTTGAGTATGCATTGACCTACAATCCTACATCATGTATGTATGTATTGGATAGCCTGTGTGGCTGAAAGGCTAGCTGAGTCTGCCTGATTAATTCTTTTCTTTTCATCACCTGTCTCCAGTTAGATACTTGGGTTGTTATATTATAGTAGACTAATTTGCTTTATGCGTCCGACTGTCTACGTCCCTTCCTGCTTCAGCTTGTCAGGGTAGGCGGCAAAAGCAGGAGAAAGTAGACTACGATGGCCAAGAAGTCGTCATTATGGTATGAAGGATGACCCCGACCTTTACAACTTTATCAGGATATCAACCTACAGCAGGCCTTGAATCTGCATCCGCCCATACATTTAGCTTACTGCAAATTCTTCTGTCTGCAGCCTATGTGTGATTTTTAGCAGAACCTTGTCTTCGATTACATCACCCATTTCCCCCGCTCTTACTTCATGCACACGGGTGACCTTCGCCGTATCGGTCTGATGCTTTACTTGAAAACTGCATGTAATCACCATTATAGTTCACGCCAAATTTCAACTGGCCTGCTCTTTTCCTGAACATAAATATCACCCAATAAACCGCCTCAAAGATGTTCACTTTGGGCTGTTACTATCATGTTTGTGTCCAGCTTTTTACCACTAACTTCTCGTCGGTTCACGCAACTAGGCAAAAAGTAACTGCACAAGATCTGATTTTCAACTGCACAAATCTCTTTCCCAACTACACACTTTGTGTCCAGATGCACGTTAAAATAACCCCTGGTTTAGGCCTACTTATCAATGTTCTGAGAGGGACAATTAACATGAAAATTGTTCTTGAAAACATCACTTTCCAGCTACATCAAGGTTGTCAGCAGCCCGATATTCAATGTAAAATGCACGAAAAACCATAATATTTTGAACCCCATTTTGGGGGAGACCCCATGGTCAGATTTTTTCGGATTTTGGATATTTTATTCAGCAGCAAATTCTGAGGAAGAAACCGTTTAGAAAGCTTGTGTTACAATTTTTCCCAAGTCAAACTGCAAATTGCCTGGACTATTAATTATAGCCCCAAAACCCCAACTTTGATGCCCGTGAGTGCCCCCTAAACATTACATTTTTGGCATAAAATTTCACACAGGTACTTTTTAGTTCAAAATGAACAAATGTATCAACATGCCTCAAAAATCCAAAAGAAATTTTTTTTACATGGCATTTTGGACCAGTCTAATACATACATACATACATACATACATACATACATACATACATACATACATACATACATACATGCATACATACATACATACATACATACATACATACATACATACATATACATACATACATACATACATACATACATACATACATTTGTGGCATTCGTATATAGGGATCATCCTTTTGTTGGTGATGAATGGGTGTTTACCATAATTGCAGCTTACACAGTAAACATGTTTCTGATTCATAAACAAACGCGAGTTATAAATTTCAACTTGCAGTTCAATGCCTAAATCAATTTTAGAGGCTCGCATTAGCACAGTATACCTCGCGTCACCAACCTGCCTCAGCATATCTACATAATAATTATCAGCCTCCGGAATTCCCACTTTTCAATTTCTGAAAACGAAAGAGAGATTATATATAGAGTAGGCCTAAGGAAGACAGATCCCAATCGATCGTTTTTCTGCCGTTATTATTTTCGGATGAACGAAACGATTCGACTGATTTCCCGACGATTTCCATTAGTGATGATAAATCGATATTCGAGAAGTCTCTCGCTCACACCATGCTTTCCCGACCGATATATTTTTAGCCATCGTTACTCAGACTCAGAGGAACAGAGACATCGTGCTGCTTTGTAAGGTGCCCTTGTGACTGTGCTACTGCGCTTTATAAATTGTCGTTATTATTATTATTTTTTATTTTTATTCCTATTTATTATTATTATTATTTTTATTATTATTATTATTATTATTATTATTATTATTATTATTATTATTATTATTATTATTATTATTATTATTATTATCATTATCATTATCATTATTGCTATAATCATTATTATTATTATTATTATTATTATTATTATTATTATTATTATTATTATTATTATTATTATTATTATTATTATTATTATTATCATTATTATTATTTTTTTAAATGTAAATTTAAAAAAATTATTATTATTTTTATTATTATTATTGCTATCATTATTACTATTATTACTATTACTATTACTATTATTATTACTATTATTATTAATATTTCATCATGTCACTGGATACTAGCTACTACTACTACTACTACTGCTACTGCTGCTGCTGCTGCCACTGCTGCTACTACTGCTGCTACTACTACTCAGTGGCGGCGCCAGGATTTCAGTTTCGGAGGGGCTGAAGCCCGCGGAAAAATTTTCCATTTTCGCCGCCAAAATTTCTGACGACCTTTTTTTTTTTTTTTTTTTTTAGTCATCGACCAAAAATCGTGGATTTTCTATGTAAAATAATTAAAATGGCCATTTTTTAGGGGGGCTTAGCCTCCTGTAGGGGGGGCTTAGCCCCCCCCCAGCCCCCCCCTAGCGCCGCCACTGCTACTACTACTACTACTACTACTACTACTACTACTACTACTATCACTACTACTAGGCCTACTATATGTAGGCTATCACTACTATCAATATCTGTACTGTGCCTCTACTCTACTACTACTTCAAATACTTCTAATAATAATACGAATATAAACCAAATTTTTTTTAAATTTTAATTTCTTAATGTTGAAAATACAAATTAGCTAAGATTCTAAGCCTTCATTCCAATGTGTCTACACTACACTATGCTGATGAAGCATTAGTTGGGTCAGCAGCGAGATATTGGCTGACAAATTTAATAGGCCCATTGTGACAATCAATTTCCGATGCGGTTGATCGCGAAACCTGCAGAGAGGCAAAGGTAACGAAACCGAAATAACTCTGCATTCTGATGTCATAACCGTCACCAGGCGTTCATGGTTAGACCCATCACATCAGCGAGGCAACGAGTTGAAGACACGAACACTGAAGGAGGTTAGACACAGAGATATATGAGCAGGTAGACAGACAGACAAGCACTTGGGCAAACTGATATGTTACAGGTGAAGAGATTTTGAGGCAGACAGACAAGAGACACTGAAGAATAGAGTAGAAAGAAGGCATGGAGGCGCATAGCGACAGGAGCGCAGATAAAAAGAGATAGATAGACAGATGTATAGACAGGCAGAGCCAGAGAGAGAGAGAGACAGACAGAAACACACAGACAGATAGATAGAGACATAGACAATAGATAGAGACATTGACAGACATACAGACAGACAGACAGACAGACAGACAGACAGAGAGGCACGGAGAGACATAGATACTTTAGAAAGACACAGCAAAACATAGAGAGAGACACAGAGAGAGAGAGAGACAGACAGAGAGAGACAGACAGAGTCAGACAGACAGACAGACAGACAGAGACAGAGACAGAGACAGACAGAAAGGGAGAGGCATATACAAATATTGATAGACTCAGGCGGAGACAGCGACAGAGAACAATATTGAAAGGCAATTAATTGACGTCACTGCCTTCCTTAGAAGTTTACCCGTTTTCCCGAACTGTTGCTGCATTGCCGCAAAGAGGGATCGGAGTCATCGGACGACGTCCTGTCAACAACAGAGGCCATCGTAATAATATTATGTGTCAACGACTCGATCAGCGGAAAATCGAAATCGAAACTACACGTGATTGCGATCTGTAAACAGACGCCTCCACATTTTGCGGAATCAGTTCAAATCAATAGATCTACGATCATCAGAAAATGACGCATGTATGTGTTTGTCGTTTTGCTGTTATCGCTTCAGTAGGGAACTCTACTGCGAAGATTCGTCTCTTTTTGTCTACAGATGACTGTAATATTTCGATTTTGTTGTGATTGCTTGTCGCAAAATCTTGTGTGAGTCAGGCTGAACCAGTGATTCAAAGTGCAATTATGCGACTACATTTTACACAACGCATTCTGGATTTATCGTAGAGTGAAATTTTCTTTTCATTCGGCTCTATAGATCATTCGTCGAAGTAAAGGAGCACTCGACCTTTTACGTATTGTTGAAATTTTCAGTGTATTCGAATAAACTTTGTACAAAACGCAGGTGACTCACGCATATTATAATAGGCTATTTATAGAGTTTTGTTTTGTTTAGATGTTTTGAGGAATTGAGATTGATATAATATAATTAAAACTGTTACAGCTTGAGTGTCTTTACATAGGCAGGCCTAAGTCGGCAGATAAAAGCTTCGAATCAGGGCTGTTTTAAAGGAATTTTTATAATTGCCCAACCAGCAATGTTTAACCCGAATATTTCTGATGACCTTTTTATGTAATTCACCCTAAATCTTCCAATAAGATACCAACTTCTCTGCATTAAAATCTAATTACCTTTTTTAGACTTTCTTCCTGAACTTACCCCAAAACACCACAATGTAGGCCTATAGCCTTTTAGGGTATTTTGTTACTGCACAACACCTTCCTTCCATTCCGGTCATATAGACATGCTATATTATTAGTAAATTACCCTCAATCAGATAGCAGTGACCTTTTTTATACTGCTTTTCACTGCAAAAGATTGCTCTTTCAACTGCACAAATTCATTTGCAATTCTACACGTTTTGTATACAACTGCACGTTGAAAAACTCTGCTTTAAATCACAATTTAGAAGTTCATTTAATTCTTTACTTTTTACAGTCTCTTCATTTTTTTAGACATAGAATTTATACAAATTAGTTTATAGTTTCAACTATGGCTGCCTATTGATTAACGTTCACGGGAAAATCTGAGTTAACCTACTTACCTACTGCATTTTTACAGCAGCACAGCTTGCAGAATAGGCATCATTTCGGAAAAAATGAATGGAAATACCATGGAGACTGCATGGATGGATTGGATATTAAGGAACAGAGGGCACACGAAAAGGTGAGATTAATAATCATGAAACTAAAGTTTCAATTCTTTAATTTTAACTAAAAGCAACATATCTTAATAAGCATTGAGTGTATATATATATATATGTACACTTTGATGAAGACTGACTACTATAATGAGTATATAGGGGTCCATAATATACTGTTGCATATAGGCTATATAGTTCAAAATTTCAGATATACTTGGCAAATTATTTTATACCCATGGACTCAGAATGATTCAGACGATAGGCCCTATAGATAGGTCTACATACTGCTTAATTAAGGACATACATGTAAGCCTACCCTGCAGTATAGGCATAAACATGCACAGAATAAAACAATTGATTCATTTGTGTAGAATATATGCAGTATTGGATATATAGGTCCTATAGGCCTAGTCTATGTATAAAAATAAACAAATCGTAATCTTGAACTCTAAAAACTAATCTATAAAGCGTCACTCGAAAGCAAACTGGAGCAGCTATTTACAGGCTAATTCACGTCCAAAATAAACAAAAGCTTACAGGCATGTATATAACATATACTCATGAAATAAAGTTTGCACTAATAATGCAGATACAGCACTAAACCTCATAGATGTAAAAAAGAAAACGACGAAAACGAAATTTAAAAAAAATTAAAAACGCCATTTTATTCGAAAAACAACACGAAAAAAAGACAGCAACAAAAACGAAAACGCAAAATAATTTGCCCTTGTTACATTTGAAACTCCATTCTTAGCTTAAAAACCGCGAATAACACAGCATTATTAGTAGGCCAAAATTAATTGTTATAAGTGACATTAGTCCGCAACAGTTTTTTAAAACTTTGGTTTAATGCGAAATTGAGATAAACAGTGGCGGCGCCAGGATTTCAGTTTTGGGGGGCTGAAGCCTCGACCGAAATCTCATAAAAAATTTCCATTTTCGCCGCCAAAATTTCTGACGACCTTTTTTTTTTTTTTAGTCGTCAGCCCAAAATTGTGGATATTTCACGGTAAAAAATTTCGGATGGGCCCTTTTTCAGGGGGGCTGAGCCTCTTGTAGGGGGCTTAGCCCCCCAGCCCCCCTAGCGCCGCCACTGGAGATAAATGCAGGGCTGTATTTAAAAATTTTTTGGAACTCTTTCTTTCCTTTCCAATCTTCCATGGTAAATTTCTGCCAATCCGACCTTTTTTGCTAGTTTTAACTGTACAGAAGTGCTTATACAACAACACAAATCCATTTAGAACAGCACATTTTGTGTAAAACTGCACGTTAAAAAAGTCCTGGATAAATGAAAGATTTTTAAATCCTTTCAAATTTAAATTGTGAATAATTATAAGTCCGCATAAGTTCATGCTGATCGACATAATGCAATTAAGATCAGATCTAATCAGAACTTCAGAAGTAAAGACCATGGCATTGTGTACTAAATTACGTGTTGTGGCCTACATTTGTACTTAAAATTGTTATTTATAATCATTTTAGACCTAAGAATTTTATATAAAAATAACTCGTATACAAATTTCATTTATTGTTGGAACCTATAGGCTACTACATGTTGTTCTCAAATGATGACGTTGAACAATTAAACAAAAACATTAGTTCGCTGAATCATTGAGAGTACGGTGAAGACGTAGACCTATGGAATATCAGACAAATATGAAATTAAGGAAAACAATAATAGACAGTAAATAAAGAAATAAAGAAACATAAAAATAAAAAAAGGAATAAAACTCTGAGAAAAATAAAAAATAAATAAAAAACTACGATTGTTGTAAATAATAAAAATCAAACAAAATGTTTTTTACAACTACAACTATGCTAAGCCTATACATATAAAATTAGATCAACTCTTGCATGAGAATACTTGGTTTTATAGATATTACATGGAATCGTAAGAAAATCAGTCATTGCTCTAATTTATTATTGAACTATAGCTGGGGTAGACTACCTGCATGGCGTTTCTCGGAAAAATTTTGGTTTTTCGCTCCAACCAGACCCCATCAGCCGCTGCTGGGCGGGGTGACCCCTTCAGTGCTCACCAGCCTGGGTGAACATGCATGCAGCGATGCCCGGCAAATTTCGGTTTAGAGTTTACGAATATGACAGCGCCCATAGGCTATAAATATTATAAGTGAAGTTTTAAAGTCTCAATTAGATTATTTTCTCAGCATAATC
This sequence comes from Lumbricus terrestris, assembly GCA_949752735.1. Taxonomy (NCBI): domain Eukaryota; kingdom Metazoa; phylum Annelida; class Clitellata; order Crassiclitellata; family Lumbricidae; genus Lumbricus; species Lumbricus terrestris. Next base: position 38,086,882 of record OX457037.1, on the reverse strand, counting down.
AACAGTTTACAAAACAAAATGTTATAGTCCAGCGTTTCCCAAACTGTGGGTCGCGACCCAAAAGTGGGTCGCAGAGCTTTGGCAAGTGGGTCGCCAAAGTTTTTCGGAAAATATCTATTTTTTATCATTTATTAAAATTCTAAAAACTCATGTTATAAACAGCGGAGCAACAACATTTTAATATGACTGGGCTATGACTGGCTGTCGTAGGTCAATTTTAAATAATATTTCAAATTAATGCCAATTTTTAAACAGTGTCCGTTTATCAGCATATTTCATGCTGATTTAAAAGCAAATATCAGTGCACGATGTTTAGTTTTATTCAGAGGTTCTCGAGACGGCCAATATATTTACAAGTGGGTCGCGACCCAGAGAAGTTTGGGAACCACTGTTATAGTCAGTTCTTCCACCGACACGATGCAGGCGTACAGCATGATTTTGGGAAACAGTGCATGCCAAAACCATATCTTACCGTACTGGAGTCGTTTCGGGAAAACTAGCCTACATATTAGACCTATATATAGACCTCTTTTAGCAACTCGCGCATGGTCTACGGCTGGCAAGCAAAACTACAGTTTCACTTGTCCAGACCCAGGTAGTTCTATAGGTTACTTAGTTTAAAAAAATATATATAATTATATACATTATATATAAATCATTGCAACTGAAACTTTTGGAATCCATGCAATTACGAAAACTCATCGCTCAGCTTATAGACCAATGCTTGCTTGCATGAACCACGGCATTTTTCTCAGCAATGACGAATATCTGCGTGGGCGACAGATTCGCAAATAAGTCAAATGATCGACGCTTTGTCCCGGGAGAAGTTTTCGTTTCGCAAAGGTCCTGATGCAAAATGGTTATTTATACCAAAAACTTGGACCAGATCTATCTGTGGTTTGGAGGTTTGATGACAAGAGCTCGATTGTCGTAGGCTTCGATGTATTTTTTGCACCCGTGCGACGACATGGTAGTCGTTGGCCAATGATCAGAATTTTGATTGGCTAGTGAAGACAATGATCGACAGGTCACCTCTTGAAATTTCGCCGACAACCGCCTGCCAGATGGGCCGGTTTTTGTCATCACTTAAGGAGCGGTGGGCGAGTATAGACACGGAATTATGTCGAATAAGAGGTTAAATGGTTAACCAGGTTAACGCCCCATGACTGATCGCAAGAAACCTTGACAACCAAAGGCTATAATTATAGACAGAAAGTTTTAGAATTTTAGATTCTGGGAGATTCTGATTGACGAACTCCCAAATATAAAAAGAAACATCGCAAGTTGTATCTTGGTTTATTTCGACTAACGTACATGTATGATGCGCCAGAGGTAGGGCCTACATGTAGGCCAGGCACGGCTGATATTATCAACCTTGAGGGAGTCCAAACGCGTTTCAGTTTGCACGAGTGTTCAATGAACGTGCTATCGGCTTAGAACTTCTGAATCATAATATAATGTAGTTCAGGGTTTTGTTGGCCGCCATTTTCGAGTCTGCTTGAAATACACTACATGTCCACGCATGCGGATGAAGGACTTTCGACAGTATGCTTTACGTAAGTATAGGCAATTGTATGGTCGACTACACAACAACAAAATAGCTGCTGGCGTGTAATCATTCTCATGGTCGTTATTCTTTCTGGCCCAGTTAGCTAAATCGGTGAGGGTTAAACGACAACTGGTTCATAGAAAACTGGTTCAACGACAACTAATTCAAGGTCAACTGGTTTAGGACAACGGGTTCACGACAATTGGTTTACGACAATTGGTTCACGACAATTGGTTCACCGACAATTGGTTCACGACAATTGATTCACCGACAAATGATTCACCGACATATGGTTCACGACAAAATATTAACTTCAACTTTTTAGGGTCAGGCTATTGCTGCTATTAAAAAGAGAAGTTGGATTGATGAAAAGAACTCTTCATAAATTGAAAACAGATTGATGAAACCCTCGTTGAAAAAAAGATCGATGAAAATAACGTTTCTTGGTTGAAGTTGCATTGACGAAACAATGCTTGTAAAATTGAAGATGGATAAACGAAATAATCTTGTTGCTAATTACTTTGTTGCTAATTAGAAGTTGAATCGATAAAAATAATTCAATCTTAAATAGAAGTCGGATTTGGAAAACTATTCCGTCTTAAATAGAAACTTTTGATGAGAACAATTCCACTTGAGATAGAAGTGGGCTTCGTCAAACAGGGAACGGACATTAACATCCCGGACAAACTCCCCACCGGACAAACCCCTCCGGTCAAATCCCCCCGAACAAACGCACCAAGGAGGAAAATAACTCTCCGGGTAGAGCATTATTGAGTACACTGCAGGCTTAAGCGGTAATCTTCCGAACGGCGGTCCTAAGTTCAAAATACATCTTTCGGTCTTAGTCAAGTTGGATTGATGAAAAGAATTCTAACTAACAGGCTAGAAGTTGAACTTAGACTTCTATACAAAATAGCAGGGGTTATTTTAAGGAAATTTCTCAACTGCACATAATTGACAGAATCAGCGGCGGCGCCAGGATTTCAGTTTTTTTGGGGGGGGGTTAAAGGGGGTTAATCGTCATTTTTTTAAAAATTTTTACATGGGGGAAAAATGGATGACCTTTTTAGGGGGTTTAGCCCCTTAGCCCGCCTCCCCAGCGCCGCCACTAAACGTCCGGTTAGAAATTTGAGGCATTACCGGACATGTGAGGCGCGGTGGTATAGTGGTGGCGTCATTGCCTTGAAGCCGGAAGGTTCGAGGTTCGAATCCACCTCGCCGAGTAAGGACCTTGGGCAAGTTCTTCGCTCACAATTGCTCAGCGCTTCGGCGTGAAACTCCGATGCAGTGTCCGCTCTGCATTCGGGAGCGCCTCTGAGTAGAGAGAGCTTGAAGGGGCGCTATAACAAGTGCCCATACAAACAAACAAACAAACAAACATGGCTGAGTCCGGTAAATAATTATTGCTAGCAACAAGTGTTGGATACTTGGAGGGTAGTTTCTTATTGGGGCCATAAAAGACGTCTATTTGAGATTTTCCAATTACATTGCCGTTTTTCTAGCTCCTCAATTGCAGTCAGCCTGAGATACGTGGTAGGTATACACGTTGAGACAGATAGATTAGATGATGTTGCTTACTTTGACCGGCTACATAAGTATACAACTGGAGATAAGCCATGCAGCCATTCAACTGTACAAGTTATCCGATATAGGCCAGCCAACATGATGAATGTCACTGACTCACTGCTCCAGATTTCTTCATATAGATGATGTAGGCTATATCTCAAATTAGTCGTACCCGACATATTGTGATCCCTCCTAACATTTTACTTAGTAGGCTACTTAGTCCTCCCCGCGCAGGTCTGCATATCGGGAAACGCATCAATCCACTCAATCCACTCATCTCGGCCCATCGCCAACTGATCCGCCTCCTCCCACCGTCCCAAGACTTATAACAACATCACAAGCATAAGAGTGGCATCTCTCATCAGACTATTCATTTATCTACCACGCACAATCAGCTTTTCATGCATGACGACAGGGTTGCAGTAAATCGAATTTCTAGCCGTTGCATTCTAGATAGATCTACGGACCTCCCATAAGCGAAATCACGGACGACACTTTTTTATCTACATGTTAAGCTGGACAGCTGCCACGGCATTACGATATATATATATATATACATATATATATATATTTATATAACGTGCTCGCCATAGTCCGGTAATTTACTCAAGGCTGCATGCCTGGCAACCCTACGTATACTAGGGTGTCCCACGATTGCACAGGAAAAATATTTTTCTTGAAACTTGAAATGCAGTCCCTCCAAAAAGTTTCCTTATGGTCCTATGATAGTACCTGCCAAATTTCTGGACATTTTGAAAATATTTAGAGGCCGCTCAAAGCTCACATATAATATGTGTAAGTTGTCACAAATTATACGTGCGACATATAGGCCTATGAGTTTGAAATTTTCGGAGGTCCACACTTTGATCCCACTAGCGTGCTTATGTATTGCTTAATAACCTTATATTGCTCTGAAATACTAAAATCTACAAATATGCAACCTTATTGTATTTGCGAATGAGGTTTTTCAAGCATAAGGACGACAGTTAAGCTCTCGAGCAAACGAATGATGTAAATGTCGTGCACTAGGATTGCAGGTCGCTACCTCCACATGGCAATCATCAGTGGAGTAGAAATGAATAAGGTTAACAGATTGTCAGTCTGATTTTTCTCTAGTTGGTGGAAGTAGCCTACAAACATGTTGGTGTGCTAAAGTTGACCTCTGGACCAGGACAGGAATCAACGGTTGCAGTTTGAACCTTTTGAAGTCGTGAAAGTGTGATGCATTAGGCCTAATTATTGGCAAATGCTTTGAGACAACGGCTTTCAATAACTGCATATTAAATAGAGTTTGCAATGCCTTGCACCCTTCTACATCAGCCATCAGTCGTAACATCTTGTTAACATCACAGAAATCTTTTAAGTCCAGTTGCCTGGTGCATTCTTTGTGTCCTTGGTAAAAATTTGTCCATCAATGGTCTGTAATTAAGCTCTGCAAGCCATTTAAAGATGAATGCTCCAATCTGGTTCACCATCAACCAAACCCTCGACCAATGCTACTGCAGTCTGCATCTAACAAATCATAAGAATTCATTACTGAACAGCTTTAGCGTGGCCATACTCGAAATATGACTATCAAGAATTTTCAAAACTCTTGGTATTCATGGTTGGATTGAACAATTCGGTAGCATTTCGCAAGCCTGTTGCCATCACAGAGCAAGTTGGATGGGTAAGGCAATATAGATCTAATTGCTTTATGATGGAAACGAATCACATATACAGTTGACGACCGTGAATTACAGGGCATCCAACCCAAACAAGTCTCAGATTTGTGATTGACATCTACAGTCAGGCGGTGTTCTCATGTAGAGTCACTGCTCTCTTTGAATTAATCCATAGCTTTATAATTCTGGCAATGCTGCTCTAGATGACAAGTCTGAAAATGATGCAACATCATTCTTGGTATACCAGCACCTAAGATATAAGAGATAGCAATTCTCTCTGTTCTTGCAGTGAGTTCTCATTAATGTGGAATAACGGGGTTATCTCTTCCTAAAAGTTTTTCCCAAACCATGCTGCGTTCAAATATAGTTTTCTCGATCTTTCGGTGAAAGAGTGGCGAGATAGCCAATCGTATAAGACCACGTGTGATTTTTCATAACGTTGGTCTGTGTAAATGACTGTGCTGAACAAACATGACGCAGCTTTGATACAGAATTTCAGCTCAACGATAACGAAGAACGTAGATCGGAGACAATTTCTCGTACAGGTTGTCGAAAAACACAGGCACATGTTTTCTAACCACAATTGTGACAATCTTGTTGACATGTGTAAATGTAGAACGTAGAACTGAAGAACAATTTGAGTGCAGTGATGTAGAATCAGCAGATCAGTATGAGAATAGTAAAAAAATAACGGTCCAGACGTTGATTTGTTGTGTAGCTGCATGGGGTGTGCAATTAAAACTTTACTGTGTGGTCCTAGGACAAATAGGGGTTGAACCTCACAGCCCCCTCAGAATTTCTTACTATGAAGCAGATGAAGGTATGGAGGAGCTAAAACCACGACTTGTTACATTATCAAGAGTTTGTAATGACTACTCCCAATGATTAGTTGTGTGTGCACTGATATTGTGTCCAAAGTTCAAAAATCTCAAATTTTTCTCGATTTTGCATTTTTTGAGCATAAGACTATGCCCAAAATATCCATTGTATCCAATAAAGTTAAATACCTGTTAATTCTACCATTCACGAGCTTTCCAAGGGTAGTAAATTTGTTATAATAGGATCAACGATTGGGATATAAAGGCATTTAGAAGTTGGACACATCAGGCGCAAATTATGCCAATATGGGTTAAATTTGGGCGGCTTGAGCCACCCCTAAATATTTTTTTAGTGTCATAAAACTTTACAGGTGTTATTATGGGACCATATGGAAACTTTTTAGGGGGACTGCATTTCAAGTTTCTAGAAAAATATTTGTTGGGACACCCTAACGTATACCCTACATAGCACGTGTGCCACGTGACACGGTCCGAGTTTCTAGGGTTTGCGTCAATTGCGTCTTTCGCCTTTTCGCAGTGAAAATGAAAAGAAAATCCGAATTTAGAAAGATAGAATCTTTTTTTATCAAAAGGTAGGTAGAAGGCAAAACACTGGCTGTACGATGACTTGCTGGATCCTATTGCAGGATTCCTTGTGTTCCTTTCGTTTGTTTTAATTATTTTTAAAACTGTTTTCCGTTTTCACCGTGTGACAAGGCTTGGCCTGCAGCGGAATACATGATGTCATACTGTAGCTGTAGAGGTACATGTATATAATTGTAGTGTTATGTGTTTTACTGACTGTTACATATTTATTATTATAATCAGGTGCAATAAATAAGCATCGATACAATCAACGCAGGCCTTTAATTATGGCATGCCCGAGATTGTCTTTGTCCATTACCTATTGAATTTAACCGATGATTAGTGTCGTCGTCGTCGGTGCCTCATTCGTCACTCCGAACATTGGCGGCATCATAGACAATCTTTCTCGGAAGTTTCGCCAGAGATCCTTCTGCTGTGTTGCTTGCATCACCCATTCACCAGCTCCATTGACAGTCCCGTACATTCCAATATTCCATCACGTCGTCCATTCACATTCTTCGTGGTCATCCTCTTCCTCTTGAGACTTGATCCTTCAGTTTCACCAATTATTATATCTTTCTCAAGGCAGTTTATTGTCTTCCTCATTATATGTCCGGAATACTGCAATTTCCTTTTAACTATTACGCTCCAGAGTTCTTTTCCACCCACTTCTCTATTAGGATTATTAGGATTAGTGTAGGCGATTTAATCACTATAATATAGTCATTAAGTCGCCTGCACTAATCCTATTTATTCTTCTTAATTATCCTAACCCTATAATATCACTCTTTATATTATATATAATTTATTATTATAGATATAATTTCTGAGATTGAGATTATCTTATGTTTTTGTAGGCTACAGCCTACAAGGCTAATGAGATTAGATAATTAGTCAACATTATATCTATGGACGACATCAATGACAATGAAGGGGGCTTCTTAGACTATATAACACGTGTGAGACTGTGAGTTGTAGTTTCTTCTTAGATTATAACACCTGTGAAATGTAGGGATGTATTGGTTCCTGTGCAACTGTGTAAGCTTATATAATTATAGTCCTACTTCCGTCTGTGGTTGCTTATTATGATAGTCAAGTATAATAGTCCAGTTGCAACAGAACTGGGTTGATGAACTTGATACCAGTACATAAAGAATTGCAATTATAATTAATATTTATTGCAATCTTGAAGGTCTCTCTTTTATCAGCACTGAAATAATAGAGTGATTTTGTTAAGGTGACAAATTAAAAAGCTACAATATTATTATTAGACCTAATATTATTATCATTACCATTGTCGCTAACATCGTTATCGTTATAATAATTATATTATCAAGTCCCGATATAACCTAGGGTCCTGGACAGGTTTGTAGGCCTAATTAATTCTATTCTGCTTTAACAGAACAAAGGACGAAACTAACAACCCACCTGAAAATCACAACTCCCAAGTTGAGGATGACCATGAGACACGCAACGAAGTGGAGGTTGCTGTTTATGGTGACGGGCGTTGTTTTTTGCGATGCCTAGCAGCAGTGCTATATCCAAGTTTAGCATGTGCAGAAAGGTTTAAATCAGGCCAAATCCGTTCAGTCGATATCGCTGCTAAGGAAACAGTTGTCGCTGATTTACTTAGAAAGGAAATTTGTAACGTTTTGAGAGAACACAGAGATGTGTTGCATGAAATGGCAGATAGTCTGCCGTTTTTGCTGGACAATACTGTTGATCGCAGATTTCTTTCGATTGACGATCGAATCTAGGCAATGTCACACCCTACCACATATGTTGGCAATGTTGAGATACTTGTTGCAGCATATCTTCTACGTACACAGATACACCTTTTCTGTTCCTCTCCAGATGGGTTGAAGCTGGTCGCCAAATTGCCGCAGACATTATACACTCTCAGCAAACCTGTACAACTGATGTACAGTGAAGACAGTAAAATCCAGCCCGGTCATTTCAGTTTGCTGATCGCTGAAAAAGAACTACATCGTGGAGAAAATGAATGCGATTTCAAGCAGTCATTGAAAGATGTATTATCCGATCCTAGCAGACCAACTGGCCAAGACGGATGTGAAGCTTATTTCAAAGACGTTCTGAACGACCATGCAGGTGTAAGCAGTTTAGCATCAATCCCTCAACAAGAATCATTTCAGGATGATGCAGTCGATATAACTTTGACAGAATCACGAACTTTATGCCGCAGTTTGTCTGAGCATAACTTGCACAAGAACACTCAGTTGTACGAAGAAGCCAACATTTCGACGTTATTATCATCTGGGAAGACAGAACTCACAGAAGTACCAGAGTGTGACCCAGCAGCATGCGTTAGCTCATCTGCAATGCCATATGACTATGGTATGGATAAAAAAGAACTCAGAGAAAAATCTTTGGAAATTAGACCGGTGCAAACCACCAACACTTTACGTCATTTTCGACGAAACGGCCGTCACTACGTAAGCTGTACAGCTTGCTGTAAGTTTCAAGATTTGGTGAAAAGACTTTCAGTAAAATGTCAGGTGCCACCTATTGCTCTGGAGTGTGGAGTAATTTTTCGAAAAGAAACGGTACGGAAGCACTTGCAGCAGCCTTATCATTCTCAAAGCTTGAAGGCTCATCGTATGACAACCTTATCTCCGGTAGACGCTGTGAAAATGTCTGATATGGGAAGATCAATCTCAAAGGTCAATGAGAAACTGGCAGAGAAAGTCGGCAGTCTTTTCGTACACGCATATGGAGATGCAAAGAAATTAACTCTGAGTGCATTTTCATTTCCTGCAAGAGTTGTTATCAGTACTATGGCATCTGCTTTCTCATGGAATTGCGGTAAAATGACAACTGAGCAAGATTGGAACTTACAGTACTTGACGCCAGCATCTCACAAAGAATTTTTGCAATGCATTGTACAAAGTCACCAAGAAATTCTTGCGAAAAAGCTGACCAATGATGTATTGGCATTATCCATACGATGCGATGGAACCGTAGACAGAACGCAAATTGATAAAATTTACGTTATGGCGAAAGTGGTCAGAGGGGTTGGTTCAGAGGAACAATACTTCTTAGGTGCCAGCGAACCTCGTTGCCGAGGCGCTAAGGGGATTCTCGAAGCTCTGGAAGAAGCATGCATTAACACAGTTGGAGAATCTGCTGCAAAGCATATACTAAGACACGCGTCCTCTTTGGTGACGGATGGAGCGTCTATCAATACAGGTGAGAGGTCTGGCTTATGGACTCTATTTCGAGCCAAAATGAGGGATCATCAATCAACATCTGTCCCTTTGTTAACAATCTGGTGTGCAGTTCACCGTTCGAATTTGGCTTGGAAATCTACCAGCAACTCTGTCAGTGAGATTGGTCATATATTTCAGAATCTGGTAGCCCTGTCCACATATTTTCACACATCAGGTCTCAGATCAAGGGAACTTCGGGAAGTCGCAGATCTTAACAACTCTCACCTCGTTGCGCTTCCTAAGCTTTTTGAGGTTAGGTGGTCTGAGTTTTCATACGCATTAGTAAATTCGGTTCTGGTATCATGGTTTTCGCTTGTTCTTTATATGCGGAAATCCAAAGATAAAGCTTCAAGTGGTTTTTTGGCATTTCTTCTAGATGAGGATAAACTCGTACTCCTGTCATTTTTGGCTGATGTTCTCACTGTCTTCAGCAGATACCAGAAACTGCTGCAAGGAGATGGCATCACTATTATCGACATTGAAAAGACAACTAAGTCGGTAAAAGCACGGCTGTTAGCTTTAACAGAAGATGACTTACCAGGAGGGTAGACTAAGGCTCTGAAGAAGGAACTTGTGTTACAGCCAGATGGCGTAACAAAGATCCTGAAAGGAATTGAGCTAATGAGGACAAAGAAACGCCGCAAAGAACACCACCAATATGTTTCCGATTGCAGGGATGTCAATGCTGTTTGTAGAGAAGTGGTTGCCTCGCTAGTCGAGTTCCTTGACCAACGCTTTGATGTGGATGCTCAACTGATGCGTACTGCGAAGTCCTTTGCCACTCTACAACCTTCAGCAAATTTGGAAGGAGTTCACAGCATGCTCTGTCCTGATCTCGCTTTGTCCGAGCTATCTCTTGAGTTTTGGGAGTTGCTTGAAATGGACAATATTGAAGCTCTTAGACAGATGACACTGGCACAAAAAGTTCGCTTTCTTGCATCATCTGACTCATACAGAAGTGTGACAACGGTCTTGGCCCGTCTTCTGGCTGCTAAACCTCACAGCGCAGACGTTGAACGTCTTATCAGCACAAGCTCCGCTTTAAAATCTACCGGCAGAAGCAGTATGTCGGTCAACTCCGAAAATGAATACTTGTACATTTATCACAACATGCCGCCATTGATAGAATGGGATCCTAGGGCGTCCGTGCTTCTGTGGCTGCAAAAGCGAGTCCGTAGAATGAGGGACACGCCAAAAGCATCAAAACAACGTTGGTTTAAGGGACCATTTACACTTTCTGCAAGCGAACAGGCAGAATGCGATTACTCTTTTAGTCAAGATATCACCTCTGATGTTGCAAAACCAAAAGCATTTTGATCTCTAAAGTAAGTGTACGTGACCCGCCAAGGCTCGTTATGCGAGGAATAGCTGAATTGGGGAAATTTTGATACGGTCTAGGATTATTTGCGATCCTTCATGTTTATATGCTTTAATTCATGTCTATTGTTTAAAATGGTTGAAGTTGTAAACACAACAGCAGTGAAGCCCTGTGCTCCGCCTGGCTTTCGTTTTTAACTAATTATTTTGTTACAAACTGTGAATCTTGCATTTGATTTCGTTTCGCTAAGCGTTATTTGACTTGCATCAGACAGCTTGTTTGAATATGCCATGTCTTTATCTATAGACTTGTTTTCTTGTATTTTATGTCAATAGAGTTGTCGGTAGAAATTTAAAGTTAAATTCACGGCAAAAATGTCTTATAATCTTGTTTGTTGCAATAATAGTTTAATTAAAATATATTAGCTGCTTATATTGTTTATGCGATTGTATGTAAAAAAGTAACTGCACAAAACCTGATTTTCAACTGCACAAATTGGTTTTCCAACTACACACTTTGTGTCTAGATGCGCGTTAAAATAACCCCTGCAAAATAGGCTAGGTTAATTTTCACTTCAATGGAAGCTGGATTGAAGAAAATGTTCTTGCCTAAATTGGAGCGTGATTGGTGAAAATGTTCTAGCTTATATTGGAGTTGAATTGATGGGGAAAATATTCAGATAGAATTTGAATATTGATAAAACAATTAATGCTATGTAAATAGAAGCTGGACTGGTGAAACAAAGTTTTGCCTAAATGGAAACTGGATTGACGAAACCCTTGGGGAAATAGAAAATCGATGGATGAAAAGAGTCACAGATGAAAAAGGTGGAAACGGAATAAAAACGGAAAAGCATCGCCTTAGTTAAATAAGGTAAATAAATGACTAAATAGATCTAAAACGGAAAAAAAGGAAACGGAAAAAATTTGACTTTGTTACATCTTAAACTAGGCCTATATCATAAACTTAAAACTTTGTCTATAGGCCTATGCAATTTTTTAATCTTAATTGGCAAATAACACAACTTTATTAGTAGCAAAAATTAATTATAAGTAACATTAATCTGCAACAGTTATTTTTTTTCTTATAACTTCGGTTTAATAAGAAATCGAGAAAAATTAAAGGTATTAAAATCTTTTCAAGTTTATATTGTAAAGATTATAAGTCCATATAAGTTCATGTTGATCAGCATAACGCAATTAAAATCTAACCAGAAGCATAGACGATAGATGTGTACCAAATTGTATGTCGTGCTTAAAATTGCAAAACTCATATAGCCTATGCCTAGACCTATAAGGAGTTTCAGGGCTGTTTTAAAGAAATTTTTAGAACAGCACAGCCCATTTTTTCTTTTCCCATCATCCATGGTAAATTACTTCAAAACGGAGGAAAATAACCTTTTTAAACTAGTTATAACGGCACGAAAGTGCTTCTCGCTGCACAAATCCATTTAGAACTGCACATTTTGTGTACAACTGCACGCTAAAAAGCCCTGGGAAGTTTATATCAAACATTAAAAATAACTCTTATAAGTTTCATTTCTTTTAGGGACCTAGCCTATAGGTCACTTATACAATGTCATGTAGGCTACATGTAAGCTCATTTTTCAAATGATGACGGTAAACAGTTAATTAATGACATTATTTAGCTGAATCCTTGAGAGTGAGGTGAAAACGTAAGGAATGTCAGACAATAATAAATTGAAGGAAAATAACGACAGGTCCCCTATTACGAAATATTATTATGTTCAAATTATATCAATGTAATGGTTGCGAAATATTTGTTCCAATTACTGTACCATGGTGTCTCTAGAAAGTTCATCTAACAAAGTGTCTCTAAACACGAAGACCAGGAAGCGTTTCCTTGGTTGATTTGACGCCTATTGGCCTTTCCTGAGAGGTCAAAACACGAAAAAAAGTATTAAAAAGTTTATTTCAAGGTATAGACTCACTGATCAATTAGTCCACTACAAAGCATCCGTTTTGGAACGTAGGCTAAGGTACCATGATCCTGCGAATAAATTCACGGTATTAGCGAAGACTCATTGATCATTTACTCATATACGGCATCGGTTTCAAACGCGCCATACACTGCATGGTTGTTTATTTCTTACAACTTTAAGCATTCATTTGATTGATTCACAGGTTTAATAATTTAAATTTAATTATTCGACAGGCAATAGCAATGATTCTCATCGTGTGGGCCTACTTCAAAGCATCCGGTTTGAAACACGAAGTGCAATTATTGTTTATTTAAATAGGCCTACATGTGCATATTGATTTCAGGTTCTGTCTCGTAGGGACAATTGAGGTGGTATGTAGGGTATACAGAGGGGTTGAACTGCCCGGGAGTATGTGTCATATTAAAAATGGGGGGGAATGTCCGGAGTGTAACTGTCCGGGGGAAACTCCATGGAGAATATTATGTCCATGCAGGTGTAAAATCACAATTATTTAGGATCTGAATAGCCTGCCTATAGGCTTACAGGCACTCCTACGCACGACTGAAACAAACGAAACAATTTACAAAAGCTGCAACAGAATACTTCCCTAAACCACTGCCCCCACAAAATTATAGGAATGCAGTGCGAAGAAAAATATGGAAACTATCTCAAGTGTAAACTTTGTAAAGCTACTATTTTGTTATCGACATTGAACTCCTGTGGCTCACTGAGTGACCCTCTTCGTCATTTTTTTAATGAAGTGGTTAGTTTTGACTTTTTGTTCCTTTGTGGCACGACCAGAACGCGGCCTTTTTTTATATGGAAGTCTTTTAACAGTTTTTAAAATAGTTTTTACATTAATGAGGTCTTGTCGGCAGCGTCGTGATATTCAAAGTTTGACTAATCCGTCATTATAAGAAACCTGTGGAATGATTGACTTTTTCCCAGCTTCATTACACCAGATATTCTTACAACTATGGCCACTGCACAATTCATAGGCATCATCGTCCATAGTTTCAACGTTTCTAGAATGTTTTAAAGGCCACTATACACCGTCAAACAGTTACACAGTCAAACGATAACGGTGGGTTGTGCTGAGAATTGAATTAAGGGGAGGTTTGTATTGCTTGTGAAAGAGCAATGCTTCCAGTTTTTCAGCTTTCAGTTAGAGACATGTGTGATGAGTTCGTAAAAGAGTTGATCAGAGAATTTTAGACATTCTGGTGATGGCTAGTTTATTCCAACTCATCAAGGTTTATAGATCATTCAATGTACGAAACACCGAAGGAATCGTCGAACGAATCATCTAAGCAAGGGCGTAACTTTCCCCCAGAAAATGGTGGTGACTATTTGTCTGCTCACTAAATTTTCCTTCCCTTCTCTATGCCCTTGCCTTCCGCCATGATGAACTCTCCTTCCCTAAATCGAATTGAGTTTACATTGTCCGCCACTTTCGGCCACTCGCAAAGTAAGCTACAAGCCGCTACAGTCGTATTAAAAAATTTCTGTTATGAATTTGATAATAATAATGAACTTTTACAGAAACTCGATTTCATGATATCAAGTCCAACCTACAACAAAATGGACTAGCCTACACGTCGTCCAATTAAAAAACCAAACTTAAATAAAGGTCAGGGCCGTAAATCTGTTTGGAACTGTGGGGTAGGAAAATTTACCACCCAGTACCGCTCGAGGTGGAGGCTATTGGACCTATATATGCTTCCGTTAAGAAGTCGTCTGTAGGACCTATATAGGGCATATATGTAGGGTATACTGAGGTTACTGTAGGTTAGTGACATCAATTTTTCCGCCTCGGGATATCTCAGGATAGCCTGAGCCTGTCTCAAGCCAGGATAAAGGAGGGTTCTACGGTGGGCTTGCAATTAACCCACCCGGGTAAAAAAAACTGCAGCAGGCACTGGTTGTGAGCACAGTGCTGTAGCGTATACATGCAGATCTGAGACGTGGCCCATGACGGTAACAAACAGGAAAAGACTGGGGCAGCACATCAAAGGTGACTGAGAAGGATTCTTCATGTATCGTGACTGGACACGATAACAAACAAAATCATAAGAGAGACGACGGGACAGAAAGACATGGAAAACATCATTAGAAAGAGAAGATTGACGTGGATGGGGCGCGTTATTCGCGTGGACGAGAATCGAAGAGCCAAACAGGTGATGTCCTGGAATGCATGAAGTAGAAGCAAGAGATGACAACCGCGAGAGAATTGTTATAGGGCACCATCAAAGGTGAATTGAGCTGTCTGGAATTGTCATAAAGTAGGGAGGCTGAAGAACTGGCGATGGACGGGGGCAAGCGGAGGAAGTGCGTTGCCCGATGCGCAGACCTGCACGGGACGGACTAAGTAAGCACTGCTGCGTATAGACCTGTGCAGACTGCAAGAAGCAACACTAATAATAGTAGGCCAATGCCAGTGGTGTTAAAGATGTGACAATTGCCATTCGCCGATATCCAAAGTAACCGAAGTTACGGCCAATGATAAAATGGAAAATTCAGTCAAATCGTGCGTAGGCCTATAGTAGGCCCAGGGTGAGAATTGCTGGGGTTTGGGGGTTTCAACCCCCAATCTCTCTCAGTGCCCCATAGTAAACTCTGTTTTTCGCACCCTAATTCCTAGTTTATCATAGGCCAACCCCCAGTTATTTTTCCACAATTATTCTCACACTGAGTAGGCCTATAGCCTATATATGCAGTCCTATCAAGTAGCCTATCAACTTTGATGCCGTGTTTCTTTCTATTCTCCCTCATATCTATTTCTCTATCTATTTCCTACTCTGCCTTTTGATTTTAAAAAAGAATATAACCTTAGAGGAAGACACCCAAATGTTTCCATGCCCAAAAAATTATTTTTGCAGGACAAAAAAAAGTGGTGGTAAATTTCACCACCACTTTTAAAAGTGGTGGTGACTGGACACCACCGTCACAATAGAAAGTTACGCCTATGCATCTAAGGGCTTCACATGTCTCTTGATGGGGTCTGATTTGTTTGTCAAAGAACTATTGATTTAATTCGTATCAAATGTTTATGCATAGGCTACAATCGAACGTTTAAATACAATAAATATATATTTACAGTAAAAGATTGGATTGGTTTCATTCAATTTAATCATGAATTCTCTCCATCAATCCAGCTATTCTGCATGCGTGGACAATTTTCCATTTTTGGTGTGCAAAAAACTCAAACTTACCGAGCCTCCCAGAAATCATGCATCATACATCGTACCTTCATGCCAAATACAGGATTCTATTACAAACGCCACTACAAGATCATACTCATAAATATATGACTGAGCAAATTAGTAGACCCTGTACAAGGACAGGAAAATATTTTGCATTTAGCTTCTCTTAAATTTCAGTGATCTGATTGTATGCAGTAAACTTTGGCAACCTCATTAACGACAACGATTTTACTAGTAGAAATAACATCGACAGTCACACCAATTGTTATGGTATACCCTAGTAGTCACAAAAGCAGAGCAACAGAGCCCAACAAATAATAAAAAAACAATGATGGCTTATTCTTGCTGTAGAGATATTTCTATTTCTATCAATGACGACGAGTCAGTTGGAGCGGAAGAGGTTGCCCTTGCGAGAGGACGCGAGCAAGAGAAGGACTGACTTTGTGAAGTCGTTCTGTCGTCGCCCGGACCTCGTCTCTCGATCAGTGGACTACTGCTGCCTGGAATGTTCGATGGAGGAATACGATGCTGAGGACGAAGACCCTCTCATGGACGCTATCTCCACAGCCACCAACGGTCAAACGAGTGAACTGATCGACAAGATCCGTAGAACAATCGACTTCACCAAGCGACTCCAGAAACGTTACGCAGTGAGCTATGATCTATAATTATTGTGACTGGAAATTGATGTAGCGCCGCCTTAGATGATGCTGGGTGCGATGGTTATATTTGGACATCCGGAGATGATGAGTCTCCACATTAAAATTTAAAACATGAGCCAATACCACAATCTCACTCTGTTCGTCGGTTATCTGCAGTCTAGGCATGCCGTTCAACCCTCACCTTTTGCATCCTTGCACTTCTTTCATGGCCGTATAGCCCCTGCAGTCCCGATCTCTGGAATAAACTCTCGCTAGAATGTCCAAAATTGTCTTATCAACTGTTTTAGGAACTCTTTCTTAGGACCCTTCTTTGCAACCCCATGGCAGCTACACGTGTAACCATTGCATGGCTCGTAATCTGATCCCCAGTTATTTTTGTACAATTCTCACAATAGACCTGTGTAGGCCTACTTTCTGGCAAAATTTGAAGCGATTTTGCTTCTGTGCAGTGAATGAGAGAATAGTAAGAAGTATATATTCAGAAAAAGGACCAGGCAAGACGAGAATTTCATGCGATTTATTTCAGTCGGTGGCTTCCTCACATAGCACATAGAAAATACAAGCGCTGCTGAAATGCGTAAATAAAATAAAACGTAACGTCCACAGTCATGGTCGACCATTTTAACGGAATACCAATAAGGGCCTTAAGGGGAGTGTAGTAAGCTATTGTCATTAGACCTATGTTAGCGCATTGATGCCATCCAGCAACCATGGTCGATTAACCTTTTCAGAAAACTATTCAAACTAGATCCGGAGTTCAAATTGCTTAGTTATTGTATTATTAATCACTACACATAGTTTTGGAGGGAAAGACGGGAAGTCAGAAGCAATATTGCCCCCACTTGCACGAGATTTTGTAGCTCCGGCTTCTCGAACCTATGTAGAAACAATATTTTCTATGTAAAGCCTTCTACATGCATGTATCAGCCGGGAGAAGAAACTGTCTACAAAGTGTGCAGAATATTTTTTGCTTGTTTGTTTATATGCGCACTTGTTATAGCGCCTCTCCCAGCACTCAACCGCTACTCAGAGGCGCTCCCGACTACAGCGCGGACACTGCATCGGAGTTTCACGCCGAAGCGCTGAACAATTGCGAATGAAAGACTTGCCCAAGGTCCCTACGCGGCGACTCGAGGTGGATTCGAATCTCGAGCCTTCCGGCTTCAAGGCAACGACGTACGCCACCACTACACCACCACGTCCCACAATATAAGAGGGTTCTGTAAAATTTTAAGAAGCACACCGATAGTGAAAATGCTCGAATGTGGTTTAATTTAACACAAGTTGTAGCCTATAAAGAAGCGCAACTGAAATTATTTTCATACAAGAACTGGTTTGAGAACTGAAGTTATTTTCACACAGGAACTGATTTGAGAACTGAAATTATTTTGAAACTGAAGTTAGAAGTATAGGCCTAACTGAAATATCTTGAAGAATTGTAATTGAATTAGAATTGATATTGAGGACGTCCGAATTGAAATAGAAGTAAAACGAACATTATTTCCTTAAGTGAAATATCACTGCCAGTCTGCCACCATCACACGACCACCATCGTCGATTAACACCATCGTCGATTACCACCGTAGCACCACGCTGTCTCCTCGGCTTGACCTTCCCGGATTTTCATTTATGGCACCGGGGCGAAAGGAGCAGTTTGGTTATAGGCGTAGGAGACGGGGGTTCAGAGGGGGCAAATGCCCCCCCCCCCAAATTTCGGGCAAGTCTGTTTTTCGGGCAAGAAGACCCGGAAAAATATTAACCAAACTCTTGAAGTTCAACGTTCATTAGTAAGCTTATACCACATTATCTCCCAGTTCCATCTTGCCCGAATTGAGTTAGATATTAGCTCACAACAACCATGGATAGCCTAGCAGAAATTCCCGAAAAATTTCTGAATTC
Source organism: Lumbricus terrestris (assembly GCA_949752735.1). Taxonomy (NCBI): domain Eukaryota; kingdom Metazoa; phylum Annelida; class Clitellata; order Crassiclitellata; family Lumbricidae; genus Lumbricus; species Lumbricus terrestris. The sequence goes on along the minus strand of OX457037.1, from coordinate 38,068,449 downwards.
ACGGTAGCCTAGCATTTTGTAAATAATGGCGAGAATCGCAACAAATTCAAGAGCCGACATTTGCCCGAAAATCTTGCCCGAATCGAGTTAGATATTAGCTCACAACAACCATTGATAGCAAAAATTCCCGAAAAATTCTGAATTCACAGTAGCATTTAGTAAATAATGGCGAGAATCGTAGCAAATTCAAGAGCCGAAATTTTCCCGAAAATTGCGACTATAAGCTTATTCGTGGCATTTTGGGAAATTCACAGCATGCAAACTAGATGCCACAGAACACGGAATCCACTGTCTGAATGATATACAAATTTCTACTATAGTATACTTGGTCATGAGGCAAAATAGACACGATAATCTTGCGACATCAACATTGTACGTGCAGATCTTGTTCTGCTCTCTGAAAATTTTCGATCTTTTCCTTCTTGTCAAGTGTGCGGGATCAGGGTGTTGCACTTGATAGCTCACTTATATTACGGGTAGGATAATACCTTAACTGAGCACACTTCCAAAAACACTTGTTCTTCTTATTTTCATTTAAGGTGTCTCAGAATATTTCGCCGTTCTGTCTCCACTCATTGGCTTCCTCTCCGTGCTCACATGCAACCTAAATTCCTCACTCTGATCTTCAAGGCTCAGCGGGGTTTTGCCCCAAATATCTGACCGACGTTAGGCTATACTAAGGCCTCACTCAGCTTCTTCCAACCGTCCACTTCGTTCATCCAACAGACATCACCCTTGCTTCCTCCTCCTAGAACTGCTATGGCTCACTCTTGGTCATTTGTCTCAACAGATCCTTCTCTTTGTAATGAGCTTTCTCCTTGCGTTCGCTCTATACACCTTCTCTTCTTCCTGCTTTTCTCCTAAACCCTGCCTCTTCGCGCGTGGTTTTGCGCACTATTAGCGCCTCTGAACGGTTCACGCTACTAGAGGCGCTTTGTAGATTAAATACAATACAATACAAAACAATGTACAATTGTGAATTTAATCAGTTGCCCGTGTGAAATTTGAACTGGTTAAGTGTCAGGAATATTATACATAGGCTACATAATATATGTGCATACATGCCTAAAATTACCCAGCCTGGTCCCTATAATATGGCCGGGCTCCAGGGTAAACTATTTGCCCCTCTGCCCTTGTTCCCGGGTGTGGGTGAAAGAACAGAGATGGCTATGTGTGCACGACGTCAATTATTCCGGGTTTATTTTTTCGGGCAGAAGTAAAAAATTTGCCCCCCCCACTGCTGAAATGTCCCCTATATACGCCTATGAGTTTGGTTATGGCGGATTTGATTTGGTATTTAGCGCCGGTAAATAAGCTGGTCTCCCTGACGTGCATGGCTTTTGTAGTCGCTAAGAATTTCTCAAAGATTTACATTACGTTGCATTACGTTTCAATGTCTCATCTTGTCTTGTAGTAAAACATAGACTATCACATGTTATAGCCTACGATGCTATACTAAGCAAATTAACACGTGCTAACTTTATATTAGGCCTACACCTGTTGTAACAGTAAGTCATACGCTACCGGTATGCAATAATTTATCTCATGGGATATTGCATACCAGTATGCATGGCGTCGTGTCATCTAACATGATCTTATGCATGTGCTATATTATACAGATGGCAGTTTGCTTGTATTCACAGAGACGGATGGGAAGAATAGCCAGACCTTCAGAGATCCTCAGTGAGAGGAGAAGATTCTGGGAGATCGTTTATCCCTGGCTTCCCTGGGAAAGACATCTCCAGCTAAATAGCACCGTCGGAATTATGGCGCTTAATGAGGTAGGACAGGGGTTCTCAACCGGTGTGTCGCGACTTGACCGGCGGTGTGTCGCGTAAAAGTGGTGTGTCGCTGGTGTGTCGCGAAGAATTGGTTTGTCGCGAATTAATAATAATGATAATAAATTATCTTCGTTTCTTTTCCAAACTGACACAACGCAGTATACGTCAGTGATTACATGAAATAATCCTAAATAACATCAGTCTACTAAATTCTCACAGCACACGTCCGTTGTTCATACATTACTGACTTCCTTTATCTACAGCTTACATGTAATTTAGAAGTTTAGCGGATGACTGCAATGAAATTTTGTTGTGCTCTATTTATCTATCTATTTTACCGCGGTCTGGGGTAGTTATGACGTTTATGTTCAACGGATATGACATATAGGCTAGGGCCTAGGTAAACACGTTTGCGATCGCACCTGTTAGAAAACTTTTACCCGTTAACCTAAGTCAGCAATCGAAATGGAAAAATTTATGGCAAGAACACGTAAATTTAGCCATCCTCTTCAGATACCGATATTAAGAAGACAAAGGTGGATGTTGAACCCATTCCTCAGAGAAAACATCAATGGAGCAGAATTGAACAACAATGAACAGGAAACACTTTTTGAGCTGCAATGTGATTCCAGAATGAAGGACATGTATAGGCCTAAGCATGGGCAGCGGCGCCCGCAGGCGTACGCACGTACGCAAGTGCGTACAGCGCAGAAAGGCTAAAAAAAACTAATGGCCGATGACTAAAAAAAAGGTCATCAGTTTTTTCGGCGGATGGAAAAGGAAAGGTAGCCTGTTTTTTGGAAATTCGTGGCTGATGACTAAAAAAAGGTCGTCAGTTTTTTCGGCGGATGGAAAATGTATGTTTTTGGGAAATTTGTGGCTGATGACTAAAAACAAACAAAAAAAGTCGTCAGTTTTTTCGGCGGATGGAAAAGGTGACCCTTACGAAAATTTTCCCCTGTTGTGCGTACAAGAAAAAAATCCTGCGAGCGTCGCTGAGCATAGGCGGAGTTTGTCAGTGGCTAGGGAGGCTAAGCCCTTAAAGCCCCCCCCCCAAGAATCGTAATCGTAATCGTAATCTCGAAACTTCTACAGCGCCCACAAAAGCCAAGTCGCGGGAACCAGCTTATTCACAGGCGCTCAATCAAAACAAAATCGATAGGCAGCGGGTCAAGTCCGGAGAGTCAGGCAGGCAGATAGATGGACGGCTAAGGTGGGTGATGTTTAGAGTTGAAGTGGCGGGGGATGTAAGGAGAAGAAGAATCAGGATAGGATTTTTGAAAGAACAATGTTTTCAGTTTTGAGTGAAAGACCTGTGGGGAGATAGCGAGAGGTGGAGTTTTGGTGAGTTCGTATGATGGGTCGGAAGTTTGCCGAAGTGCTGGCGGAAGTTTGTTCCAGAGAGGTGGAACGGCAATGGCTATGGAGCGGTTTGCGAATTTCAGTGATGAAGTGATGGGAGGGCGAAGCAGTGTAATGGAGGATGAGGAGCGTGTTGAACGAGGTGGCTGGATGGTGAACAACTGACGAAGAAAAAAGAAGACGCGGATTTATTTTTTTAACCGTGTAAATGGTTTCTTTTCCCGGGCTTAGCCCCCCCAGAAGGCTTTGGCCCCTCCAAGATCGGAAACCAAACACCGCCCTTGTGCATAAGCAATAATAGAACTCAGTTCTGGCAAAGACGTACAAGGAAGAACATTACAAATCACTTGCAAGCAAAGCTATCAAGGAGCTGGTTTCCTTTCATAGCTCCTATAGTTACATATGTATCTGAACAGAGGTTTCTCAGATGATCAGCATAAAGAACAAGAATCGGAACAAACTTTGGAGGTGCCCTCTCAGTCTGCTTACGAATTGCACTTACAAAAACTGTGGAACCGCGTTTTAATATGATCCAAAGAAAAATTCAAGAACAAAGATCCCATTGACTGTTAAGACTACAAGGTCTTAGTAATTATATATATATATAGGTGACTAAATAGACGTCGAGTTGTAGAAACGACTATAGATTGGGATCAGGAAGAATAACTTAGAATTTTAGAATCATAAAAATTGGAAAGAAATTCAATATAATTATTTCCATTTATTAAAAATGTCAGTAGTTTAGCATTTTAGAAGGATAAATAAGTTTGAGAGCAAATTTGAAATAAATAACATGCTTAACTTTGACACTTTTTATATTTTTACAACATTTACATATGACCATTGAATGGTGTGTCGCCATATTTGAGCAAGTTTAAGTGTGTCGCGGGACGCATTTAATGAATGTACACATGGAAATTGATCCATTAGAGTCCCGCAACCAATCAGACAATGAGCTTGAATTTGCCTAATGAATATTCATGTTAGGCCTCTAGCCATAAGTAAGAAATATACGAATGAGCTTCGGAACTTCATATTTTTTAGGAATAATTCGCTTCAAGAAGCATATAACTCGTTATGCAAAGAGTTCTCGTAATACATGCATGTAAGTGATATTGTGATCTGGTGACATTGCGCGTGTGCAAGTAAATTTGGAACAAAACGGGATTCTTATTAACGAAGCGCTGTTAAGTCAGTAGAAACTTGATTTCTATTTTTAGAACGGAAAGTCCGTGTTGGAAATTGGATCGTTTATTAAGGAACTTTATACAAGAAAATAGGGTGTCTAACGACAAAATTTTAAATTTTTTAAATGCTTTTCAAATAGGCCTACAACTGTCTAACTCCGTCACTGGTTGCACTCTGCGAATACCAGTCCCATCCCCGAATAAAAAAGGAGGGCGTCGCTAGTGAGCTTCGTTATCACACAGTGACGCTAAACTGCAAAATATGATCATATATAATATTACATATCTGCAGATTCTGTGAATAGAAACAGCTGCAACTAACTATCACCTTAATCATCCATCCTGAAAAAAACTACTCGATCTGAAACGGGAGCTGGATTAAGGTATTTATATCTCTGAAATGGAAGCTGGATTAAGGTATCTCTGTATGTGAAGTGGAAGCTGGATTAAGGTATTTATATCTCTAAAATGGAAGCTGGATAAAGGTATACTTTTATATGTGAAGTGAAGCTGGATTAATGAAAAACACTTGAGAAATGGAAGCTGGATGAAGAAGGTTCCTTATAGGTGAAATAGAAGCTGGATTGACGAAAATAACGTTTGAGAAATGGAAGCCGGATTAATGATAAAACGCTTGAGCAATGAACGCTGGGCTAAGGTATTTTTATATCTTAAATGGAAGCTAGATCAAGGTAATTTTATATCTGAAATAGAAGCTGGATTAATGATAAAACTCTTGAAAAATGGAAGCTGGAATAAGTTTTTTCTAGATCTGAAATGGAAGTTGAAATAGGATATTTTTATATATGAAGTGGAAGCTGGGCTAATGAAAAACGCTAGAGAAATGGAAGCTGGATAAAGGTTCCTTATAGCTGGAGTGACGAAAATAACGCTTGCGAAATGGAAGACAGGTTAAGAAATTTTTATAAATCTTCAATTGAAGCTGGATGAAGGTATATATATTTATATCTGAAAAAGAAGATGGATCGACTTTCCAGCTGAAATGGAAGCGGATGCATGTTGATATACATGAATGAAAATCAACAATCCAGTTTCCATTTCTTAAGCTTTTTATCATTCATCCAGCTTCTGTTTCAGATATATAATAACCTTCATCCAGCTTCTAATTAAGATATAAGATGCCTTGATCTCGCTTCCATTTCTTAAGCTTTTTATCATCCATCCACCTCCAATTTAATCAAAAAGATTTTCATGAATCCACCTCCAATTTAAGGCAAGACATTTTAATCAATCCAGCTCCAATTTAAGGCATGACACTTTCATCTATCCAGCTCCAATTTAGGGCAGGACATTTTCATCAATCCAGCTTCTATTTCAGGTATGAAAATACTTATTCTGGTTTCCTTCACTCCAACCGCTAAAATTTTAACAAGACGATTTTAGTCAATCTGAATCCGGCTTCTATCTAAAATTGAAGCATTTTCATCAATCCAACTTCCAGGGGCTTCTATCCCTATACATGGCGGGCGCAGCTTGCGCCCAGTGAAAAATAGGGGGGGAATCAGAAGACAGCCAAAATTCACGTCGGTTGGGGGGGAAGGTCGGACATGGAGAGCAGCGTTCAATCTATAGGCATCATTAAAGGAAGATAGTAAAGGAAGATCCCCCCCAGAAAATACTTCCCCTCCATATAAATTTGAACAAAATGGTCGGCCTAATAGTTTTTACTACTTTTTAGCAAAATGTACACACTTTATACACTTTGAGCTTTTAGTTAGGCTAGGCCTGCTATCTGCATTTTTGAATTACATTAACTGCTATAACAGCTATAACATACTATAAAAATTTCCTATTACATGATTATAATTATGTTTTTACTGTTTTAATAAATAATGCAATCATATTATAATTGGAAAAATAATGTTAATACAAATACTATTTTGCACAACTAAATGGCTTCTCTCCAATGTTATCTTTCAAATTTCAGACAGTCAAATTTGGTCCTTGAACACTTAGTAAAGCAACATCATTATTACGTGGGCTTACAATGTAGGACCTACATTGTATTTTATTGTATTGCATGGTGCTCTAAAAAATTATGTAACGCCTCTCGAGTGCACACTGATCAGAGGCGCAAAACATATGGCTGCCCAATTTTGGCAGCAATTCCTCCACTGAAACAGTAGAGTAATTTTGCTAAGAGGACAGCTTAAAATGCTGAAATTGCAATGCGGAAATCGCAAAAATTCCTTATGGGGAGGGGCACATTCCCTCCCCATACCAGGTCCCTTCTCGGCGCTACACATGCTTCGGCGATCGTCTGCTGGATGCTCGTTTGTCCCTCTCCAAACAAACCTTCATTCCCAAACTAGAGGAGGGCATGCGCTAGATTGCATTATATTGCATACATAGAGGAAGGCCGGTTGAGAAAAGGGGGGAAGAAAATGGATTGCGCCCGGTTGCTTAGGGGGGATAGAAGCCCCTGCCAACTTCTAGTTAGCAACGCGATTATTTCGTGTAACCATCTTCAATTTTAAAAATTCATTTTTACAAGCATTATTTAAATTAATGCAACTTCATTCAGGAAACGTTCTTCGGGGTAAGAGCATCTAAAGAATGATTGATTGGGTATAACGGCACTTCTGCACAGAATTGTCATTTCGCAGATTCAGCGAGTTAAAAAAATCACTGTTTACAACAGATTCCTGCTATTTACCGAACTAACGCAATCCAATTGACTTAATGAATATTCAATATGCAGTAAATGGTGAATATTCATAGCGCAGTAAATGTCATTATTGAAATGGCGACAGCTGATTTGTTGCGGGTGTTTCTTGGTTCAATTTCCATGTGTACTTTCATTAAATGCTCGCGGAACGAAAAAGGTTGAGAACCTCTGAGGTAGGAGATAAGTTATCGTCATACAGTGCGAAACATAACGACGGCACGATCGTATTTGCAATATGTGAATGTCTGCAATAAAACATAGGCTATCACATGTTATAGCCTACGAGCCGATGCTATACTAAGCAAACTAACATGTTCCAAGTTTTTATTAGGCCCACATCTGTTGCAACAGTAGGCCTATGTCATACTGCAAGTAGCAATATTCCATGGCGACGTATAACATGTGATAGCCTATGTTTTATTGCAAGACAAGATTATACACAGTGTCCTGGGCACGACGTTAAACTGCATCCATCCTCCGCCACAGGGAGCCAACAACGTCCCTGTGCCGGTGTCACGAAATAGAGTATCCCCCGTATTAATTGTTTCCCCCCAAATTAAAAAAAGTCGAAAAAACCGCTTCCACGTGTATTTTGTTTGGCAAATTAATTTTCATCTGCTTTGTTTTGAACAATGACACTAACAGGTATGTTTATTCCTACTAAATAATTTGTTTTGCCCTGTTTTTAGAGCACTTAAAACATATAAAACACTTAAGAACACTCAAAGTCACTAAATAAATTCGAGCTGCCTTTATCTGAGCATTGCTTAGGACACTTAAAACAATTAGAGTCACTTTAAATTTTGATTACAGCATGATCTTTTTTATTATGCGCATTTTAAAAAGGGGGATATAATGGTTTATCCCGCCGGATAGTATAGACCGGTTAATTCCATCCGGGGGGCAGGGCTGTTAACAATACTGGAAAAAAGTATTGGCAATACCAATACCAATGCTTACTAATAAAAGTATTGGCAATACCAATACTATTTCTTAAAAGTATTGCAATACCAATACCAATACTTTTACCAATACTTTTCGATAAGTTTTGAAGTTTAATGACTAAAAAAGCACATGCCATTGCCCGTTAAACAGTGTTAAGCAGTACAAGAAGTGTAACTACTAGGCTAATCTATACACATGCTCTCCATAAGTCTATCACTTAGCCATACTAACTCTGCAAAGATTCCAATCTAAATAAAGGACACGTTTCCGGTCATTTTACTATTTATAGATCTCGATTTCCGTTCATTCCGGTCAAAGATCACAGATCGGTGAGATCGCACCAAAGAGTCACTTATTCAAGCGGATGAGAAACCATATAAATTATTGTGAAAAAAGTATTGGTATCGAGTATCGCTGACAGGCTAAAAAAAAGTATCGGCGATACGCATGCGATACCAACAAAATTAAACTATCGCGATACTCGCCGCGATACTGAAAAAAGTATCGGCGATACCAAGTATTGCAATACTTTATCGCGATATTAACAGCCCTGCCGGGGGGGATAGATTAATTCATCTCCCCGGATAGCTTTCAGGGGGGGATACTCCGTTTCGTGTCACCGGTCCTAAGCCCGGACAAAAGGAGGAAGGTTTGCCAGATGGGTGGCGATACACTGGCAGTAAAAGACCAAGACGACTGAAATCCGCAAAAACCACGGCACAAGTGACATAGCGACCCACATGCTTCAAGGTGTCATGATGTAGAGCTGACATGCACGGGCCGGTCAGGACAGACCAGTGGAGAGTCGAGGGAGAGAGCGTGGGACACATACGGGCATTGACCCAGGTTGTCCTTCATGCCTCTCTCCCAATATTCTCTTCAATCAGACAAGGTGGTCTAGCTGCTCCAAGATGTTAATGGTATGGAGCAGACCTGCTGACCAGACCGGTTGAAGCTGGGCAGCATGATGCGAGACAGACTCAGACAAAGAGTGGCGTCGGACACCTACGGGTATTTAGCCCATGGATTTTGATGATGATGACGATGATGAATGTCTGACTACTCTCGTTTCATGACTTCATTGCTCATAGGGCAGTGTTTAATCTAGTACCACTGCTTTGGGAGGGGGAAATTGGGGTTTCTGGGGGAGGAGGACATCTTCATATACGCAAAGTTTTCTGTCGACCTTTTTACTGTCTTTCCTTCAATTAAAAAAAATTACCCATAATGTCCATGTATGTATGGACACAAGTCCCGCTCGGTTTTTCTGTGGGAAGGGGTAGAATTTCTACACATTGACTTTTTTGGGGGGGAATGGTACGTTTCTACATGTATACACCACATCGCGATTTTTTAAGGGGCCTTGATGGGGGAGTCCAGTCCCGGGAAGAACTATCCACAGTGACGTCTAGATTAAACACTGCTTAGTGGGCAGTATACAAACGACAGCTTGCAGGTATATATAGGCTATTGGAACCTGCAAAGTGTAAACTTCATTCTGTCTTAGTTTGTCTCAACTGAATCCATTCCATGGACTCTGTTTGTCTGTGCATGAAATATGGATTTGATCATGAGTTCATGTTAGAATTATTCGCTTCGAGTTTTACTTCCTGCATTTAGTTATCCGCCTATCAGGCCACCTGCTGAGCCACCCATTATTTGCTCTAACAACATAATTATTTTTATTATATAAAATATGTTTCAAAATTTATTCGCTGGAAGTTCTGCGCTGACTCCCTGTCCGTCAGCGTATTGTGTAGCCTACAGGATCGCTTCCTTGGTAAGGCGATGCCAGGTAGGTCTTGCTCCAACTAACCTATTTGATCTTTGCCAACCTGTGTCCGGGTATTCGGACCGGTTGATCCCTACGCTCAGTGGGTAGGAAGTGCTCTTAGTCCAGTTTGCCCGTTTCTCACTCATGCAAAGCGGTGTTTTTCCGTGGTTGGCCCGACAGCATGGACTGCCACCTTTTTTGAGCTGCACCTGTTCCCTATGTCACTTTCTGGCACGTTCTTTAAGCACTTGAAACCGTTCTTTTGGTCATGTTGGAATCGGGAGCATCTCTGAGTAGTTCGCTGAAGAGGTGCTATATATAATAATTGAATGAATTATTTGCTCATTTAGCAGTATTTACTCATACTGTTTTGTCCTTGGTCCTCTATTATTTACAGTCTTTACATCCCCAATTAGTCGCATAGCTAATCACTTTGGTGTCCAATTACAGCAGTATGCGGACGACACTCAGCTCCATATTGCTCTGTCACACACTGATCACTGATCAGTCCGGTAAACTTAAACTTGAGGAGTGCCTTTCATCTTTGTATGCCTGGTTCTGTTTTAACGGTTTGGCTATAAACCCAGATAAGTCTGAGGCATCTTTGTTCGGGTCACGCCAACGCCTGCGTTCCTTTCCTTCACTTTCCAGCATCGAACTCGCAGGCTCTGCGGTACCAATATCAGGTTCTGTCAAAACACTTGGAGTTACCCTGGACAGTATGCTTATTTTTCAGATGCATGTAACTAACCTTTGTAGATCTTGCTTTTATCACATCAGGGCAATACGCTTCATTAGATCAGCTCTGACTAAGGATGTGTCGAAGACTTTAGCCTGTTCCCTTGTCTCCTCTCACCTTGATTATGCTAATGCGATTTTTGTTGGCATTTCAGACTATGAGCCACATAGGCTGCAACGCATCCAAAATTCCTTAGCTCGGACTACGATCAAGTTCTTCAGTCTTACTTCATCAGCTGCATTGGCTTCCTGTCGAGTTCAGGATAAAAATTAAGTTGACATGTTTGACCTACAAATCCCTCTCCACCGGAACACCTTCCTACCTTCAGTCACTGCTTACTCCTTACATTCCTTCTCGTTCCTGCGATCATCAAGCTTGGGTATTTTAGCTGAGCCTCAATGCAGAACTGTACAGTTATGGGCTCGCGTGCATTCCATGCCTCTGCTCCCAAAGAATAGAATCTACATCCACTCTCTCTTCGTTGCTCATATTCACTCCCTATCCTCAAAAAACGGCTCAAAACTCACTATTTCTCCTTGGCTTTCAAGCACATGTACCTTTAACTGCATCTTCCTCTGGCGGCTGACTATCCGCGCCTCAGATTCGCACTTTGGTGTGACCTGCGCGCGTAAGAAATTTATGTAGCCTAATAAAAATAATAATAATAATAATAATAATAATAATAATAATAATAATAATAATGATAATAATAACAACAACAACGACAATAACAACAACAACAATACTGTATTGCTATTTAATTACTACTCGTCAGCCATCTTGGATCTGTCTATCTGCATTGTGGTAGCCAAAGGTCTAGTGCATGAGACCCTCCTTTCTGGGTAACCAGTTTCCCAGGGATCCATGTGCATAATCCAAGCGGTTTTTCCTTTAATGTGCGTTATTGACACTTTTTGTAAATATGTTGCTTTACATTGTCGATCTCTTCGAATAAGCAAGTTTTGATTGATATTTTGATTGACTAACTGATTGATCTATTGATCGATTGATCGATTGATTTACTGATTGGTTGTTTGATTGATTGAGCGATTGATTGATTGGCCCATTGATTGATAAATTGCTTGCTTGCTTGATTGATTGATTGATTGCTTGATTGCTTGACTGATTGACTGACTGACTGATTACTGATTCTACCGACTGATCTGGTTTTCTTCAGACCATGGTCAGATGCGACGGTGGACTCATTCAGTTGCTCACCATCCTTCAAGTCATAAAGCAGGCGGAATTCGATCGCGAGTGCCGACTGACGACCAGAGGTTTCTATCGTGACCTTCAGCATCTCGAAAGCAATTCCGACGGAGACGGTCTCTTCCAGGTCCTCTGCCACCTGCGCTCCCTACTTCCACCTTCCTCCATCGATGAGACTTCCGCCTCCTCGACCACCTCCTGCACCACACCGTGTCGTGAAGTCACCAATGCCACGTTGTCCCGGATATTCCGGTCTGTGTCGCTAACAAAAACGTTGGACCTGGTTCTGATCACCCGCGTCTGTCTACTCGATGCCATCAAATTTCTTTTCTTTCTTTTGAGGCTCCTCAGATCTTTTTGAAGCCAGACTGTTTCAAATTAAAGTTCGAAGCTTCAGGGCTGTTTTTAAGGGAATTTTAGAACTGCACAACTTCTTCTTTCCCTTCACATCCTCCATGGTAAATTACTTCCAATCGGGGGACAATGACCTTTTTTGCTAGTTTTCACTGTACATAAATGCTGCTACAACTGCACAAATACATTTAGAACTGCACAATTTGTGTACAACTGCACGTGAAAAATCCCTGCTGAAGCTTCTCTTTCATCAGGACTCAGGAGGCAGGGCCTACTACGCCATGGGGGGATGGAAGCAGACTGCTTCCAATTTGGGCCAGGGGGGGAAAGGTTTCCCCCCCCTGGGAAAAAGTCCATCTGTCTGGACTTCCTCCTGGTAAATCCCCCGAACAATCCCATAATAACACAGGGTAAATCTTCATTTAATTTGACTTTTGCTTAACACTCACATAAATTTGTCCTTGCGCTTCCATCACATTCGCACCCATCAGGGCTTGCCACATGGGGGAGTAAGTAGACTAATCCAACTTGTGCCAGAGGGAAATCCCCCCTAATGATAGATGGGTATAAGAGATTTTCTTCTGGACTCCCTCTGTTCTACTCCTCCCCGCACACCCAATGAACGATATTTTAAGAATGAATTTTAGTGATAGGAGGCAAAGAAGCAACAGAAAAATATTAGTAGCCTACTTTTGTTTATATAAGGTTTTTAGTCTGTTTAAGTAAACATTAATCAAGCAATAAAAGCTTGGTTGCTCAACAATTGAAGTTCAAGATCAAGTAAAGCAAAATAATGGCTTATAAATTCCTCCCTCAAACATTAAAGCACTTTTGAAGTCTGTACAAATGCAAATTGCTTACACTTTTTAGCCTACATTTGATGGAAATGTTCCAGGGAATTGTCCTATTGAAACGCTCTGTTGGAATCCAGAGAGGAAATTACGGGGAGTGGTCCTGGGAAATGTCCATGGGATCTGTCTGGATCAGAAAATGGATGTTGCTGAGTACTAGTATTGTACAACTGACAGTAGACTATACTCAATTTGATATACCAACAGAAATTGATATTTTGCTGAATGCTGGACCTTTTCAAACTTCACATGACTACTACAGTGTTTAACGCACTGCGAACTCATAATGATAAATTTTAGAATGTTACCATTATATTGTGCAAATTAAAAAAAATTAAATCCTGGGGAGGCGACATTTTATGATATCCTAAACCACGTTTCTGAGCATTAATTCACCTGCAATTTTGTGAAGATGACAGCTTTAAGAGGCACAATTACAGCGTGCAAATCCAAAAAAGTGAAATTTTCGTGACTTTATTGTTCATAAACAGTTAGCAAACAAGAGCCTAAAACATGCGCTCTAGTCGTTGACAACAGCTAAAAATGCGTTGGTTTCTGGGGCTCCACCCCAGACCCCGCTGGGGGAGCTCACGACGCTCCCTCAGACTCCCTAGTCGCTATGGGCTTCGTGCCTTCGGCACTCGCAGCTTCGTGCCTTCGACGCTTGCAATATAGACAAAAAGTTTCTGTTGGGGGGGGAATGCTTCCACCTCTCAGGGGGGGATAGTAGGCCCTGTCAGGAGGTAAGATCTTAGGTGTGCTGAATAGTGGAGCATTGCTGACAATCAGTGGAACATCGTCCCTGAGAGAGAAAACACGCATGTTCCTAGCAATGGTAAATCATTTCAATGGCGTCTATTGTTTCGTTAAACAATATGGCGCGTTGAAGACAGTAGGCCAATGGACCAGTTACGGAAAGATTAGTTACATGAATTAATGTTATTTTATATCTGCTATTATCTAACAGCAAAGTTTGTTCTTATTGCCTGCAATCCTAGGGTTGTTTTCCAAGATATATGTCCGAGTATATGGCGATTTCATGTTGCGCTATATCTGAGAGTTTTTAACAACACAAAGGTTAATTACAACTGCTGTTTTTCTTGTTGCCATATTTCCATATTCGTATTTACTTGCACCTTGTTATACGGTTCGACAACTTGATCGAAAATCAACCAATTTATTATGTGCAGTTTTGTACACTATTAAAAAATGTATCAATGTTGCCGCTTTTATTACCTTTGCTCTTGCTAGGCTATTTGGCCATTATTCTCTTCTTCCCCATCAGATTTTCTATTCCCCCGGCAGGTTCGAATGCAAAATGTCGCCACTTCATCATGTATACATAGTGCATTCTTTCTGCATTAACTTGGGATGTATAGAGAGGTAGTGTCCTGCTGCCTTCCCCTCGATGTTTTTAGTGAGACACCATCTCTAAAAACATCGAGGGGAAGACAGCAGGTGACTACCTCTCTATAGCATTCTCATAGCGTCGACGTTGCTCATTATCCGTCCTTCAGGATCTTCTCCTCTGGATACTCGCATATACCGGCGATCACTATTCCTTGCTAAGGATCTCCTCTTAGTGTGTGCCGAATCCATTTTCTTTGCCTTCTTTTATCATTCTTATCAATGTTCTTATTTATCCAATTCTTCATCTTACATTAACTTGGGATGTACAGAATACATGTACTCCCGTTGCCGTCCTTCAGTGTTTTTAATGAGACTCCATCTCATAGCGTTGACGTTGTATATGGCGGCGCCAGGACTTCAGTTTTGGGGGGGGGCTGAACTACAGTTTGGGGGGGAGCTGAACTCTCGCGGAGGAAATCTTCCATTTTCATCCGCCAAAATTTCTGATGACTTTTTTAGTCATCCGACCGAATCTCGTGTGTGTTTTCAGTTTTGGCGAGTTTATCGTGGGAATATTTCACTTTTACATGTAAAAAAACGGATGTACCTTCTT
>OX457037.1:38041095-38048595 GCA_949752735.1 Lumbricus terrestris | reverse complement strand
ATCAAACTGCTATGACAAACATTGAAGCACTCAACGTAATCAATGACTGTGCTAAGAGAGGAGTGAAGCTCAGCTCGGATTTTCTGTCAGCATCAAAGACTGAACAGCATTATCAAGATGTGCTTCAAGTTGTGGAACAAGACCGGCAGAGACAATCCAATCCGCGCAAACGCAAGCCAAATTCCGAATGACAATATCCGCTTGACATGTGTCATGTAATAGCATCGCAACATAAATGTTTTTACAATAGTAATAATAAATATGTTCACTTCTAAGAACCTTTGCAATACTTTGCAATACTTCTGAAGATGGTTCTTGGCTAATACAGCACAGATAATGTTAAGAACTATTGGACCTATCTTTAAAGTCTTGTTGCAGCATAATAATGCATAATCTGTTCAGTGTGTTCGCCGTTGTAAAACTTCAGTTGCTGGGTGGGATACCTAGAATATGTCAGAAAATTCTCAAATTTTGGGAAACAAACTTTTTTAGTAATAGGAAAAGAAGTGAATTAGGGACAAAAACTTTTGAAAGTTTTTTAACGATTATGGGGCGTTTGATGCACCCTAACATACATACATACATAAACACATACATATAAATACACATACATGTATATGAACACGCTTGCATGTGGACTTATATACCCAGTGAATTGTTGTACATTGACGGTGTATTGTTATAAGCTGGGTGCGGGTGAGAATGTCCTGTTGCATACATATCGATCCTTTTCAGTTGATCCTTTGTCAAACAAAGCCGATCATCCACTGGTCATCTGCTAGCACTGGAAGAGGTCACGCACGTAGATCCATCTCTTCCACTCAGTAAATTAATACTTCTATTGACACGAGTCTTCCACGGAAGAGTTCCACGAGAAAATAGCACGAAATATGACCGTGGAGCAGTGCCAGTGGATTTTCCTACAATTTTTAACGAGTTGTCGGAAATTTGACCAAAACGAACTAGCGTATAGGCCCAACTAAATTGACCATTTTACTGTAGAATCTTAATAAAGATAATTGTAAAATGTAGTAGCTGTAAAATTGTGCGATTACTTGTTTTCTGCCAAAGCAGGCCTATTATGCACTTAATCCTCCCAGTGTTCTTGTTATTAGTAGCCTTATATGCACTTAATCCTCCCAGTGTTGTTATTATTAGTAGCCTAATATGCACTTAATCCTCCCAGTGTTGTTGTTTATTAGTATTCTAATATGCACCTAATCCTCCAAGTGTTGTTGTTATTAGTAGCCTAATATGCACTTAATCCTCCCAGTGTTGTTATTATTAGTAGCCTAATATGCACTTAATCCTCCCAGTGTTGTTATTATTAGTAGCCTAATATGCACTTAAACCTCCCAGTGTTGCTATTATTAGTAGTCTAATATGCAATGTATCACCTCAGTGTTGTTGTTATTAGCCTGATATGCACTTAATCCTCCCAGTGTTGTTATTATTAGTAGCCTAATATGCAATTTATCACCCCAGTGTTGTTGTTAATAGTAGACTAATATGCACTTAATCACCCCAGTGTTTTTGTTGTTATTAGTAGCCTGATATGCACCTAATCCTTCCAGTGTTGTTGTTATTAGTAGCCTAATATGCACTTAATCCTCCCAGTGTTGTTATTATTAGTAGCCTAATAATTATGCACTTAATCATCCGAGTGCGATGTATAAATAAAACGCTGAGATAGGCATGCTTAATAAAATTATCCGCGCAAATCTACTTGAAAAGTTGAATGTGTGTGAATACTTTCAACAATGTACAAATTGGAATACTTGTCGCTGTAGTTTTAAACATTTTAGATTCTGGAATGGCCACACTTGCGTAGATTTAAGTCAGAGAATTATTATACTGGTTAGTTAGTTCACTTATTTCTTCAATTGCTGTTGTCCTAACGATCGATATGCAAAAGAATTGATAGGCCTACGCTATTTCGATTGTAGATATAAAAAGTGTGGCTTGAAAGTATTCCTTAACAGATTTAAAATAACTAGCCTACTTCATCTCAATTTTAAAGTTCTTACACTGTCGTCGCAAAAGACACTTCTGCCGTAGGTCTCAATCTTGAACTTTCGAATTGGACTTCTGTGAAATACTTTTCAATTCGAAAATTTCCAGTAAATGCAGGTCGTCGCAAAACACTTCTGCCGTAGGCCTTTATCTTGAACTTTCGAATTCGACATTTTTAAAAAACTTTTCAATCCGAAAATTTCAGAGTAGGCTTAGGCCCTATGCTATGATATGATGCAGGTGTTTAATTTATATTCAATTTTTAAATAGAACATTAATGAACTCGTTTCGTCAGAAGATATTTTTTATATTCCATGCTTTTATTTTTCGATACGTTTACTCTCGCAGGCAATTGCAGATGAATTTTCGGTCTTGAAATCCAGACTTGTGCCTATAAGTCTACATCCAATAATCTAAATGTAAGTAGGCTATACAATTTATTCAGTCTAACGTTTACGTATATTATCTTCAGGTAGGCCGCTATACAAGAGACTTTCACTTCTTTATGGCGGACTCTGAGGCCGGAGATTTCCGGTCTCAACTTCCTAACAAGAGACTTAACATTTTACTTAATGCGCTATATAAATTTGGATCACAATAAATACGGTAGGCCTACAGCTGCAATTATGACACACAAACTCATTGATCGAAAGTGATTTTGATTCTAATTTTGAAAGCGCAATGTGCACAAATTTAAAATCACAGCGTAGGTAAGTCTTAGAAAATTAAAAAGTAAGCTATGATGGTCGCATTAAACAGCCATTTCGATCAACTAAGTATCAGCAGTATAGCTTAACTCCAACTTCATAATATAGGCCTAAGCACTGATGTATCGAATGTACGAAGTTTTGGCAAAGCGAAGATCCTCAAAAAAGCAGAAGACAGTGTCCGCGTAACATCGCGAAATGTTCCTCGAGTAAGTAAGTAAGTAAGAAGACGCAGTCGATGCAAATTATGGCAGAAAAAACCTGTCTAGTATAAATTATAAAGAAATTATAAAGCTACAAATTAACCAACAAATCCTTAAGAAAACAGTCGAATCGTTAAAACTTCTACAGATTTCGATTAAGCTAATGAACAATTGGAAAGCATTATTGTTAAATTAGTCAGTTAACGTCCAATTCTCATTTCCGCTTAGGCGTGCATAAGAAAAGCGACGAACTCGCTGTACTGCAGTTCGCCATCTTTGTTGGCGTCGTACTTTTCGATTAGGGCCTCGATTTCGGAATCCGACACACCGAACCGACTGAGCATCTGTTTGGCCTCATCCGTTGAAATCGAACCACTGTTGTCCTTGTCAAACTCGCGGAACATCTTCTGGATTTTGTCAGCCCTGTCGTATAAAGAATATCATGCAAGCAATTGAGTTATGCAAACGTTCAAGACGATCGACAGCGATAGAAACAAAGTTGATGATCTATTCGTTCACTATAAAATTATAGCCTACCTAAATTAGAATCTGTAGATAGTGGGCCTAAGGCTAAGCGTATGCTATCTGTAAAGCAAAGTCTAACATAAGATAACAGAACATAACATAATTTACACAAGGTGACATAACATGTGTTTGCTCCAAAATATTTCAGAGTTCACATTTTCCAATCTCATTCTCCGTGCTTCTCTCCGTCCTATCTATCCTCTTTTCGAACCGGAATGATCCATTTGTTCCGCGAAATATTACATGTTCATACAAACACACATGGACCTACATTTCGACTTTGCCATTGATTCAAACTCATAAGTTTCTTGGAAATGTCTGCATTTTACGTTAACTTGTACAGTGGCGTAGCCAGGAATTTTTCATGGGGGGGGTTTTATGGCCGGAAATCCTGTTTTTTTGCTATTTTTTCTTACTTAAATGGAAAAATAACCTTAAAAAATCTTTTTTTCGGAGCCAATGGGGGTTTTAACCCCCGAAACCCCCCTTGCCTACGCCACTGAACTTGTATTTACTATATAATGCAATGCATCTGAGCGTAGTATATGGTAGGGCCTACTGCATGCATACAGTGAGAATAGTACAGTGTCTCTCGAATAGACCTTGACCATGAACTCTTCTCACCTTGCCTTGACCTTGCTGTAGAAGGTGACGAACTCCTCGAAGCTGAGTTGACCGTCTCCGTTCTCGTCGTAGCGAGCAACCAGTTCCGCCGACTGAGCGGCAGTGAAGGCCAACTCCTTCTCGAGGATCTGGTGAGCCTCGGCCGCAGACACCGAACCGCTGCCATCCTGATCGAACTCGCCGAACTTGCGCCGAATCTCAGCCATTCTTACATTCATCACAACAGCAAAATAATTCATGGTCTACTAAACAAATAATTCGCCTACAACCTTTCCATGTGTATTTACTGATTAAATTATAATCACACAAATGGTTAAATATCGCTTTCATTCCTTGTATTGTATTGTATCGTATCGTATTGTATCTGACCATTTATAAAGCGCTTCTCGCAGCAAGAGCCCTTTAGAAGCGCTCCCAGTGCGTTCCACCCCGAAAAGATGGCAGCATTAATTACTTAGTCTAGTAGAAAAATTAATCATCTGTAAGATGCCTTAAATGCGTGCATAAGCTTATAGGTAGTCTATACTATTTATAGATTTCTAATACACGCTGTCGTATATTTAGCCGACATTCGTGCAAGAATTGTATTATCATATTATGACAACAGCTGGTGGTGTTTGCATTTCAATGTCACTCCTTAAATCCTGAAATGGTCAAATGAAAAATTGTTACCTTTCAACAAGTCAAATTTAAAGAAGGAGATCTATTGTGTACAATAATAATATAAAAAAACTAATGTTAAATTTAGATAACCAATGGCTTTTCTTACAGGGATGCTCGTATGTCAGAATATGACTTAGTTTCCACAAATCACCCAAGCTGTCTATGTAGAAAATAAATCGGCTACTAGGCCTATATAATATATATACAGGGTGCGCCAAAAAAAGTAATCCCCTAAGGTTTTTTGGCCATATCTTGGCCAAACATACGAATTTTTAAATGAAACTTTACAGTCTTAAAGGCAATTCATATTTACGTACAATGGTCAAACTACAAACAAATATTTCAAACAGAACAAAAGTTATATTACTTTTAGTGAGGCCACCCACCGTTTTTTGACGATTCAAAAACGAAACGCAAAAAAATAGGTTTTTTGCTAATATCATGGCCAGAAGTAAGAATTTCAAAATGAATCTTTACATGTTTAAAGACAATTCATATTTACACATGATGGCCAGATTTCATCAAAATATTTCAACCACAACAAAAGTTATACCTCTTTTAGTGAGGCCATCCACCGTTTTTGACGATTAAAAAGCGTAACGCAACAAAAAGTAGCAAAAACGTGATTTTATCAAGTCATATCTCAAATAACTGTTTGGAACTGAACTTGATAGTGATTCACAACTTGTGTTCAATGTGCCCACCACCAGTGCCAAAACTTCTTTTGAGTCTCTTTGCAAAGTTCTTGATGGACCTGTTGATTAATCTGACAGATTTCTTATTTACCAATTTGATTGTCATCTTGCTAAGTGACTTCTCAGTGACGTGCAGCTACGCTGGTACCCTGTTCCTTTTTTAAATAGTAGTAATAATGAGCATCTGCCATTATCAAAGCCTATTTGATAACAATTATATGAGATGAGACTTAATAAAACCATGTTTTTACTCCTTTTTGCTGCGTTACGTCCTTAAAAGTGATATAACTTTTGCTCTGTTAGAAATATTTTGCTGAAATCTGGCCATCATGTGTAGACATGAATTGTCTTTAAGCCTGTAAAATTTCATTTCGAAATTCTTACTTGCAGCCAAGATATTGACCAGAAGAAATAAATTGGTTTTTGCTACTTTTTGTTCCGTCGCGTTTTTGAATCGTCAAAAAAACGGTGGGTGGTCTCACTAAAAGTGATATAACTTTTGTTCTGTTTGGAATATTCTTTTGTAATTTGACCATTGTACGTAAATATGAATTGCCTTTAAGACTGTAAAGTTTCATTTAAAAATTCGTATGTTTGGCCAAGATATGGGCTGAAAACCGTAGGGGATTACTTTTTTGGCGCACCCTGTATATATATATTAGTCTTGCTTATGCAAAATATATAGTGCATGTAGGGCATTATTATTATTGTAGGCCTATACTGTAAAAGAATTCAGCTTTGGATACAAAGGCATAGTCGTGTGTGACCCTGTGTTAATTCCATGGTGCACGTTAATAAAACAAGGTGCAGGCCCACTATATTGATTATGTAACCAGTGGCGGTGCCAGGACTTCAATTTTGGGGGGTTGAATTTGCGGGAGAAAATTTTCCGTTTTCAGTCGCCGAAATTTCTGATGACCTTTTTTTAGTCATCGATCAAAATCTCAAGGAAATTTTCCATTTCAGCCGTTAACATTTCTGATGACTTTTTTAGTCATTTGGGCTAAATCTTGGAAAATGGTCCTTTTCCAAACTGTCTGGCGAATCTCGTGCGTACTTTTAAGGTTATTTGGGGGGGGGCTAAAAAGGGTTAATCACGCAAAAATTTCATTTTTACATGGGAAAAAATGGATGGCCTTTTTTAGGGGGTTTAGCCCCTAGACCTCCCTAGCGCCGCTACTGTATGTAACGCTGGTGTATGTAGGCCTATAATTATTACATTTGTTTTATTTCGGAGAGTATTTAAGACATCTGTCAATACTATGTAGCTTCAGATACAAGCGCATTAAGTTCAACTTGTCAAGAAGATGATTGTGGGTTGCATTCGTCAACCTTCTTATACCAGCATCGGCGCAAGCTTCCACGATTCTTTTACGATCTCCAACCGAAATCACGCAGATTTGTTCCATAGTCTATTGCCTTTTATCATCTAGTCCTGGTACTGCAGAGAACTTATGATTTCGTCAACGGAATATTACGGTAACCTTATAATTATTTAAAACATAACTTATGCTGTGCATGCGCTAGTCGCTAAGAGCTTGTGACAGCAATTCATTGCGATCTGCCGTTTAAGGCAATAAACCTTCATTTTGACAGGTAAAGTCCTACAATGAAAAACGCATCTATACTATTACACAAACTTACCTGTGTTCGTCTTCGCTGATTGCCAGAGTATTGGCTGGCATGGCCTGCAGGAATTCTTCGAAGTTCAGTGATCCGTCACAGTCTAGATCATTGGCACGCATGATGCCCTATCAAAGAACAGACATCTAGGCTACGCATCACAACATCATTACAGGACTTTTTCAACGTGCAGTTCTACACAAAATGTGCAGTTGTAAATGAATTTGTGCAGTTGTAAAAGCAGTTCTGTGCAGTGAAAATCATTACAAAAAGGTGATTGCAGGCGGTTCACGACGGAAGAACGAAGGAGCTGTGCAGTGAAAAAAGCAATTTTCAAGCAAATGACTAAAAAAGAGACATCAGGTTTTTCCGTCGCCGACTTGGGATATTTGTGGGAAAACGTTGGAAAATTTCAGCCAAATGGCAAATGACTCAAACAGAGGTCAT
>OX457037.1:37886095-38036095 GCA_949752735.1 Lumbricus terrestris | reverse complement strand
TTTATTAAACCTAAATACTTAGACGCATATAAATGCATATTATAGCCTACGTTGATAGTTAAACAGAATGCATTGACTACAGTCACAATTGCCAACTAAGGACATCCATTTGATATCTTTACGTGGTACAAAACCTGCAATCAATCAAATTTTTAGGATATTTTATATAGCGCCTGTTCAAGGTAGCCTACCTTAGGTAGGCTACTCAGAAGCGCTCCCAGCTCAACCACGACTAAAACAGGACAGCTTTGATTGGAATTGTTATATGTTTACTATTATAGGTGAGTTTATAAAATGTTTACATCGTATAGTAAGTAGGCCTGTATACGTAAAACACGCAGATTAGCCTACTATGGGAGAAGAATATGAGAGATGAAAAGGCAGTGGTCATCTGCAAGTGATAGATATGAATGCGGATCTCTTCAGCACGATTTATAGACCATTACGCGTGTGAAACGAAGGTAGCCAAGAGAATAATCTTGTCGAATGTTGATTGGAGTCTGATTTATGGCGAACTGTCAGTTTCTGGGAGAAATTATAAAGAAAAAATTTAATATAGGAATTATAGCCTATATCACAGACATTAAACAGCCACACACCTGCTGCAGATAGACAGACAGACAGACAAACAGACAGACAGACAGTTTGATGCAGACATGAGATCATTGAAATGTCATCTTAAACAAAAGGATAAAAGACAGGCGAAGAAAAATAGTATTCATGAATAAAAACTTCTTGTCATCAAGCATCTAACGTGTGTGCCTCTATATCTCTCCGTGCATGTGTCCCATGTCTGCCTCCGTGTGCGTGTCTGTCCTTCTGTGGACATGTTTTATTGAGTGCTTTCCGTCTATCCCGGCGTCCGTCTCCAAGAAATTATACTTAGGAAAAACATCAAACGGAAGTAGCTGGTCCTGTCGTCCACGATATCGAACCCATTCGCGGCTTGTTTGAAACTTTAAACGTGTTTGCATAGAATAATGTGGACAAAGAAAGACTCATAGCCATCACGTAGACAGACAGACAGACAGACAGACAGACAGACAGACAGACAGACAGACAGACAGACAGACAGACAGAAAGACAGAAAGACAGACAGACAGACAGGCAGACAGACAGACAGACAGACAGATAGACAGGCAGGCAGGCAGGCAGACAGACAGACACAGACAGCCAGACAGACAGGCAGGCAGGCAGGCAGGCAGACAGACAGACAGACAGGCAGGCAGTCAGACAGACAGACAGACACACATACAGACAGACAGACACACACAGACACACACACAGACAGACACACAGACAGACAGACATGCAGAAAGCAACAGACAGAAAGCGACAGACCGACGAAGCCAAAGAAACAGAGCGACATAGAGGTATTGATAGACATTGCAAGCTGCTCGAATGCAAAATATGTGTGCAAATGCCTAAATACGTGTGTGTGCCTATGTATACGTGCATCGATAACCCCATGCACGTATACACACGGACTGTATAAATATACATAGGCATACGTACAGTCCACACACATATGCAATTATGCATACAGTGCATACATATGCATACAGGGCATACATATGAATAGCGGTGTAATTGACACGAACGTCATGCGTATGTGTGTGTGTGTGCAAGTACGTCTGCACTGAATGGCGATGATGGAACCGGCAGATGCTACTGGTACTGCTGCTGCTGCTGTTGACAGCGACGTCGAGGGGATAGGAAGGATGAAGAGGGAGGATGGAGCGGGAGCAGCAGCAGCAGCGGCAGCAGCAGCAGCTTGGATGCTGCGTGTATCGGAAGCTACTGTCGCCGTCAAATAAATGATGGAGTCTCGGGAGAATTGAGAAAGATTAAGTCGACGGAGAGAGTGGGGGTGGGGGTGGGGCGTCGAAGAATTAGAGTTAAGTACAGTTGATGACAGGAGCGCTTCACGGCAATGATGATGATGATGATGATGATGATGATGATGATGACGACGATTATGACGACGATGATGATGATGATGATGATGACGACGATTATGACGACGATGATGATGATGATGGTGGTGCATGGTGATTATGGCGATGACCCGAGACGCTGAATATCTGCTGTCAAAGCTCAAGCTGCTGATGCTGATGGTGATGATGATGATAATGATGATGATAAATTGATAATTATGATTACTATGGTGA
The DNA here is from genome assembly GCA_949752735.1 of Lumbricus terrestris. Classification (NCBI taxonomy): domain Eukaryota; kingdom Metazoa; phylum Annelida; class Clitellata; order Crassiclitellata; family Lumbricidae; genus Lumbricus; species Lumbricus terrestris. Next base: position 38,033,924 of record OX457037.1, on the reverse strand, counting down.
TAACTATGATGTTGATGATGATGATGATGATGACGATGACGATGATGATGATGATGATGATGATGATGATGATGATGATGATGATGATGATGATGATGATGATGATGATGATGATGATGATGATGATGATGATGATGATGATGATGATGATGATGATGATGATGATGATGATGATGATGATGATGATGATGATGATGATGATGATGATGATGTACGAAGGTTCTTCCTGTTGTCCTTGTTGTTCCGTTGCTCCACGGTGATAAGACGGTGATAACATGATGTTGATTACGACACCAACAATGATAGCGACACATGATGATGATGATGATGATGATGATGATGATGATGATGATGATGATGATGATGATGATGATGATGATGATGATGATGATGATGGTTGATAAGGTGACAATTCTACAGGTGCAGTTGAAGTAGAGAAATTCTACAGGTGCAGTTGAAGTAGAGAAATCGGGGGATTGCAGTAAGAAAATATAAGGCTCGAATATTATTGATTTTAGGCTCGGAGAACGTAATGCGTAATACGCAGTGTTGGATATTTGAACGGAAGTAAAAAAAACCAACAACGATCAACTCGATTCTTTTCATCTGCTTTCAGAGAACAGTTTGAGCATCGTTTCGCATGCAGACAAGGGCGGATACAGAAATTTTCGAAGGAGGGCCAACATTTTCGGTCTTGGGACAGGGAAAAATTTCGTCTTGGTTGCCGAAAAATCTGATGACCTTTCTTAGTCATTCGTCAAGTTTCCAAGAAAAAATATAGGCCTACCGTTTTAGCCGCCAAAATAGTTGATGGCCTTTTAAAAATTTTAGTCATCAGTCCCAGGGCAGAGTAATGGCTTCTCTCTATAGAATCGATCCTGCTTTTCTCTCCTGCTGCATTGAGTTAATGGCCTGTTGAAACCAAAATGGGGGGCCACGTCTCATGCACTTTTTAAATGGGGGGGGCATGGCCGGATTGGCCCCTGGATCCGCCCCTGCTTGCAGAAGCAATGCAGTTTTTTGCGATTGTGACAAAAAACACCGCCTACTGTATAAAAACCGTAGGCCTATAAGTGTGACTTGAAAGAGTTTGAAGAACAGAGACAATAAGGAATGGATGGACGCGACCAACGACAATGATTATAACGAGATGAGATGATTGAGATGATCAAGAGATACGCGAATAACGTTAATGACGAAAAGATGGGGCTTCTCAGTTGGGGCTTCTCCTCTGTTTGATTTTCTTTCATCCAAGATAACTTGCGTCTTAATGAATTGATAGGATGCACTGAGCTCACTTGTGAAGTTGTGATTACTAAAAAGGCTCAGTGCTCGAAGTTTGGAGAAGGCGGATGAAGTGAGTTTTGCAGACCACAACACATTGTCCCAACCTGTCAGAGCTCTGAGAGCTTAAAGTTGCTGATATTAATGATAATTATTAGGAAGACACCATGGGTGGAGACTTAGGGGGGCAGGGGGAACGGTCCCCCTCAATGGATGTGGTGGGGTGACGGCCCATGCATTTGTCCCCCCCATCGGTAATCGGTATAGGCCTACGTTAAGTGTTAGGTCATCATGTACACACTTCACGAGGCACACAGTGAACAACAAACGAGACGAGGTGATGACAAAAAAAGTCATCAACTTTTTGGCAGAGAAAATAATTTTTCCCATCGACAATTCGGACGGACGACTAAAAAAAGGTCTTCAGAAATTTTTGCCGGTGTCACGAAATAGAGTATCCCCCGTATTAATTTTATCCCCCCTCAAATTAAAAAAAGTCGAAAAATCGCTTCCGCGTGTATTTTTTTGTGCAAATTAATTTTCATCTGCTTTGTTTTGAACAATGACACTAACAGGTATGTTTATTCCTAGTAGATAATTTGTTTTGCCCTGTTTTTAAAGCACTTAAAACATTTAAAACACTTAAGAACACTCAGAGACACTAAATAAATTCGAGTTGCCTTTATCTGAGCATTGCTTAGGACACTTAAAACAATTAGAGTCCCTTTAAATTTTGATTACAGCATACAAAATTTTATTATGCGCATTTTCAAAAAAGAGGATAGAATGGTTTATCCCCCCGGATAGCATAGACCGGTTAATTCCATCCGGGGGGATAGATTATTCATCCCCCCGGATAGCTTTCAGGGAGGATACTCCGTTTCGTGTCACCGGCAAAAAGATGGAAAATTTTCTGCGGCATCTTAGCCATTCGTCCACCCAAAATCTTCGGTTGGCTTTTCGTCCACCGCAAGTCTCCGCCCATGGAAGACACGCAGGGCACATAGACTAAGACTTATGTCCTAAAAGTGGCCCTACACATGTAGGCCTATGCATTTTTACAGCTTAGCCTACATTACTGTAGAAAATAGTTGCAACGCTCAATACAAGGAACGATAATAATGTTCTCGCTGAAAATAAAGATCTAACTGGAGTCAAAATAATTTAAATTACGATCGGTTGCAGGTGACTGAATTACTTTCAACAGCCTCCCTCTGCACTAAATAAGGTTGTGAATCACTGCCATATAATATTCTTTCCTCCATATAATCGCTGTTGTGTTTTATTATAGAACTGCTAAAGAACGAACAGTCTATTAAAAACGATCGCTTTTCAGTATTGATAGCGAGCGATTCGGATCAACAACAGGAACTATCGGCCAAGGCGCTCTTTTCCTCAATTAGGAAATAGACTTACGCAGAGCACAATACATAATACAATGAACACAAAGAACAATGATCTCATTGAAATAATTCCAATCCACAGATTTAACTGATTACTGTCGTTTAATAACACAACAAACACGGCCACACACATTTAATCTACCATTTTGAGGGCCTTTTCTAGCCTACGGTGCTGTTCAGTTCAGGGTATGCAATGTAAGTCGAGACAGGCCTCAACCAGGCGCCTCTCCTATAGAGTTGTACACGAGGGTATACAAGGGTATATACAGCGTGCACTCGTCTCAAAAAATAGAGTAAGAATTGCGCTAACCGAAGTTACGAGCAGAAAATAGTGTAAAACCGCGGAAATTAGCGAATTACGAACCAAGAAAGGTAAGAAAAGTAAGCGATTACTAAAAAAAGTCGTCAGAGATTTTTACGACTAAAAAGGTCGTCAGAAAATTTCGTCCCAAAAGTCGATTTTTCCGACGATTTTTTTTTACCCACCTCGAAATCTGCCAGTTCAGCCCTGCCCTCCCCCCAAGACAAACCGCACCCAGGCACCCTTCCGCCCAGGTAAGCTTATACATGTATACCCCGGAAGCCATGGCTATCCATCAGTAGGAATGGTCCTACCTCGATCTGTGCGTCGCTGAGTCGGTATCCAAGGCGACGGGATGCTGTGCGTAGTTCTTTGGCGCTGATCGATCCATCGCCGTTCAGATCGAACATCTTGAAGTGGTCCTTGTAGAAACGAAGCTCCTCTTCCGTCAGCTGTCTTGCCTTTCTTGATGCCATCACTTCTGGTTTTCTAACAGTTACCATTGTTCTCTGAATATATTATATATGCTACTGTAGTCATAGGTGCAATCACGTCCTAAAAGTTTGGGGGGACCATAATGAATCACGTCCTAAAAGTTGGGGACCATAATAATAAAGCTATGGGATCACTCAAAAATTGAGGGACGCGTCCCGTGGGTCCCATAGGGTGGTTGCGCCTATGACTGTATAGTATACAATGATGCATGCAGGTTTTCATCGTCTAAATTCAGAGAGTTTTCGTGAAAATGACGAGTAATAGAAGAGGACATGTAGATCGAGGAGAAGGTGAAGCCACGAGGAGCAGTAAAACCAGATGGATAATGAATGAGAAGTGGAAAATAAGAACAAAAAGAATACAAAATTGTAATTAGATTCTAATTAAGGCAAATCTAATCAAGTGAATGTCACAGCGTTCTTATTCCGTTCTTTTTACAATACCGGAGACATCATTCAATGGTAGATCACGAATAACATAATTGAAAATCAGATTAAAAGTAAGAATTAACTGGGGAAAAGAAGGTCGAACCTGATATGAAAACTACGATGAATAAGAACAATGCAATGAGTCAAAACGAAAACAGTCGATTAGTAGAAGAAAGAGGATGGGTGGTGCTGTTTGTGGCGTAGAGCATGATGATGATGATGAGGAGGAGGAGTAGGAGTAGGAGGATGAAAAGGAGGAGGTGGAGGATGATGGTGAAGAAGATGATGAATTGATGATGAAAGAAAGCAGAAAGCGTCAATGGCCACTGTCTTCCAGTATTTGGCGGCGAGCGGTGAAAGATGCCTGGTCTAGAATATTAGGCTAATTATGTTTGGGCTTATACAGTGTATCTAAATGTTCAACCAAACGAGCTGGGCCAATGATTATAATTTCAAGCCAGACAAAACTGGGTCTATGATTACAATCAGATCTACGAATAAATAAAACAGTGAGTAATCATAGAATAATGATATCTCCGCCGACTGGCACTCTTTCTCTCCTCTTATATCTTAAATGCCGTGACATCCATTCAAACGAGCGACCGGACGGGTGGTAAAGGATAGGCCCATCACTTGATCAATCCATTGAAAAATGAACATGGTCAGAGTCATGCGGTTGCCATAGGAACATGTCTAGGCCTACTTTATTATTTAGGGCCCACATTTTTTCAGATGCTTCAATAATGCTAAAACGTTCACGCGCCCACCAAGCGTCAGCGAATAAGAAAGGTCGTCAGAAGTTGCACCAGAAAAAACCACGCCAAGCTCAAATATTGTTTGCCCATTACTACCTCCTTCTCAATATCAGATCATCCCTCAAAGTGGTAACTAAAACCCATGCAGTCCAAAGTAGCAGCTATAATGTTGTAAATGTAAAACTACGAACGATGATAATAATAATGATAGTGACAATTATTAGCCTATCTTGTTTTTCGTGTATAGTCTGGTACTGTCTGTACCTGTAGTTCTACCTGTATGCGGTGTGACATCTAGAATAGTCAGTAAACAAAGATGCTATATGACTGTGGCAGTTTTAAGTTAAATGCTCTGCAGAATTATTGAAAGTATTATACTGTTGACATACGTCATTTTGATCGTTTGGATATGGCCCTACTGCAGGCAGTGGTTAAAGTGGTTTGGGTGACAGTGGGAATGACAAATGCGTGAGCAGTGGAAACGCGCTGAATCAGAGTTCTACTGAAATGCAAGTGATTCCAGGATTCAATCATGGGGAGCAGTGGGACTGGTATAATTCTTTGTCAGCGCTCCCACTATGGAAGCGCTGACAAATAATTATACCAGTGTAGGGGGAATGACGTTCCCACTCGTTCCCACTCACTTTAAACTCTGCACTTCTGGCAAACTCTTCTCTGCCTTTGCATGGAATTAAGCGACGATGCCAGTTTCACAGTATAGAATACGTACTTGTAAGAGAAAATTAAACCTACTGCACCATTGTATGATTTTGTATCCATTATTCGTCATCTTTACCATCATCTGCTGTATTTTAGATAATAGATTCCTCTTAAGTCTTATTAACCCGCTTAACTTTATTTTGTCTTTCGAATTTACAAGGGATCGTCGTCGTCATCGTCGTCGTCGTCGCTATAATTAATACGTTGCCATGATGTCATCTTTACTATGGCAGTACTGTAACCGTCGTTGTCATCATAAACGCCGTCGTCGTCGTCGTCACAGCTCATTATCATCCTCATTTCTTCATGGTCTCATTGTCGTCTCGTTAACCATTTTGGCAAAAACCATGTAGGCTTTTGTATTGTATTGTATTGCATTGTATTGTACTGCATTGTATTGTATTGTGTTGTATTTAAACATTTATAATAATCCATACCTTGACTGAACCTTGTGGAGTGGCGCCGCAAAACGCAATCGGTCGATTTCAATCGTCGGTCGTTGTTTTCCTGCTGCTTCCGATCCACTTCCTCTTTTCCAGTTGTCCTCTTTTCCAGTTGTCCTCTGTCCGTTTCTTCCCTTCTCTCCGATGGTCTCCGCAAATCGAACGGTACTGGCGAACAACACACAGCCGACGCGCCTTCTTAAGCAGAAAACTGTCCGTCTCCCTCCCCTTCTTTCTCCCCGCCTCGTAGTCCACTCCCTCACCCATCCACCCTCTCCCACTGTCTGCTGGCCCTGCGCATTGGCCGCCCCCACCGCCTCCTTCCCTCCCTTCTTTCAGCGGACCCGCTCCAATAGCTTCAATGCGCGCTTGATTGGTCCATTAACGATTGTATCGTTGGGGCGGGCAACATATGCTCTGCTGACCCGACCCCAGCCTCTCTGTCTCCGCTGCAGAAAAGTGTTTTGCCGGTGTCACGAAATAGAGTATCCCCCGTATTAATTGTTTCCCCCAAATTAAAAAAAGTCGAAAATACCGCTTCCGCGTGTAATTTTTTGGGCAAATAAAATTTCATCTGCTTTATTTTGAACAATGACACTAACAAGTATGTTTATTCTTAGTATATAATTTGTTTTACCCTGTTTTAGGAGCACTTAAAACTTTTAAAACACTTAAAAACACTCAGAGTCACTAAATAAATTCGAGTTGCCTTTATCTGAGCATTGCTTAGGACACTTAAAAGAATTAGAGTCGCTTTAAATTTTGATTACAGCATAACTTTTTTTATTATGCTCATTTTTCAAAAAAGGGGATAGAATGGTTTATCCCCCCGGATAGTATAGACCGGTTAATTCCATCCGGGGGGATAGACTAATTCATCCCCCCGGATAGCTTTCAGGGGGGATACTCCGTTTCGTGTCACCTGCTATAGATCAATTCCTCGTCCACCTCTTTCTTCTCCTCCTCGTCCTCCAAATGTATCTGTAGTCGGTTTTTTTCATACCGTGATGTGTCCCAGCTCCCAGCTGTCTAGTTTGTTTTGTCGTCTTCTTCTCCTGCCATCTTCATCGTCTGGCTTGCCTCGTTTCCTGCTCTCAGCACTATTGAATCTCACTTGTCAACAAACAATTTTAGGCTTAGCCCTCTTACCCCGATAGCCCCCCAGCAAGCGGAACGCCCACCCGATGGCCCTGTATATATAATATATACATAATATATATAATATATATATATTATATATATATTATATATATTATATATATAATATATATAATATATATATATATAATATATAATATAAATATATAAAATATATATAATATATATATATATTATATATATTATGTATATATTATATATAAATGTGGGAGTAGAGATAACCACTGGGTATTATATATATAATATGTATATATTATATATATAATATAATATATATAATATATATATATTATATATATACATATTATATATATTTATTATATATATATTATATATATAATATGTATATATATATTATATATATAATATATATATTATATATATATTATATATATTATATTATATATAATATATATAATATATATATATATATAATATATATATATTATAATATATATATATATATTGGCCTTATATATATATATATTTATATATATTTTTATATATATATATAAATATATATATATATATATATATATAATGTCCTTACGGGGATACGGTTTATATGTTGAAACCTCTATAGCGGCCTTACGGGTATTTGTCATAGACCACCAAGCCGCTATAGCGCCCATACGGGGTAAGAGGGTTAGATCTCTTCAAATGCATTGTAGATCTTGACGTCATTGTTATTCACGACCCATTGCAATTTCCTTTTTGTTGCTTTCCTGCCCTCAAGTTCATTAATGGTCGTCATGATTCTTTTTATCTTTCATTTGACCTGAATTTCATCTTTCTTTCTCCCCGTGTTGCCCTGCTTTCCAGAATTATTCATTCTGTGGTTTTCTAAGTTCTTGTGTGATACTATTCTAAAGAACTACTCCAGCTATTCTGTTTTTCTGTTCTTCTTCACCTTCCATTAATTTCATCAATAATGTTGGTCCTATTATTTTTCTTAGTTTTTCTTCTTCCCCTCTTTATCTTCTTCTTCTTCTTTGCTCTTCTTCGTTTTCTTCCTCTTTTTCTTTTTCTTTTTCTTCTTTTCTTCTTCTTCTTCTTCTTCTTCTTCTTCTTCTTTTCCTTTTTCTTCTTCTTCTTTGCGCGCTTCTTCTTCTTCTTGCTTTTCTTTGTCCTCCTCCACTTCTTCTTCCTCTTCTTTGCGCTCTTCTTCTTCTCCTTCTTCTTCTTCTTTGCGCTTTTATTCTTCTTTTTATTCCTCTTCTTCTTCTTCTTCTTCTTCTTCTCCTTCTTCTTCCTCTTCCTCTTCTTCCTCTTCTTCTTTTTCCTCTTCCTCTTCTCCTTCTTCTCCTTCTTCCTCTTCTTCTTCTCCTTCCTCCTCTTCCTCTTCCTTTTCTTCTTCTGCTTTGCGCTCTTCTTCTTTCTATTTTTCTTCCTCTTCTTCGCGTTCTTTTTCTTCTCATTTGCGTTCTTTCCCCTCTCTTTCTTTCTCTTCTTTGCGTTCATCATCTTCTTCTTCGCGTTGTTCTTCGTCCTCGTCCTCGTCCTCCTCCTCCTCCTTCTCCTCGTCCTCCTCCTCTTCTCGACGCCTTTCCCCCCTCTATGTCTTATTCTTCGTCGTTTTCTTCTCTAAACGTTCTACACTCCTTTCCTCTGCATGCCTCTTCTCTCAGCGCATCGTCTTTCGTTTCATCGTTACTATCTCTGCCCTTCATCTTCATATGAAGAAGATATCTCTTTTCTCGATCGCCATGCAGCGTTTCATCTTTCTCCCAGAGGCACGCGCGGCAGTCCAGCCTGACGTCACTTGCCAGATCCCAGAGCAGCCATCGTGCGTCTCATTAACATCTGTGGCTCTAAACTCGGGCTTAGCCATCGCCCATCAGATAATCATCGTCAGTTTCTGCTGTCTACTGTAACAGGATACCGTGGACCAACCATGCAACCAGTCGTCCATCTTGCAGCCTATAGTCTTTCTCTCAACCAGGTGGCATCTGAAACCGGGCAGCTTACCTTTCACTAAAAATAATAGTCCTACTTATCTGATCTAATGTACATGTATAATGGCCTGAAAGAACTTACCCTCTGCGCGTTTATATCTGTGCTGCCCTTGCAGTCATTTTAAATTTCATTCAATTTCTATTGTAGGCGTAAGCATCAGCCGTTGATTATTTAGCCTACAGTAGGCAGTAGCACGAGTCACACTAACAGAATGGCAACAAGGAAGGCTCTAAGGAGGAATAGGTGACCTATCTCGCGAGCACATCTACATGTAGGTTATTTGATAGTAGGCCTACTACGTTTACTAGACTGTGGCAAGATGTTTAACAGCATGAATTGCAAAAGTCTGTCAACTAACACTAATAAATCTACTGACAAAATAATCATAGTCACCAAACTATATAGAAAACTATCAGCAAAATAAGAATTGTTCACCATAGTTATACATGTAGTATATTGGTGGCAAGACGGTTAACAGGGAATAACAGCAGGAATTGAAAAAAGCCTGTGAACTAACACTAATAATTATAATTTTTTATCTGCTGACAATCATGTAGCCTAACTATAGAAAAGTATCAGCAAAACAAGAACTTAGTCCCCCCAAAATATAGTGTCTATATCAAGCCTATATCTTCTTATTCAATTAGCCTATCAAGTAAGTGTGTAACGTTGTATTAACTCTAATTGGGTCCTGCTGAATAAAAATTGATTGATTGATTGATTGATTGATTGATTGATTGATTGAAGAGTCGGAGTGAGACTGCATGGAGAGTGCTCGAGTGGAGGGTGCGAACTTTAGTGGCGCACACAGTAGCAGAGGGTCGTTGACACGATATAAAGTCTCTCCTCCCCCCCCTATACACGGTCTCCCCGGAAATAGTGTCTTCCACTGGCTGAAACTCTGTATTGGAAGAAATTTTCTGATGTAAAAGTAGGCCTAAGCTTATATATGTTTTCTTATTAAATATTTTAGCAACGTAAAACCACGGTTTCATCTGCTAATCTGCATGTAGGCTATAGGCTAAATTATATTAAGCGACTGCTTAATCACCACGCCTTTGGAATGATCTGCCTGCTGAGTTCCGATCCTTTTCAGTTTCTCTTCCATTATTACTAATCACACACCATCACCTTCCTCAGGCTCCTCTATCCATCACACCTCGGGCCTTTCACTCGAAACTGAAGACACTTCTTTTCAAGAACTCTTACCATGCCTCATCTGATCCCCCACCCTCCAATTCCAGGCTCAGACGACACCCACCTTAGTAGCTGTTCCAACCCTCTGATCCTACGGTACCTCGACCCGGACCTCCATGGACTACTCTTACGGACAACCCTTTTGACTCGACGCACTTGATCCTGATTCTATGGTAACTCGACCCGGACCATCACGGACTACTCTCACGGACAACCCTTCTAACGCAACCCAGCGCTCGTGAATAAACTGGTGCCCTGCGCTTGGCTTTCGAGTGGCGCTTTAGAAATTTTGAGATTGCGATTACAATTACGATTACGAATCCATTTCACGCTGAACGGGGAAAACTTTATTTCGTCGACGGAGGAAATATTACTCTCTCCCCCAGGAGACTTTATTTCAGAATATACTCTCGGGAGAATTTGTTCTGGAACGGATCCGCCCGCGGAGAATCTGTTTCGAAATAAAGTCTCCGAGGGAGACTTTTTGAAGTTTTTGGGAAGATTCTGTCACGCGACACCGGTCCTTGCTCAAATGGCGCCTCGGCCCCCAGGCAAAACATATATTTGGCGCCATCCGAACCCCATTCCATTGTGCACCCCACGTCACAACATAAAGATGAACCAAATAGACTAATAGAGCATTAACTCAGTTATTATTTTTCGTAGGCCTACGCTAGCCTAAACCCTTGAAAATTTCAATATGGGGATTGGCAAAAATCACCTTCGAGGAAAACCGACAAATTCAGATTAGGCCTAGGGGCCTATACCATGACTTAAAGTGTGACTGGACGGTCATGGGCGGCGTCCGTGCACTTATTTTAAAATCTGAACACCGTTACACCGACCTGCCACTTGCTGGCCAGCATCGCCTGGAAAAGTAAGGGGCGTCCAGGCACTTCTTTTGGAGAGATAAGGGGCGTCCAGGACTCCAGGCACTTATTTTTCCACACTTTAAGCATATGGCCTATACCGAGAAAAAGACTATTCATTAGAAAAGTTTCATTTCTCGAAGCAATCAGAAAAATAATTTCCTGCTTCATTTTTGTCCATGATAATTAAGATTCGTGTTTTTTCCGAATTCAAATGACAAACGTATAGGCTATACCGATGCATGTTCATTATGTTGCAGCAATAAAAGATGAAAACAATAATTATTACTTGTTTGGCATGCATGCAGGAATCGAATAGGCCTATAGCCGTGTGGCTGCGAGACAAGACACTCATTAATTATTCTGCTCATTAATTTTGCAGTCGCCACATGGGGGGAGGGGGCGAGCATGGCATTTTCCATTTCTATTGTGTGTAAGAAGTTGTGCACGAACCCATTGTTTGAAGTGACCAAGGCACGTACGTGGATGAACGTAGGGCCTATAATTATAGGCCTACTCGGAAAGGCTCTTCCATGCCGAAGGTCCGGTAGGCCAATTTGATGGAGGACTAACGAGTGAGCGCTATAGTTCTAGCAAATATGCTTATTAGGCTATAGCCTACTCTCTATTTCTTCTGGGTATAGCCTACCAAGTAAGGGTGGAGTGGGTCGAAGTCATGTGAAAAAGCAGGAGATAGATTGCTGTCGTAGGCCTACTTGTAGATGAAATTGGCCTACCGTTGGATGATTTTTATCTTGGAAATATTTTAAGAGATCAGACGTATAGGTTGTAAGTAGGGCCTATCGTCATTTACCGCAATTTATTTCTACTGCACAGTCGAAAGATGTTATTATGTTATATTAGACCAACAGACACACAAACCACACAATATAAACAAATAGGGCCTACGTGTCAGGGCTTTTAAAAAGAAATTTGTAGAACTGCACAATCAGGAAGTTTTTCTAGTGCGGATTTGTTAGCGAAACTTTCTGCATGGTCGTCTCAGAAAATTTTTCCCCAAAATGTCGCAAGTCGCCGACGAAAAACTCTGATGACCTTTTTTATAGTAATTTGGTTGAAATTTTCTAAGTTTTGCCCCACAAATATCCCAAATCGGCGACGGAAAAAACTGATGACCTGTTACAGTATTGGTCATTTTAGGCTACTTAGAAATTGCTTTCCCCGCCCTCCTGCTCGTTTTTTCACTGCGCAGCTCGTTCGCTCTTCCATCATGAACCGTCTGCAATTACCTTTTTGTAATGAGTTTCACTGCACATAGGCTGCTTTTAGTTTTACAACTGCACAAATTCATTTACAACTCCACGGTATACTGCACATTTTGTGTAGAACTGCACTCTAAAAAAAGTACTGACACGCGTAAAATAATTGAATTTTAATGATCAGTTGGGGCGCCAGGATTTCAGTTTTGGGTGGGGCTGAATTTGCGGGAGAAAATTTTCCGTTTTGAGTCGCAAAAATTTCTGACGACCTTTTTTTTAGTCAACGGCCAAAATCTCAAGAAAATGTTCCATTTCAGCCGTAAAAATTTCTGACGACCTTCGACTTTTTTTAGTCGTTTGGTCGAAATCTTGGGGGAAATGGTCCTTTTCATATCCGCCCAAACTGTCTGACAAATGTAAATGTAAATGTAATCGCATATTTATATAGCGGCTGTGTTATGGCTTCGACCCTGAGGGTGAGATCCTTCACCACCGCTACTCCACGTTTATATTGCGACCGAGCCACCCGCAGTAAAGATCCGAGAAATTAATCTCTGATAAACCGACCGACCGACCGACCGACCGGGAATCGAACCCGGGCCGCCAACCCACTCGACCACCGAGGACAAACCCCGTGTGTAGCCTACCTTTACGGTTATTTGGGGGGGGGGGCGAAGGGAGTTAATCGTGCAAATATTTTATTTTTACATGAGGAAAAAATGGATGACCTTTTGGGGGCTTACCCCTAGCCCTCCTAGCGCCGCTACTGTTAGGGGAGAGTGCTCCAAGACGCCCATGCTAAGGAAAATTGTGCTTTTCTTCCTAGTGGGCTCCAAGAGAAGTAGGCTACATGTTTGACCCTAATGTAAGGAGTGATCATTGATAAAGCAATAGCAGCTATAGAACTTAATTCAATGAGATCAACTGTGTAAATTTTAAAAAGTAGGCCCCTCCAAACTGGGCGTCTTAGGAACCTTATACTACAAGACGCCCATAGGATGGGCATCTTGGAGTAGACTCTAATGGAAATTGACTAAAACAAGTGGCATTGCAATCCTGCATTTTAGACTAAAACAATAAACTGCATGAGATAAAACAAATTGAGCGAAAACTAAAAGATCCTAAAGATACAAAGCAATTGAAAGCACGAGAAGCAAAAATTCAAACTCATGTTGTAAGTCATTATTGTCATTTTCACTTTAAGCACAGATTAGCGACAAAAGTCACACACGAATTCTTTGAATGTCAACCTTTGCACGTCCTGGATTCTTTCCATTTCACGGAAGTTTTTGACAAGGGTGAAATAGGTTAAATAAACAGTGATAAATTTGTATATGGGAACCGTATTTTTATGAGTAGAAGGTGGTGTCATGGTAGGCACCAATTCTTGGCCATTTGCTCATAGTATCAAAGACGCTCATTGGCGTCTTGTAGGCTAATCTCTAGCCTTCTTATACATTCAAGACGCCCATGAGCTTCTTGTAATTTTGCAGTCTGTCTCTACTGACACCATTTCATTTAACGAGGTCAATGTTCACGAGTTAGGTAAAACCATAAAACAACTATAAATTAACCCTAAATAAACGTTGAAGTGCTCAAATTTGTACTGCATAAGGCTAAAGAGAAAATCAGGCAGATTCGTAAATGTGTATACTTACAAAAAGTGGTGAAAATCTAGAAAATTGATTTATCGTGTCAATATCTCGAATACTGAAACATTACTGTTATGGAAGGTTCACAAGATGTCGCTGCATGCAATGAGACACCTAAAATACGAATAGGCCTATGTATCTTTTGATCCGTTTTAAAGGGGGGTCTTACTCGTCCTGGGCGTCTTGTAGCACTCTCCCCTAATGATCAAAGCAAAAAATGTGTTTCGGTGTCTGAAATGGAATTGCATTAAATGGGGCAATGAAATAAATAATTGACTTGAAATTTTTCCAAAACAAGTCTTATATTCAAATGAAAATAATCAATGAATTTGTAAAATAGACAATTAATTAGAAGCATACAAATGGTAATCACAATTGTACGAAGATGGCACCGGGCGCCCTAGATCGTGGCGCATCAGGCAACTGCCTGCTTTAATTGCCAATGCCCGTGCCTATAAGGCCGGTGTTGCGTGAGAGAGTATCCTCTAAAGGTTCCCCCAGTGGCGGCGCCAGGGTTTCAGTTTGGGGGGCTGAAGCCTTCCGGAGGAAATTTTCCATTTTGATCCGCCAAAATTTCTGACGACATTTTTTTAGTCATCCGGCCGAAAATCGTGGAAATAGTTCAGTTTTGCATGTAAAAAACCGGATGGCCTTTTTAGGGGGGCTGAGTTATAGAGGGCTTAGCCCCTAGCCCCCCCCCTAGCGCCGCCACTGGTTCCCCCGGGAGACTTTATTTCGAAACAGTTTTTCGTCTGGTGTAGGCCTATATGTTCCAGAATAAATTCGCCAACCCCGGGGAGAGTTTATATATAGGCCTATTCTGAAATAAAGTCTCCAGGACGAGAGAATATTTCCTCCGCTCACGAAATAAAGCACTCCCCGTTCAGCGTGGGATGGCTACAATCGCATAAAATTACAGATGAGCTACCGGTATAGACTTACTTTTACATCAGAAAAATAATATTCTTCCCTTGCAGAATTTCAGCTAGGGAAGAGGCTACCTATATAAGATTGCTCATGACCATGTAGGCTATGTTGAATTTTTCTTATAGGATGAGCGTGTAAAGTTACCGGGTACATGATTTTATGTTTATTTGCTGATCGAGCTGATGAGATTAGATCATAAAATTTTGTCATAATTAGCCTAATGAACATAGGTAGCCTAGGCCTACGTGGCTTTCTATTCAAGACGCGTGAGATGTATAGACTAGTTAGTGTTTGCCATCTTTGGTTGACAATTATTGGCCTAGAGCCGCAATATAATCATAATTATTATTATTATTATTACAATTATCAATAGGCTATAGGGACAAGGCCTAATGGCAGTTAATGATGAGATATAGGCCTAACAATAAAAATAACAACTCTGACGCTGTCTAAGTAAATCTTAAATTGCTGTAGTTCACTTTATATCGTAATATCACGCTACATTATTAACAAATCAAGCACTTATTTCACAATAATAATATATAATTGTGCATTGTTGTAATAGCATATTATTCTTCAGGCAGTACTCTTAAAATGCAGCTTTCACTTTACATACTTATACACACGCTCTGACGCAGCGGGTATGAGCTTATGAAATTTTATCTATGTCTTTGGAGGACATCGTTCAAAGATGGCTGGCGTTCGAAGAAGTATATGAGTGTTATGCTGAATTCGGCCTCATTATGCCCCTCAAAGGACTGATTGAAGGTTTTGGAAGCATCTATCTTTTCAGAAGACACGTTACGAGCGCTTGTAGAAAGAAGGCTTCGAAGAAATTTGAGGCTTTCGTTGTTATTTGAATTGACATTATGAATCTGGACTCGTTGTCATTTGCCTTGTCCCAGATCAGTTATTCGGTCGCCAACTTAACAAAGAAGAATTTCAAATCGAATATCTCCGAAATTTCGAATGTAAGTGAACGCAAAAATGAGCTTCAGGGCATTCGTTTCATATAGGAGAAAGAATTACGGCATCGCTGACACGCGAATAGGCTGACAAATCCATGATAAAGCGCATTTAAGCTTCCGGTGTTTCCACTTCCGGCCAATGCGAACCAGGCGCCGCACTGCAAGTTTGGTGCGTGATTTTGATCGTTTAAGTGGCGGCAGAAAGCTTTTGACGCCCCTAGACAGTTTAGCAGTTTGAGAAAAGATCGAATCTGTTATGTTAACCGGTTAGAAGGTCCAAAAGCTAAAGTGCCATTTTGGATTTTGCTTAACTGTCAAGCTCATTGTAATGCATGAATAACAATGGCACCTGCACAGTTGCCATGTGAAACTTAATTTGTTGTTCAGAGGTTTTGTAAGCTGATTCATTTTGGGTTGGAGTACTCTATAATATTGAAAGTGTTTTTGAGGCTTGCTAGGCACCCAACATAACATCATGGTGTTGATTGCCAACAGGCCTTAGAATTTTCTTCCAGAGCCACCACCTCAATATATTTAAGTTTAATATTCTTATTGATTATAACTGAGCTTTATTTTAAGTCAGTTCATTAAATATGTAATGAGCACATACCCATATAAGAAATTAAAACAGGAATGTGAGCATAAATGCCTAAATAATAATTGAAAAGTTATGTTGCTTTCAGTTTGGTATCAATAATTTGAATTTGATCCAAAGCTTGAGCTCAACTTTGTCATTTGAACATCTAGACGTTTCTAAATCCCGCAAATTTAACTCTCACGGTGAAGTAGGTTAAGTATCTGACTTAGTTACAAGAGCACTGGGCGAAAATTTTGTTGTGCAGTTTTCGTACAAATGCAAATGTTTCAGTGCCATTATTCAGTTGAAGGGTACTTTGAAATTGTTGATCAGAATGTCTCAACAGATGATAGTTCAGTAACATTATGGAGATGAAGCTTCTGATCAATATGACCCAGAAGTAATGAATAATTACTATTTCAGTATGCAATCAATCATGTCTTTAATTGATCAGTTGAATATTTTACCCTGCTGACCAGACGTATGATGACCTTGAGTAGCTTTGTGTGATGACTGAAAAAGTTATTGTTGCATGATTATCGCTAATCGCATAAATCTAATCAAACGATTTGTGCCGCTTCAGTTCTAAAAAACGCAATGCATCAATTGATATTTGTTTGTAGTGAAACTATTGTTGTAAGTTTTTGGTTTAAAAACTTAAGTTGAGATGTAAGGCTTTGTAATTTTGAAAACTAACTGCCAGCTTTAAGTTGTTTAAAGTGTCAACCGATGTTTTGAGCATAGGCTGTTCTACTTTTTGTGTTCTAGTTCTCTGAGCATCATTTTGAATATTAATAGTGTAGTATGTCAGATTGAATGTCTTTGCCTTGCCTCTGTTCTAGTTCAGTCTTATTAAAGTAAGCTTAAATTGCGCTACGTTTGGTAACCATGGCCTATGCTGGGAGAAGTGAACCTCAGCATGAGACAGCTAGTTAATAACTAAGCCGGCAGTTTTTATCTGTCATGACTGTCCACTAAACTGTTTTCAGTCATGCCTTGAATAATTACTTAGCTGTATGACCGGTCATATGATGATTAACCCCACTGAGGTGGAAGCAAGTGGTTTTAAAATATCCTAATCAAATAGCATCTCAGTGATGTAATCTAGACTGAAAAACCAGTGATTTAGCTGAAGCTGTCATGACCAGTCATGCTGTAAATTTCCATAGTAACCATAGACAGTGGTTTAGAAATATATCCTGCAGATCTGTATTTGATATCTTTCTAAAAAAATTAGTCACTGTCAACAATTTCTGCAGGCTTGACATTTAATCATTTTTGCCTGCTTTATAAAGAAACTTGCAATTTTTCTCTTTTGGTGAAAAATATCTTGAATATGGTACACTTAAAAAGTCTGACTTGCTCAATTTTCTTAAATTATTGGCAGAGTTCTTGAATGCTGCTTGCAGTTATTAGGTTGTCATACAGACCATTTTAAAATTTAGGTAGTTTGAAAAATTACTCCCTGAGGATTTGCATTTGGGAGAAAATAGATTCTTTTTGTACATGTGAACTAAAATACAAGAAGGAACAATAAGCATGTATCCATCTTAGCATTTTTGGGATGCTCTAGATATGACCAAAGTTGATGTGGTTTACCATTTTCACAATTAGGCAATTACTCAGGCGTTTGGAATTATTGGTTGGCTGTTTGCTAGGGAGTGATTTCACATAGTTTTGATGACCTAAATAGTTTACGCAGACATGTGTGTAAGTTTTTGGTAATTACAACTGGTGTCATTTATTATTATTGACTACAAGTTTTACAGTTTCGCTATATACAGTAACATATCTGCTGCTCTAAAACTGCTCAATGTGAATGTTCAGTTGCTGTAATGAAGGTTTTTGTTTGTGTTCATTCAGCTTGTAGCCCAGTATAAGTCAGAAGCATACAGGCATCTCATAAGGTGCCTCTTTTCTCATGTAGATTTTAGTGGCGACAACAGAACCAGTGGCAAAGATTTACATCAGGTACGACTTTCAACTTTTTGTTTTTTTTCTCTGCAAAGTGGTTTTTTGTCATATGGGGACTTGCAGATTCATAACTATTAGAGTTGTCAAATGTGAGTTCTACGTTTGAAGTCATTGAGAATTATTTGAATGCCTTTTTATGACATTGGAAATATATAAATTTCTGCATGATTAAGAAGTGTGTCAAGTGTCATGTTAAAAATGCAGCATGGCTGGTTTGTATTTGCACATATATGTCCTAAAGGTAGTGTTTATTTATTTGATTATTCTTGTGTATCTCATTTTTTTTAAATTTCATTTTTGCAGACACAGTATTTGATACAGGAGTGTGAGAAATTGATTGGGAAACCGAATTTTGTTTCCATCTTCTGTTACGCTATTGAAAACCCACTGCATCAGCAAAAGGTAAGGAAATAATATAGCTGGTTACTTATTTCATCCCAGTGTATCTTTATGACCAAAGTACAGGTTGTGTTTAAATTCTAAGTGTGAAGATTAAGCATACTGATGGCAAAGGATCTAACAAACAGCTGAAATCATATTTCTTATTGTATATGAAAACTTGTGAAGCGCCTCTTATGACTGGTGGTCATTTGCTGTAGAGTACATTGCAAACAGGAACTGGGTGTAGTTGGTTTTGTGGTAGTATGGACTTGTTGATGGCCAGGTCGGTGTGGTCATAGATAGAGTTGTGTGTGATTATGATGTAAGTGGGTCTGATGTTAGTTTTGGCATTAGTGAATGTGAAATCTTCAAAGAATTTGCTGGGAATGCATTGATATCGGCTCTTTCCAGGCATTACTGCGGCCGAAAATACTAGTGAGCTTTTCAATTGATCTGTGGTGTGGTGTTTGAACTCCTTGTCTTTTTCATTTCCAAGGTCTGAAAACGGAAAAAGGGCAGATTTTGAGTGATCATAAGATTCTATTCCACAGCCTTGTTTGTGTGTATACTAAAGTTTCAGACCAATATATTGTGCCATTTGGGAACCTGTGAAATGCATTACCAATGCTGCTTTAATCCATTAAGTACTGATCGAGGGTATAGGATTTCTTTTACCATTTACTACACTTTGATCATGAAAGGGCTAAATGAAGATGGGGCTTGTGGTAGATCAAACATGTTTCTTAACACTTTGACGATGAGCTGCATTGTTTCCCAGTTTCTTGTAGTGCACTTTAGTACACTCTTAAAGTTTGTATACATGTTTAAATGAACACTTTCAAGAATACTACTCGTAGGCGCTCATGTCCTGCAGCATGGACAATGAATTCGAGTTTCATGCCGAAGCGCATCATGAGTGTTCAAATCTGTCTGTTACCTGTGGATGTGATGATGATTAATATGACTCATTCTTTGTTGTTACAGTAACAATGATGATTAATATGACTCATTCTTTGTTTTTGCAGAGTCTCCGAGCTTCACCTCATCTATTCAGTCAGCTGAGCAAGGTCCTGAAGTTCACCTGTGTCCAGGAGGTGGCTTTTAGTCTTGCTGCAGTAAAATCCGAGAGCCAGGAGATCCGAAAGTACGCCACTCAGTTCGTCAAACAGAAGCTGCCACAGCTGCTGAGCTCCTACACTGATTCAGGTAGTGACTTCTTTCTGCCCAGTACATGCTCAAAATGGCCATGAAGACTTCTGGTTCTATCTCTGAGTTTTTATATTGTGATATATATATATATATAATATATATTTGTGATTAATAAAAATATCTGTTGCTACTGAGTATGCCACTGAAAATATTTACAGATATTCAATATTGAGTCTGAGAAACCGGTTAAAATTTGGAAGAGATTTTACGTTGTTAATAAAGAAGTAAATATTTGAAGCATTATATGATTTAATTAATTTGTGTTTTACTCTGTATAATTTATTGCCAAACACCGAGAAAAAAAATTGTCTTCAAAGTCCCACTTGGAATATTGTCCTTTGTAGGAAAATAGTTTATTGAAAGATTCTCTTGAAATTGAAGTGTCAATGTAATGATTGAGTTTCACATTCTGCCATGGAAAGGTATTTTCAGGGAGGGTATTATTGTAAAACGAATGTATGTATTCAGTTGTTGAATTCACATTGTTGTAGCTGCACATGGGTTGAAAAATGCTCTGGTTACTGCGATAAGACATCCTGATACTTTATTGTTTAAGTTGCATCCGTGTCAAACAAAGTCACACATCGTAAATGACTGCAAAACAACTCACTTCCCGGGTGATATAACCACCTTGCACGTGGCTGATGAGGCTGCTGTTCAGTGGCTGGACGTGCTCTGCAAAGCTAAATAAATACAAATCTGATGAGGATGCTGTTCAGTGGCTGCAAAAGCTAAAATAAATAAAAATCTGTGTCAACTTAAGTAAAATTCAAATAAACTAATTCAATGATTGATTGATTGATTGATTACTCTGTCTGGCATTAACTTGAAATCTTGACAGGAACCAGCGCTGGTGAAGTAGGTCTACGCGACGCTCCAATTGAAGTTATTCATCTGATTTTGTCACGACTGGCGTTGCCCAGCGATTCTGAAGCTTTTGGAGTTTCGGTTGAGCTGAAGGAAAAATTTGTGAAGGCTCTAAGTCGAGGTAAAACTACTTGATGAAGTTGCAGAGTTCATAGCCAGTGTTAAAGTGACTGGTTAAATATTAGAAACTGTGGCATTCTGGTTCCATTGCGTAGTTTCCACTAATTTATTTTCCAAAACTTGATCTAAAGGAGACTTGTCCTGTAAGTTTCTTTATGATTTTTCAACATTTGCAGTGTTTCACGGCACCCATTTTCATATTACTTTGTTGTGCTTGTTATCTTGTGTGGTCTGGCACTTTGACGTTGAATTAGTTGCGTTTTATTTAAGCAGATGCCCTCAAGATTTGCAATTGCACCAATGCTGTTAATTAAGACAGCCCAGCTTGTCTGCCAGTAGCTGTGCAAGTTGTTTTCTATGATCTAGTCATTTGTTTAGTGAGTGTTGGTTGCACGATGGGCATGCATTAGCAGGAAGGATGAGAGAAGGGTAATAACATTGCAAGCCTTTGCTTATTGTCTATTACTAACTTTGAGGCTTATTAAAAACAACCACTACTTAATTACTATTTATGTAGAGCACTACTATCATGCAGAGAATCATTTCAATGGTTTTGAAATGATTATGAATGACAGTTGTGGTGACTTTTGATTCATATATATTGGTACCAGCTTATATCACTTTCAGAATCCAATGGTGTTTGTTTGATCTGTGTGATTAGATTTTCCAAAGGAGGTTGTTCCTGTGGTCCTTGCTTCCCTAATCTACCCTGAAATATCTGACTTTCCTTGGAACAGACTCCTCCCAGATAGCGACATCATGACAGCTAACATGGTAAGTATTTGATTTTCTGTTTCTTAGGAGATAGGTCTCTGGGTTTCTGTTCTTATTCTGTGAAGAGGTTTAAAATATAAAAGATCTATATGGCTTGAACCAGGGAGTTTTCAAATGGTAGGATGTGTGCTGCTAATATTAAACCAGGTGTCACTAAGTTGTGCGTAAAAAAATTAAGCAAATTAAACTTTATGGACATCTTTAATTTTTCCTTTTTGTTGATACGGTTGCATTTCTTGTTGGTTAATTTTTTAATTTGTCTACCTATGACTCTAATACCTGCTCCACACCCTGCTAGAGAATTTATAATGTTCCCCTTATAACTTAATAAATTGCAAAGTTGCCTGCTTTTTTAATCTGACCTTTGCTGGTGATATGCCAGCATTTGATTTTATTTTTTACGTGGTGGTGCAGTAAAACAAAGTTTGAAAATGTTGATTTATACCTCAAATATGCTCTAAAATTAGTATTTTTGATCCATATAATAAAGGGACGCATGAATATTTTAGGAATTTATTTTCTGTGTTGTATTTCTAATAATTGTTATAAATTCTGTAGTTTATTTTAATTGGAAATATTTAATACTGATTAAATTATGAAGTAAGGTCATGGATGATCTTGTCTGCCATGCAACGGCCCTTCATGCAAATTAAGACTTGAATTGCTTTTAGCATTGCATTATTTCAGTCATGTTAGGCAAGATAATTGCTTATTTATTACATGCATTGCTTAGCTATTCAATGTGTTTATATTAAATAATAATATTTATTACTTGCGTTACTTGTTTATGACATGCATACATTACTTATTTAACACATGTTCTAAGTATTTATTGTGTATAAGTATTACATACCTTTGTCAATAGTTGTTGTGAAAGATAAGGACTGTAGTTCAGTTTCTGTGGTTTAGATGGAAAAATGGTAAAAATATATCCATTCTAAGTGGACTTGATAAAATGTTGTTGATTGTACTTGATGCATCAAGTTTCAGACAAAGGTTACTAAGATGAACGACGAACGTTATGCCTTTTGGTTAAAATATAGTAGCCATTGATTCATTGAAATTTAGCGCCTCTGAGTAATTTCCTTGAAGGGGCGCTATGCAAATTTCTGAATGAATGAATGTGATTGTTTTTTGTAGATGGCACCATCATTGGCCGACATGGTTATGGAAATGGGTTGTGGATTCACAAAAGGGTAAATAACACTTCAGACATTTCAGGAAAACATTTATATTTAGTCATATTTTTACTGACACATTAATTATTCTGGTCTCTTTCGTCTAAATGGTCTTAGATTCGGATGTTTCTTTTATTTGAAATGGTGACACTTGTTCTTTAAGTCCTGTTTAAGGAATATGCCTGCTTATTTACTGACTTATTTTATGGGTGACAATTATTTTTTCGTATTTTTGACAGAATTGTTTTCCATTGAATCTAATTACAGGCTGTGATTATGATGTGTTCTGCTGTACAGCTACCCTTATGAATTTACACCCTCTTCTAAACAGTGTACCGTACCATCTTCTGTATGCATGCACCTGAAGATTGCCATTTTAACTGTGAAGTCCTGAGCAAGTGCCTCAGTCTTAATACAATGCAGTCTAAAATACACAGCGTGGCATAAATCAGGTTCCAATGTTCTTTGTCCTTGCATGTGTTAGTTGCCCTGGTCTCTTGTATAATTGTACAACATGCAGTCTCTGCACAAACATTATTGGATCTTAAGTCTCCTTGTCTTGATCTTATCCAAATCAGAATACTTAACATGATATGTGGTGCACTTGGAAGCATGATGATTGTATGTTTGCATTGTATGTTTGATTGGATGTTTGCATTGTTGGTTTTTGTCTGCGTCTAGGCTTGAGCAATGTCGCAGTGCACTGATTCAGGTTGGTGCCAAGGCATTGACGCCTACATCTGTTGCCAGAGTCGTTGGCATGATGATACGATGCCCCACCGGTTTCTCCGAACATATTCCACTTCAGGTAATGAAGTATGGTCTTTCGATCACAGAATCTGCTTGACATAGCCATTTTTTAAAATTATGGTTGTTAGGTTTCGACTGTAATGTTAATTGTGATCTTTTATTTTATCATGCCTCCAGAATACAAAGAACTTTATCTTCAGCAAGTTTTTATTACTTGGCTAGATTTCCATTGTGGTGGACCTGGTGGTGTAATTCCAGTGTTCATTATTATATATTTATTTGGCTTAAGGGAAGCATGGATGTCACATTTCTGTTGTCGTATTTGATTCGATTGAAATATCCTTCAGCCTGTCAGGACCATACCATACAGGACAAATAGTAGTTGTTCAATAAATTAACAAATTGCTTTTCCTGACCAAAAGTTTAGTTTTATTGTAAAAATGCCACTGCTGACAAATTTTTTAGTTTTTAATAGAGATGGCCGCATAATCATGACGCTTTTGAAACGAGAAGTAATGAAGCACTAAGAGTTCTGTTTGGTTTTACTGTGTAGAATCCAGCGAGTGGATGGGCGGACTTGAAGGATTCCTCGGAGCCAGGCAAACCCAGTAGCTGGAACCCAGAAGTGTTTGTTAAGGTGGTGAAGGAAATGGTGAGCACAAATTTTGTTTGCTTCTTGTTTTGACTTAGATGCTGTCTAATTCACTTGATAGTTTTGTGTCTTTTTGAAAATAGCATGAATGCTGAGTTTTGCAAAATATCAAATGGTAACAACTCGTGTGCTTACAATGCTTCATATTTCTTGTGATGACAGTTGATGGTTTGGTTTTGGGATCAGTGAATACTGAATACCCAGAATTTAAATACATGATGAAGTTGGAATATAGAATGAGTATTTTAGGTAAAATATCTTTTGCTGGCTGCATTTATGTTAATTTTGTAATTTTTTTTGCTTTTGTTGTGCCTATGATTGTTGTGTTAACTAGACAGATTTGGTTTTCACACTGCAGTATTTTAAAGTCTTTTTCAGTTTGCGTTGTTTTGCAAAATTCCTAAATATTATACAGCCTTTAACACATGACAGGTGAATGGGTGGAGGTTGGTTATCACTTCAAAAATGTGAGCCAGCATAACAGCCAAGGGATATTTGTGTTATTATGCACACAAATACACTACATTTTATTCCAATGACTATTATTTTTTTTAATGAATTAGTGCCAGGTGGTTGTACCAGGTAGGCTTAAAGCAAACAATTTGCAGAGCGTCACTCAACGAATCAGAAGTGCTTCTGACCCAAGTCAATGCTATTAGCTTACTTAGTCCTTCCTGTGCAGGTCTGCACATCGGGCGACTCATCTCCTCCAGACCTCCACTTATTGAACCAATGCTATTACTAGCAAATAAATGGACTTCAGGCATTTTGATAGCATGGGAAGAGAATGACTGATAGAGGTTGCGTGACACTTAGCACTTAGTTACTCCATGCAGGTCTGCGTATTGAGCTCCACTAGTCTCTGCCATGACCTGGTGAGTGAATTTGTTGTAAGTATTTGTGTGGTTTATGCTGCAAGCATTTTTTACCCAGGTGGGTTGCAGGCCTGTAGTGGATCCAGGCGTGGGCCTGACTCAGATTTCCTTAGATAGTCTGAGGCAGAGTGACACTAATAAAAAAAACTATACAGTTCTCATTTATGATTTTGCAGGTGCCAAATCTGTCGTGGACGGAAGTTGTTAAGGAGTTGGATCACCCTGGATTCCTTGTCAACAACAAGCAGAGTCTTGAATTGCTGATGCAGTCTTTGATTCTGGGTCTCGGAGGAAGTGGCAACTTTCCCATCGAAGTCCTGTTTAAGCTGTGGAAAAACAAGGAAGGACAGGTAGGGAAACATTCATTCATTCATTCGGACATTTATATAGCGCTTCTTCAAGAAAAACTACTCAGAGGCACTCCCGGCTCCAGCGCGTTGATCATGTGATGCAACTCGTCTGTGTTGTCCGCTTCCTATATAGTCTGATGATTCAACCAGATTTAATGACCAGGTTTGTGGGGCGCGGTGGTGTAGTGGTGGCGTCGTTGCCTTGAAGCCGGAAGGTTCGAATCCACCTCCAGTCGTCGCGTAGGGACCTTGGGCAAGTCCTTCACTCGCAATTGCTCAGCGCTTCGGCGTGAAACTCCGATGCAGTGTCCGCTCTGCAGTCGGGAATGCCTCTGAGTAGCGAGAGCTTGAAGGGGCGCTATAACAAGTGCACATACAAACAAAATGACGAGCTACGAAAAAAATGTCCTATAATGCTGCTTCAGTAATACTTGTTTAAATAATGCATATATTGGCTTCAATTTCTGTGTCTGTTAAGAACCCTTTATTGCTCTGAAATGTATGTATTCGTGAAGGCACTGAAGGCATGTATGTAATGCCATTTAGGAACCTGTTGAAAGGATTGCACAATGCACATGTGATCTGACAAAACCAATTAGGTGAAATGTGCCATGCGATTTGCGTACGCAGAAACCTGTTAAAAAAGGCCACTGTGAACCTTAATAATTTGATTTGGCAGTAGACGATGGTTTAAAATTGATGATCACTGCATGTTGAAGGAAATGTTGATGCATGGAAACACAGCTCAGCAGAGAGACTTGTGTTTCTGCTGTGGAAAGCTTCCTTGTTGACAGCGTAGCAAGAGCAGACATTATTATTAACACTTGTGGGCAAGTAATATTCTATATGATTTCAGCTGAGTTGTGGTATAAAAATTTAGTTTTTGCCAGAAATGACATGTGACGAAAGATGCTGTGCATTGGGTGACATGACGAAATGTTGTATTTTTTGTTTAGCTTTCATGGATAACCTGTGCTGTGAAGAATACTGACATCTTTTGTCTCGCCGATCATCCGTATCGAGCGACCTCGCTTGACAGTCTGAAAAGTCTTCCGGACGATGAAAATCGAGATATTGCTATTTGGTTTGTTTTTCCTTTTTTGCTCCCAATAATTCTCTAGATTGTTTGTTGTAAGTCGTGGAATTTCTCGGAAGAGATCATGTGGATTTGTCAAAACATTGAAATCATGATGCCGAATACTGCATTTGAAGCAATACTGGCAAGCGTTGCATATTATATTTGTATGTGCACTTGTTATAGCGCCCCTTCAAGCTCTCGCTACTCAGAGGTGCTCCCGAATGCAGAGCGGACACTGCATCGGAGTTTCACGCCGAAGCGCTGAGCAATTGTGAGTGAAGGACTTGCCCAATGTCCTTACGCGACGAGGTGGATTCGAACCTTCCGGCTTCAAGGCAATGACTACACCACCAAGCCCCACCAGCTAGTTATAGTATTGTTATCCTCAATAATTGTATTGATCATTATATCTGTCGTGTTGGATTTCAGGAAGTCCTTGGATTTAATAGATATCCTTCTTCAGCTGTCTGACGAGGGACTCTACTCGAGTGTTATGGAACTGTTTACATTTCATCCTGTTGCGCACTGTCCAGATCTTCTGCTGCTTGGGTTGCTGCAACTGGTTAGTTCTGAAATTATGCTGTCTCTAAAAATATATTTAAAAAAAATTTCGTATGTATCGTCTGGTGGCACAGATGCGCTTGGAGACAGCTGGTTTTGCAGTATTTTTTTTATTTCTGTGCGTCATAGCAAAGTTTATTAGCATGAACTCCTTTTTTCAGGCTTGGGGCTGACACTACAAAAAATAGCCAACAGTGTTTTGAGTATAATGCAGGGTAGGATCAGCGCATCAGATTTAAGATGTTGCACTGGCTTAATGGACGAAGGTTAACAATGGTCAGTTGTCAAATGAATGGAAGATATAGAGATTTTATTTTGTATTCCTGATTTTTTTGAATGGGATGATGACCTAATCGATGAATGGTTGTGTGACAATATTTGATTTTGCCTTTTATTGTTCAGTGTTGCCATGCAGTCGTGTTAAAGTATTTCACAATCAACATCTGATGGTGAAGGTGATGATGAGTTTTGTGCCTGAAGGCAGGTCCTTTTGCTTTTATGCCACCCGGGTATTAGACAAGTGAGGTGCTTTTCTCACAGACAATTTTGGGTGAGCAGCTTGTCGAGGATCTCTGCACAGTGACGTGCATTGAAATCGAGCCCTCTGGTTACAATGCACAGAGCATATTGCTAGACCACTACGTCCCAATAATCGGAGCTACTGCTAGCGTTGTTAAACGTTTTCAAGTGCCACTGTGTGAATGTATGATGCTTTGTATCAAGAGGTGACTGAATTTCTGGTTTTAGCCTCGTTGGAACATGGTCAAACGTGAGTTGGTGTTGTCGCTGATTCCTGTCTTCCTCGGCAACCACCCGAATTCCGTGGCAGTTCTGCAGTTTGCCTGGCACTGCCAGAGTCAGTCCACTCCAATTCGCACTCTGATGCTGCAGGCGATGGCAGATTGGTACATGAGAGAAGTTCATGAACAGACACGACTTTCCAGAGTCCTGGATGTTGCACAGGATTTGAAGGTTACGTTGGCATTATTTTTGTAAGGCATTGTAGGCATTCTTATTTTGTAAGGTATTGTTAGCATGAATTCTTATTTTGTAAGGCATTGTAGGCATTCTTATTTTGTAAGGCATTGTTAGCATTCTGATTTTGTAAGGCATTGTAGGCATTCTTATTTTGTAAGACATTGTTAGCATTCTTATTTTGTAAGACATTGTTAGCATTCTTATTTTGTAAGACATTGTAGGCATTCTGCAAGGGAAAAGCTTCTAATCAGTCAAGCATTGAATTACTTTAGCATATTAAGTTGCTTCTGTGTGTGTTTTAGACTTTTTTTAGTCAGATTCTCTTTTCTGAGTTTTGCTGTACTTTTCTCATTGCACTAATTTTGTTGGTTGAAAGACAACAAGTGTAACGTTAAGCCTTTTTTTGAGAAACTAAGAATTGAAGAAAATAATCTGAGAGACATAAATTTATGGTATTTTTTATTGATCTGCATTTGCTGACCAAACTGTGTCCGCTGTTTTTTTCATACAGGCATTGTCCATTCTCTTGAATGGATCACCATTTGCATTTGTCATTGATCTTGCTTGTCTGGCTTCAAGAAGGGAATATCTTAAACTAGACAAGTGGCTTACTGATAAGATCCGAGAACACAGAGTAAGTCGTTTTAATATCTTTCCGCTAATGATGATGCTTGGAAATCGCTTTTCACGAACTTTATGCAGCAGGAAGATAATTGCTATCAAACATTATGACTTCACTTTAACCCTTTAATGATGTGCATGTACTTAAAGTGACTGGGAGCTTGGCAAGCCGTTGCAACTAATAATTTTTTATAGTGTCATGCACATTGTCATGTATTCAGTTAACCCTTTACCGGTTTATTTTTAAATTTTAAGCCCGTTTTCAGCAGATATTCTCGAGGCAAACGGGTAAAGGATTAATTTTTATATTCATTGCCTATCTCGATGCATTATAATGATGTTCTTTGTCCCATTGTGCGTTTGCATGTGTAGTAATAAAGAAAATTCTTACTTACTTTAAACTATTTTGCGCTGTAATAAAGTTTTCGACTTGTAAGAGGAACCTAAAAGTCTTTCTTCCGCTTTGAGTATGGAGGTTTCAGTTTATGTTTATAAGTGCAGTCTTTTCGTAAGTCAATTTCTACATTGTTTGCTGCATAGCTTTAGTCTCTGACGTATTGTGTCTTCCAATAGGAGCCTTTTGTTCAAGCGTGCGTCGATTTCCTCGTCAGCCGCTGTCCGCAGCTCGTTGGCAAAGATGAACAGATTGTGTCGCAGAATAAGAGCCAACAGCTACAGGCTGAAACAGTCACCATCATGCTGAGCTGTCTCCAGAACTGTGTTCAAACGAGTGTGATGTAAGAAGACTTGAGTGTTACCATGTCATATCTGCTCATTGTTGCTGGCATAATGGTTTGTCCTCTTCCGTGTTTGTTTGTATGTGCACATGTTATAGCAACCCTTCAAGATCCTACTCAGAAACGCTCCTGACTACAGCACAGACTCTGAATCAGAGTTTCATGCCGAAGCGCTGAACAATTGTGAGTGAAGGACTTACTCGAGGTCCCTACGAGGTGTCTTTAGGTGAATTCGAACCTGCAACCCTTCGGCTGCAAGGCACCAAAATAGTCACTACACCTGTACACCACCATCTGCTTCTCTGCCTGTATTAATGTTCCTGTTGTTAGATGTGCAGGAAAGCTGTTCTTTTGTCTGGGCTTATGCTTAAAACATTTTCTGATTAATTAAATGCTTCAAAGACGTGCTCTATTATTCTGTAAGTTGGTGTCCTGTCTGCCGTTTTCAGCTCTGCAATGCCTATATACTTACTTTTTGAAGGATTGCTTGGAATGGTAACATACTGTATTCTTTTGCAATATGCAGTGTAGTTGACGTTATATGCAGCTATGTATTTACAGTTTTTCTTTCTTTTCTGTATCTTCCGGTGTTATTCGGTCAGAGTGTTTCTATTTCTCTGGTGGTCTTGTTTTCATGTTTTTCTGTGTTTATAATATGCATAATCCCATCTTTCTTTGCTCTCATTCTCCATTGCCTCTATTCATTTGTCTGTTTCTTTCTTTGTCCTGTAAAAAAACCCAGAACTTGGTCCACTGTATTGAAGTAGAATTGTTCTACATTACCGACCAGTATGTGAGGTTCTTACGACGCACTATACAGGTTCTCTGTTAACGATACAATGGAGCAATCATACTCATGTTGACTTGTGACTGGTGTTTGGTTGTAGGAACATATCTCCCGAGTTGCAAGAGAATGTTCACAGTTTGACAAACAATGCGGCCATCTTGATGAACACGAAGAAACCGGCGATGTCGGGCGTTGGTGCAATTCCCGGAATTGTTCCGAGAGGAGGAATATCTGCCACACTTCCAGGACTCCAAGGCACGATGGGCAACCCTGTGAGTAATTTGCTAGGACAGTTATTGGATAGACTAACTTTCCTGTAGACATGATATTAATTGCTTTATTAATTAGTAATTATTAATTAGTTGTGATGTAGTGTGTACAAAATATGAAATAAATATGTCGAGGCTGGTTGATGTGATAATATTAACCCTTTGCATGCCACAGGTTTAAAATTGTGACTGGAAGGCTACAGGTGCAAATTGCAGCATTGTGCGACAATTGGTTGGAAGTATTCCAAAGTATGGAAGCAACATGTGTCCCAAGTCAAGAGCCATTAATCGTGTCTGTAAATGAGCTAAAATTTCACATTATTGATATGTGTGTTGGACAGTTGCAGAGATTTTAACATTGAAAGTTTGCAATCTATATCTTTTGACCATTGTATTTTACGACTGTGATAATCAATGATGTCAAAATGTTTAGTTTAATTTTTTGGTAATTCAGTGTTCGAAAAGGAGTTAATTTTTAGTTAATTTCATGAATGCATTCTTTGGTAGCAGGGCCAACAATACTAAAGCATGGTACATGTAGTAACAAGTTCCCGAACATTTTGAACGGTAATGAAGATGATGCCAATAGCAATTTGTTGGATGATGCTGGTTCGATTATAGGGTGAAACCGACTAAAACCCTGAAATTATATAAAAACTATGATTTGCAAAAGGGTTACAGATTGCTTTCTGTGTTCGACTTTTTAATCGGTCTCTCTTGTGTAACAAGTCTGCATTTTGCATGGCAGTAGACATGGAAAGAAGTGCTATGTTAGTTTTATAATTGATACTTAATAGTGATTTTATTATCTTCTGCAGTATCATCTTCTGTAGTATCATCTTCTTTATTATCATCTTCTGCAGTATTATCTTCTGTAGTATCATCTTCTGTAGATGGACTGTGTACATTAATCAAATTGCGATATCTATCTGCTGATCAACGTTATTAGACAAAGTCTGATACATGGTTGTTTTTACTCAGATGGATCCACTTGCCAGTGCAGTTGCGATGGCAGCAGCCAATCCGGGCGTCAATGTCAGTGCAATGAATTCACAGTATCCAGCTGGTCTGTCAGGTCTTGGCGGACCACCTGGCTCTCCAGCGAAGAACTTCAGCCAGCTGGGTCAGAGTCTTGGGCCAGTCGCACAGGCGCAGAATGCTGGCTACAGCTCCATGCAGGCTCTAACTTCTCAGCTCCAAGGTAGTTTAGCAGGTCATTATATTATTTGTCGAAGACAGAGTTCACAAAGCATTTTCGGGTTAATTGACTTTTCCATGAAAGGTGTTAATTTCTAGTCTTTTGTGTTGCTACATATACCTTGCATGAGATGTTGTTTTGTTTACTCTGTTTCTTTGTAAAAAGTTATTATTTTTTTATTTTCTGATGATTTGATATAGCGCTCCTTCAAGGTTATCTACTCAGGAGCGCTCCCAGTCCAACCCCGGTCGAATACGACAGTCTTAAGAAGAGAAAGAAATGAGGCAGAAAGATCACACCGAGAGTGCTTCTGAATAGCTCTGCTGTGAGACGCGCTTTACAAATGCTAGATTATATTAGATTAGATCAATAGGTATTTGACGAAAGATAACAGGGAGGTCATTCCAGGTCACAGGGCCTGCCACGGAGATAGCACGGCGCTGCCTGATTGCAGTCTGTGAGCAGGAACAATGAGTTCCACTTGTGCAGCTGAGCGGAGAGAGCAACAGCGCTGGACGTGCATGGTGGAACAGCATAGCTCCTGCAAGTATAAAGGGGCTGAACCCTCAAAACAGCACTGAACCAAGACATACATTCTGTTAGCAATGCACTATGGGTAAGGGAGCCAGTGGAATGCATCTCGCATGTAAAAAAATATTCATGCAACTTCAGTTATCTTAAATGTAAGTTGTTTCTGAGATCTTAGTCAGTTTTTATCCTGTGTAGCAGCAAAACAATTTTCAACATAGCTATCATAAAATGGAAATCAGGTTTCTTGGAAACACAGCATGTACAATGTCTTATGAACCTCTTATAAGACTCTGCAAGATAAGGACACAGGGGATGGAGAGAGACTATTGAAGCAGTCCATCAAAACAGGCATATTCTCGGGTATCCAGAAGGGAAAAAAGAAAAGAAGTGGTTTGCAACAGGTTCTGTCCTCTCAAAAAAGGAAATGTTTCAAATATGTAGCAGGTAGAGATTATGTGAATGTCTTTGACGTTAATAGTGTGCACTCCGAAAGCAGGTCAGCAAAGTGCTTGGAAGTGGCTAGAGTATTAACTGAGTCCTGAAGTTAGCACCAATTTGACAAGAGTTGCATAAAGCATGATTAAGATGCCTTGGTTTAACCCCCCTAGCATATGCTAGTCTTACTGTTTTGGTCTGTTTTACAGGTCTCAATCTGCAGTCGGCACTGAGTAGCAGTCTAGTGGCAAGTCTTGGCAGTGGCATTGGGACTGGTCTTGGTACTGGCTTTGGACCTGGCCTTGGCACCAGTGGGCTAGCCATGGTCAATCGTGGAGCGCCGAGTCTGAGTGCGCTCAGCACACAGGTAGCACTAAGCCAGCAGCAACAACAACAACAACAAGGACTTGGTAGGCCAGGTGAGTCCACAAATAATTTTTTTGTTATACTCGTGTTTTGATTTCTGTCATTAAAATTCCAAGCAAGAGCACAGGTTTAACACATTGGCCGCCTACTACGAGTTAACTCGTAGTACAGCCAGTCATTTAACATGGCGTGTAGGCGGTGAATGTGTTAAGTCCAGTTCTGTATTTAAAAGTAGTGCAAAAATCTTTTAATAGCTTTGTCTACTTTGGTTATGAGAGTTATGATGTAGCTTTTGTATTTATACTGGATGTGAGCATCTATCTTTGTGCCTGTTAAGCAGAAGTAATCTCAACCTCTACCATAAAGATATAAAACATAGTTTGGTCTTTTGATGGCTCTTAAAGTTCTGATTAAAAATTATCTTCTGTATTGAAGCTGCAATTATCTGATTCACTCTAGGTTATGCTGTTAACTTGTGTTAAGTTGTATTCTTAATAAAATATTGAAATCATTCAACAGATACTATTTAAACTTTTTATGCCTGTTGATAGTATATATTTTTAGTATTTGGATGTGTATATAACAGTGTATGGTGTGTGTATATTAATAAGTGCAGTGTTTATATATATATATAATAAAAAATTATGTATGTATTGTATATATTAATGTGTGCAGTGCCTCAGACAAGTGACCTTGCAACGATGTTTCCCAACCAAACACCCACTCAACAGTTCACGAAGGAGGTGGAAGATGAGGCGAACTCCTATTTCCAGCGCATCTACAACAATGCCCCGAATGCTGCTCTTCCTCCAATGAGCGTTGAGCAGGCTCTTGAGCTGCTGAAAAGTTTCCGAGATTCACCAAGTGATAGAGAAAAGGTCTGTTCATGCTGCTGAAAGTTGTAATTGAGTGTATTTTTACTTGTAATCAAGTATGTAGGTGTTTTGTATACCCAACTTTTCTATGTTTTTACAATTTTGTTTCTTCTGCTGTCTAAGCGAGTAGAGCAGTGGTTCCCAACCTTTCGAGTAGAGCAGTGGTTCCCAACCTTTCGAGTAGAGCAGTGTTTCCCAACCTTTTTTTACTTTGGGTCCACTTTTTCTTAGTTTGAGGACGTGGTACAGGTTAAGATTTTAACTAAAAGCATATAAAATTGTTAAAATTGAATCAATATCTATAGAACGTTTTATGTTATGTATAAACTTCTAAATAAAATAATTTGTAATAGAAAATAATTATGCATTCTCTCTTGTCCAATTTGTCAATTCATGCATGTACTTTTGCTCGTTCTTTGGGAAGCTGAGGGTCATTTTTTACGCCTGGCGGGCCATTTTTGGCCGGCGGGCCACGGGTTGGGAACCACTGGAGTGGAGTGATTAAGATGACTGGTTGTGGTTGTTTTGTTGTTGTGAACAGGAAGTTTTCCAGTGTATGCTGCGTAATCTGTTTGAGGAGTATCGCTTCTTCTCGCAGTATCCTGATAAAGAATTGCAGACGACCGCCGTTCTGTTTGGAGGAATCATAGAGCAGGGACTAGTGACGTAAGTTTAATGCATTCTGTTTAACGTTTCTTTTAATCATCAGACTGGTTAGCATGATGGTTAGACTTTCTCATTCCATCTAGGTTAGGTGTTGAAATCCTGCCTGCTCTGAATATCTGGATTGAGATTTTTGCCAACTGAGGTTTGAATTCGGTGTCCGTGGTATTACGAAGATGCTGGCTTTATGGTTTTTCCCTGTTTGTTTGTATGTGCACATGTTATAGCGCCCCTTCAAGATCCTACTCGGAAGTGCTCCCGACTACATCGCAGACTCTGAATCAGAGTCTCACGCTGTAGTTTTGTTAACTTTAATATTTGAGAGGGGAGAGGGTGAGAAAAATTCAGTTAATTGAACCAAGAGAGGAATTATTTGTTCAGTAATGGTACTGAAAAATTATGGTAATTATTAAGGTAATTAGGCGTCTTCATCATGAACTCAACCGCTGTATTGGCCAACTGCTTGGGCAGCCAAGTCCATACAAGACAGTATACTGCAGGCTGTTCAGTTTGTTCATTTGCACAAGTAATGTGTTTAGACAGCAGATATTGATGTAATCAGAAAAGTTAATTGTCTGGTATTACATCAACCATTTTGACCTTTACCATCAATGCAATGTGACATTTTGAAATAATATTTATTTGGACACTGGCATCATTCTATTTATTGCTTTCATTTTGAACAGTTACGTTTTTAGCCATACAAGATTTGCATTAATCTTGCACTACTTGTGGCAGCATTCAGCTTGTATAAATTAACCAGATGGTGCTAAAAATGGTCATTGGTCAACTTTTTATATTCATGTTTTCAGCTCTGCAGATTATTTATTGGGTAATGTTCAAAATATTTGTTAGGTTCATGCATTTGTCGCCTCTCAATAAGTGGCATTCGTGGAAGTTCATGTAAACAACCAGAACCTCCTTTCGGGTGTATGTAGTATCTGCTTTCTGTCCATAGTTGTATTGTAAGATAAACTTATAGTTAGTTATGGCAGATGAAATTACGATGATTGTCAGTTGAAACGAATTGTCCTGAAATTTCCGCCTGTTTTTCTGTCTAGCTATATGGCTTTGGGGATGGCTTTGCGATCTGTTCTTGAGGCGCTGAGGAAACCACAAGGGAGCAAGATGTTTCTGTTTGGTCTAACGGCCCTGGATCGCTTCAAAACAAGGCAAGTTTTAAATATCTGGTCTGTGAATTTCGATTGACTGATTTTACTTGACCATTTATGAGAGAATACCTCAAGTGACTAACGCATTGATTATAAAAATGGCATCGTATAATTTGTGAGCAGGTAGGATGACAACATTTCATATTTTCTTGTGAGCAACGTAAAAGATTTAATCAAAAAGAAATTAGACTTGTAGCATATGAGCATTTGAAGTACTGTTTTGTTTACTTTGGAGCAGGTGGTCTATTTAAATTGGTGAGCATGCTCTGCTGTCAGTTGAGAGATCATGGTGTCAAATCCAGAGAAGAAATTTGTTTCAAGATTTCTATCTCACATACTTTCTAGCCAACTTAGCTATGTTGAGTACAGTCAGTACACTCGTTGTACATTGTTGGTGGGAAGATGAGTGGACAAGGGAGAGGACTGGCCACCCGCTCTCTTCATATGCTGAGGCTAAGAAAATGAAGTCGCTAACACTTCATTCCCATGGCTGTCTCCGGTTAGCTTCAGGGACTGACTGCTTCTCCAGAGAAGCAGTCAGTCTTCTTTTCCCTTTTTGTTAACTTTAATGTGCTTTTGATTTACATATCTGTGCCTGAATTTGATGGCTGGCTTAAGTGTGCAGGGCCGCTAAATGGCACTTCAAAACAATTCCAGGAACTGGGCTTTTAATAATAATAATAATAATAATTACGAGAATTTATATGGCGCAGTAACACAGCCACGCCGTTACAAGGGTGCCTTACAAAGCAGCTAATACACGGGATAAGCCTAGTAGCGAACAAGTATGATTTTACATGGATTTAAAAGAGTCCACTGAGCCGGCCAATCGAATAGCGAGACGAAGTCTGCTGCAGCGTCTTGTTATTAATATTAGTATTTTTGAATTATTTTTATTGTTTACTATTTGCCTAAAATAAATAAATTCATGTCGTGTTGCATTTTTATGGACCATCAGCATTCTGTAAAAATATTTTTTTGACAGGTGGGTCATTCCATGTCAGATCAACCAGACCTTCCCACCTTCAACTTTAGATTTTGCTAAAAAAATTATCAATTTTTCGTCCACCATTTTCAAGCACAAAAACAAAAATTTTATTAAAATATTTCAAAATTTGACCGAGATACGATATTTTAAAGTGAGGCGGGGTAGGCGAAAATTTGCATCCGATTTCCCGAAACGTTCTCTGCGGCTATATTCAACATGAAATATCTCAAGAAGCGTTGCAGGTAGAGGCATGGGGTTTTCACTGCTGTATTCAGCAAGTTGGTGGCAATCCACTGAGCCTATTATAATGACTGTGTCTTGAGTAGTGACTCCATGGGACAGCTGCCAATATGCCATCTCAGAACTCGCAAACTGCATTTTCTTGAATTTGACTGACCGATATCAGAAAATGTACTTGCAAGAAATGTGCAATCTGTTAATATTCTGATTTAGCAAGTAATTGGCTCCTACTGGATGTACTTTGTTGTGTAATTTGAGTGCAAATTTTTTCATGCTGACATACCAATCTTTGTCGAACTGACGAACGGGGGAAAACTTTACCAGGTGATTTTGGAAAAATGGACAACTGGAATTTACCCTGACTTCATATTTATGAAAAGTGCATGGCATAAGCTTTCTGGTGATATAAAAATTGTCTTGGCACTAGGAAGCATTCAGGAGTAATGCTTTTTTGAATATTACGAAAATTTGCATCCGATTTCGCGAAATCTTCTCTGACGCTATATTAAACGTGAAATATCTCGAGAACCAGTGTGGGTAGAGACATGAGGTTTTCGCTGCTGTATTCAGCAAGTTGGTGGTGACATAATGAGCCTATTATACTGACTGTGTCTTGAGTAGAGATTCTTCAGGACGGCTGCCAATATGCCATTTCAGCACTTGCAAGCGGTATTTTCTTGGATTTGCCTTACCGATAACAGAAAATGTAAGTGCAAGAAATTTATAATCTGTTAATTTTCTGATTTAGCAAGTAATTGGCTTCTACTGTATGTACTTTGTTGTGTAATTTGAGTGCAAATTTTTTCATGCTGACATACCAATCTTTGTCGAACTGACGAACGGGGGACAACTTTACCAGGTGATTTTGGAAAAATGGACAACTGGAATTTACCCTAACTTCATATCTATGAAAAGTGCATGGCATAAGCTTTCTGGTGATATAAAAATTGTCTTGGCACTCAGAAGCAATCAGGAGTATTTGTTTTTTGAATATTAGCTATATTTTCCAATTCGCGACTAACCATATCAGTGCAATAAAAAATTTATTTTTATGAGTTTTTCACACATATGTACCAAAGAAGTACACATGAACAAAATTCCTTTTATGTTTGTCTGATATTGAGATTTATTAATAGTTTACTGGGCAGTAAATCTTCAGCTGTCCATGGCCAACGGCAAATCAGACCCCACTTCCTGTCAGTGAGGCGAGTGCTTATTTATAAATATGTAAAACCGTGTTAATTGGTCAACTTTAAAATGTTTACCAACATACAGTGCAAACTGTTGAAGTATAAGTTGAATACTAATATGTTTGTGTTCAGCATATTTTGCTCAGAACATCCAGCATGCAGTCACATGCGAACGGAATCAGTAAAACGATTTCGTGCAAAATTTGTAAACAGTTAGTCGCGAATTGGAAAATATAGCTAATATTCAAAAAACAAATACTCCTGATTGCTTCTGAGTGCCAAGACAATTTTTATATCACCAGAAAGTTTATTACATGCACTTTTCATAAATATGAAGTTATGATAAATTCCAGTTGTCCATTTTCCCAATATCACTTGGTAAAGTTGTCCCCCGTTCGTCAGTTCGACAAAGATTGGTATGTCAGCATGAAAAAATTTGCACTCAAATTACACAACAAAGTACATACAGTAGAAGCCAATTACTTGCTAAATCAGAAAATTAACAGATTATAAATTTCTTGCACTTACATTTTCTGTTATCGGTAAGGCAAATCCAAGAAAATACCGCTTGCAAGTGCTGAAATGGCATATTGGCAGCCGTCCTGAAGAATCTCTACTCAAGACACAGTCAGTATAATAGGCTCATTATGTCACCACCAACTTGCTGAATACAGCAGCGAAAACCTCATGTCTCTACCCACACTGGTTCTCGAGATATTTCACGTTTAATATAGCGTCAGAGAAGATTTCGCGAAATCGGATGCAAATTTTCGTAATATTCAAAAAAGCATTACTCCTGAATGCTTCCTAGTGCCAAGACAATTTTTATATCACCAGAAAGCTTATGCCATGCACTTTTCATAGATATGAAGTTAGGGTAAATTCCAGTTGTCCATTTTTCCAAAATCACCTGGTAAAGTTGTCCCCCGTTCGTCAGTTCGACAAAGATTGATATGTCAGCATGAAAAAATTTGCACTCAAATTACACAACAAAGTACATACAGTAGAAGCCAATTACTTGCTAAATCAGAATATTAACAGATTGCACATTTCTTGCAAGTACATTTTCTGATATCGGTAAGGCAAATCCAAGAAAATACCGCTTGCAAGTGCTGAAATGGCATATTGGCAGCTGTCCCATGGAGTCACTACTCAAGACACAGCCATTATAATAGGCTCAGTGGATTGCCACCAACTTGCTGAATACAGCAGTGAAAACCTCATGTCTCTACCCACACTGGTTCTCGAGATATTTCACGTTTAATATAGCGTCAGAGAAGATTTCGCGAAATCGGATGCAAATTTTCGTAATATTCAAAAAAGCATTACTCCTGAATGCTTCCTAGTGCCAAGACAATTTTTATATCACCAGAAAGCTTATGCCATGCACTTTTCATAAATATGAAGTTAGGGTAAATTCCAGTTGTCCATTTTTCCAAAATCACCTGGTAAAGTTTTCCCCCGTTCGTCAGTTCGACAAAGATTGGTATGTCAGCATGAAAAAATTTGCACTCAAATTACACAACAAAGTACATCCAGTAGGAGCCAATTACTTGCTAAATCAGAATATTAACAGATTGCACATTTCTTGCAAGTACATTTTCTGATATCGGTCAGTCAAATTCAAGAAAATGCAGTTTGCGAGTTCTGAGATGGCATATTGGCAGCTGTCCCATGGAGTCACTACTCAAGACACAGTCATTATAATAGGCTCAGTGGATTGCCACCAACTTGCTGAATACAGCAGTGAAAACCCCATGCCTCTACCTGCAACGCTTCTTGAGATATTTCATGTTGAATATAGCCGCAGAGAACGTTTCGGGAAATCGGATGCAAATTTTCGCCTACCCCGCCTCACTTTAAAATATCGTATCTCGGTCAAATTTTGAAATATTTTAATAAAATTTTTGTTTTTGTGCTTGGAAATGGTGGACGAAAAATTGATAATTTTTTTAGCAAAATCTAAAGTTGAAGGTGGGAAAATGTTAAAAAATTGGTTGATTTGACACGGAATGACCCAGGTCCATTTCTTGATTGAAATTGAATGGCAAGGCCCTAACATGACCTCACTTTTATCTCTGGTCTAATCTTCTATGTGTTTTCATAAAAATAAATACGGTGTCCAACTGTCCATGAGTTTCTCCATTTAAAATGTGGGTTTTGAATTATCCAAAGGAATCTAGTTTTTAAGTGACTGGAATTGTGGTATTCCTAATGCAAATACCTAAGTATAGAATTGCAATATTAATTTAATCTTTTAGTAAATTTCTACTATTGAATTGTTTTGAAATGTAATGAATTTGATATATTTGTTACAAATGATTATAAAATGCATTGTTTTGGACTTACTTGCTAAATGTGGTTGCAATATATTTCTTCTATGGAGTGGACTTGCAAAGTTCCTAGTTGAGTAAACCAAAAAACCCATATCTACTCTTTTATTGAATGACATATTCACTAAAAGAGTAGTCTTTGGTTTACTCTTCTAGATATGTGGTCTTTGGTTTACTCTTTTAGACTGTGTAGTCTTTTATAGACTGGGCATGCATGTTGAGTGTCTAATGGTACCTAATGGTTTAATTAGACATAACCATATAGACATAACCATAGCAGGTGCTCTTCATGTTTAAACTGCAAGGTATTTCAGTTACTCAGAGTTTAATTTAACACCATATTGGGACATTTTAATATTTTTATGTGCCTTATGCTGTTTGAAAACAGAAGGATTCCCCAAAACTGAGCTCATTATTGCCATCCACTAATGTTTCTGAATGAAATTGTTTGATCATTGCCTTCTGATGTCTTGTACTTCCTCTAAAATCCTGAATGTTCAGAGTGATATTGTGTTCTTTTGAGAATTCAGGTAGCAAATAAGGCAAGCTGATAGATTGCATCAGTTGTAATGGAATGAGTTGACAGGTGTAGCATATAATGGAAACTGATGACATCAGCTGTTTGTTTTGAAACTTGCAGTGCAGTGTAATCTTTCATTGTATATCTATAATAATTGTGAGCAACATAGCAATCCAATATTGTGTTAAAAAAATTGCCGAATGACCAGGCAGGCATTCTTACTTTGTTGCTTTAATTGACAACTCACAAGAACATAATAGCATGGGCTCATGAACACCCTTCCAGATTATTTGCCATTTTGCTTATTCAATTCAATTCAATTGGTTTATTGATCCACCAAAAAAACAAAGACAAGCCGACAATTTTGCTTACAGGATAGTACACACAGTGATTGATTGCGAGTTAACATTTGCGATGATATGGACAGGTGAGCAACCAATACCGAGTGTGGCAGAACCAATAGGCTACCCGAAGGGAGTGATCCCGCTAGTGGGGCCTATTTACCAAAAATTCATTGTGGTAACAATAGAAGATAAAAAGCAGATGCAATATTAATTAATGGCGGTGCTTTTGAAAGCAAGTGAACAGTAGCAGCGGGATACTTTCCCTCAAAACATATATCAAAAACATAATAATAAATAAACATGAACATAGGTTAAGAAAAGTTCATTTTACATTTTTTAATGCGTATGCACGGATTTGGATTTTAAACTGAGCGAGACTCCTGGATGCACGAATACTTTCCGGTAATAGAAAACTTTCTAGTGTTCGTTTTTGCAAAGACACTTATGTAGGCTCTATTATTTCTAATGCCTTTAGTATATAAGTTAGGTCTAAAATAGGATGAGAATGCAAGTGGAAGAAGGTTGTTGTCATACTTATACATAAATGTACTAGTTTGGATGAATTTAATTTGGGATATTTTTAGCACGTTCAATTGTTGATATAAGAGGCTAGTGTGAGCATTAAAGGGAGATTTAGTAATAATTCTTATGGCTTTTTTCTGCAGTCTATTTAGCTTAGTTAGGTGAGTGTCATATGTAGAATTGTAGATGTCCAAATGAGATTGCAGTAACTTAAGTATGGGTGTTTAAGTGTAAAATATAATGTTTTTAGTACAAGAGGTGGAAGGAGATAGGCTATTCTGTGAATTATGCCTATATTTTTTGATTTTTTTTTTGAAATCTCAGCTGTGTGTGTATTCCATTTTAAGTGCTGGTCGATGTGTACACCCAGGAATTTAGATGAGTATACTTGCGGTATTGATATATTATCAATTAACAAGTTACTACCAGGCGGTGGAGCAAGGCTTTTTTTACTAGATCTAAAAATTATATAACTGGTTTTTGCAATATTCAGTGAAAGCTTGTTGGCTCTGAACCATTCACTGGCCATTTCTAGGTCGTTATTTGCTATTTTAATTAGCTGTTCATAAGAGGGGTGGGAGTAAAAAGCATTCGAATCGTCAGCAAATAGGATGTAATGTAAAAGAGTTGCAAAGTAC
This sequence comes from Lumbricus terrestris, assembly GCA_949752735.1. Classification (NCBI taxonomy): domain Eukaryota; kingdom Metazoa; phylum Annelida; class Clitellata; order Crassiclitellata; family Lumbricidae; genus Lumbricus; species Lumbricus terrestris. Next base: position 37,991,395 of record OX457037.1, on the reverse strand, counting down.
GTGTTCTAAGCAAGTGTAAACTGCCTATTTCCCGACTGTCTGTACCTGAAATTGCTCTAGAAAACAATTCTATTAATTTCATTTTGTTGACATCTTTTTTGGTAAGCTAAAGTGGGAAGGGAAAGGGAAGATGAGTGTGAACAGAACATCACTGCTAAGAGTCGTTCCAGACTGGCCGAGCCAGTGACTAGTTACACCTAGAGGTTGCTAGATTTATTTTCCCTAGTCACCATTAGAGGTGGCTCAAGTGAGAATGATCAGGCTCAAGACTGGCAACCAGGAAGTAAAGATCCAACTCTATACGGAAGGCAATGTCACCGTATTATGTCAACGAAAAATTTAAAAAAAATTTAATTAAATTTTTTTCTAATAACTTTTTTTAAGTAAAAAATTTCACAAAATTATTTGAGTCGCGGCAATAAAAGAGGGTCGGTCGGGTTACCGGAAACACAACATTATTTTTTTTTGGAATCTATTTGCAGATTGCGTGGGAGTCAAATACTTGCATTCTCTTACAAGATCTATAAAGTAATTGGAATCGGAATCCAATTCATTATTGTTGAAGCAAGGTTTGCTAAGATCCTCATCATCCGATATTTGTAAGATGTTAAATTTAGGAAATTTATCAATATTTAATATGTTAGACGTTGTTTGTAGTCCCTCAGTGGATGATTGCAAATTTTCCATACAATCTTTGCACGCCCAGGAGTCCGCATTTAAATCAATAGTATTATTAATGATACAATTTTCATGGCAAGGAGTGCCACATAAAGTGCAGATAAAGTCATCTTCTGGCTTAATTATGTCCGTGCAAACGTTACAGTGATTGAATGCGGCAGTTTGCCCGGCATTGTTCATCAATGTTACTTAACGCCAAACACTAAATACAATCAAGGAACACAAACGATAAATTAAAAAAAAAAAGATTTGCAACACCTGTTGCGGAATTGCCTTATATGAATTGTCAATAGAGTGTACACATAGGCCACAGCCACCAAACAATTGGGGGCTACTAGTGTGGTAGTGCATGACCACTGCAATTGGTCCAGTAGATTTTCAGCGAAACTAGGCCAGGATACATTAGGTTAAGTACGTGGTAGGAAATAACAGTCAGGTGTTAAACAGACACCTGGCCAACTAGTGATTAACACTGACAACAATGTATACAACAGGTACAAAAAGAGTGCAGTGCACAATATATCTAATGAGCCAGTCCAGAGTGACTGGCCAGGAAGACAGCTCTAGATCATTCATGTGCAGATAACGTTAAGTGTTGTTGTACCTTGAAAGCTATTAGCCCAATGCACAATATTTGCTAATGCACTATACAAAACTCGTTTGGTGCCAAATATTGACTGTCTGGATTGTCATTTTTATATGCTGCCTGGTTTACACGATGCATTATGAGTTATGTCTCCATGAAGACTATGTTGAAAATCCACATTGTAATATGGTTGTAGACTTGAAAGCTGACACTATAACGCAGGAATTTTATCTATAAATGTGGCGGTGACCAGGGTCATTTTAAGGTCATTGTAGGCCCTAGACACTCTTGCATTCATACACTTTTAATGGCCATGTAAACATTCAAGCTAACTGCATATTTTTGCATTCACGTTGTTTCTTGACATTATTTTTTAAAATCATGATTCAGGAACATGCTCAGTTTTTATTTTAAATCTCGGTCTGTTTTTTTATGTTGATTAATATTACGGCTGTAAGTCGATATCTGAAAGTTAAACGGTTTCAGTGTAATTACAAGAACGGTTAAATTAGAATTTGAAATTTCCTTTTTCATTGTTGCATCAAATTTAATTATTGAACTTATAATTTTCAATATCTCCTTTTTAAGACTTTCATAAACCCCTGAAAGGTTCATTGTCCCTGGGCACAGTGCGTTCAATGCCTAATTGGATTATGCGGCCATGGCAGTGACATGTAGCTGAAAGAAATTTGTGTGATTCTGATAAGTCATCAATATGGGCTGGTGTATATGATTTTCTTTGAAGTTTCCTCTGGCATTGGAATTTTATTTTTTTAAATGCCATCTGGGTTCATGTATAGGCGAGAGCAATACGGTTATCTTGCTGGTTAACTGTTTTTTTTCTGTGTTAGTTTCTGGTTGTATAACAGGATGTTTTTTGTTTAAAATTTTAGACTGAGGGAATATCCTCAGTACTGTCAGTTTTTGGTATCCATTCCGCATTTTGCTGACTTTCCACCAATTCTCAAAGAGGTAAGTACTTAGACTTGCTTTGATCATTATGATCAGTTATTTGGATAAGACTGCGTCAGGATAACAGTATCAGAGTTGCATTCCATGCTTGTCTAAGCAATAGTAATTTTAACGAGAAGAGAATGTTCATTGATAATTATAATAATTATCTAAACAATTCTCAAGCTATTAGTCGCCATCAACCATGCATTGTGTTTCATGAAATTGTTTCGAATTGTAACGTTTATGGTACCTGGCACTGCTTCAAGAGAACATTATCCGAGTTTCTTTTCCATGCTAGTCTAAGCAATAGTAAATTATTTTAATAGAAGCAAAAAAATTATTCGATACCTATTATTGACTAAACAATGCTCAAGTTACTAGATGTGCATTCACCGTGCATCAATGTGCTTTATGGAATTTCTTAAAACTAATAATAATGATTATTATTGTCCCACTGTTTGCATTCATCTGATGCTTTGTGATTGTTCAAGTACATCGAATACGGGGCTCGTTCCATGGATCCGCCACATGCGTCGGTGGCTGCTGCCGTTGTCATTTCCTCAGCCGTCTCCGTTCAGAATGCGATCACTCCGGCTGCACCTCCTGTTGCTGCTACGGCTGCTCCTGGAGCAGCTGTCCCAGCGACACAGGCCGCCACTCAGTCGGCACATGGAATCATTTCACGTCCAACAACATCTGCTGCTCCTTCACGGGTAAGCGTGGAGTAGCTTAGCAGGAAAAAGAAAGCTTTCAATAGAGCAGTGGTTATCGAAGTGGTGGGCTGCAGACTGGCACCGGTCCATGGGGTACTGACCATTGGTCCGTGGAGAAGAGTTGAAAAGCAAATGTAATTATTTAGTTAGGTGAAAGTTTGATAGCACTTATTCGAATTGTTGTCCAAATTTTTATTAAAATTTCTGGCTTGAAAATTTTTAAGTGTACTGAAAGGCTGATGATAAGATCTCATAATCCATTTCTTAAAAAGTTTAAAATGAATTACAGTCTGTGCGAAGCAAAATGAGGATATTTTGAATTGGTCAAGCTTTGACTCTTTGAGTTTAGCTTTTTAAATGTAATTACATGAGAATTAAATTGAGAAACAAATGAAATGCTGTTAGGATTTGTTTTAATTATTTAAGCAAATCTCTAATTACAAATAACCTTACAAGATGTTTTCATAATAATTATATACTATATAGGTCGCTTTTGCTTTCGCTTAAGTTAGAGGTCCGCAAGATTCAACCAAAAAATTATTGTCGGTCCGTGGCCTGCAGAAGGTTGAGAACCACTGGTAGAGCGTGTGTTCTGTATAGGAATTGTGAACTGCTTTACTTGTGTTTTTCTTTTATGGTTATAATCAAATGTTTTAGTTTTATATTTCTTTTCAGGCCCTCAAATATAATTTCAAATACTAAATGCTTTTTATTTAATGTGGCTTTTTCAATTTTTTAAAATGTTTGTTAATGTGATGCATCATAAGGTATATTTTGTAATTTTATTTACCAGCACACACACACACGTATATATGTTGATCATGTTATGTAGCAAATCTAAATATTTAGGCATTTTGGAGAACTTTTGAAGGGTTTTGAAAGTGAAGTGATTATGCTTAATTTTGAACTAGTACTTCATGCACAATTTGTTCAAATATCTGAGGTGAAAATAGCATTGGTGTCTGTTATGTTGACAATGACTAATGATAATATGTCTTTTGCAGACTTCGATTGCATCGGCCACAAATATCGATACTCTGCTGGCTAACAAAGAAGGAATTGATGGTATTGTTGTTCCACCAGAAGTCCTGCAAGACAAAGTCTTCTTCATCTTCAACAATCTTTCACAGTCAAACATGGATCAGAAAGTAAGTACCAGTGTTAGGTTATGGGGTGGGTCGGTGGTATATCTTGTGAAAATATTTGTTTCTTTTATTTACGTAAGTATTTATGTTCACTTTGCCTCTGTCCTGATCATGGTTCAAATAGTTTCATTTTTGATTAAATGACTTCACTTTTAATTTAATTACTGTCATTTTTAATTCAATTGCACCTTTGAAGAGTTAATGTCTTTAAAAGGCAATACACAGGTCTATGTGTGTTTTAGCTTACTTACGAATTTGAAAATTAGCATCTCATCTTTGAAATACCTACTAAGTTCTAAATTTTTATTTAGTTTATGTGTTTATTGGTTATAAATAGATTATTGCCTCATACATGGCTATCTGGATGTAATGTAACAGGACGCTTGTATCTTTCAAGAACTTCTCATAGTTACTCTGCATCCAGGGCAACTATTAGGCAGCTGGAAAAGCTATGTCTATCCAAACAATGTTTACATTTTGTTTATTTCATTCAGTTGTAGTATTTATCAATTTTAACCCTTTTTCGTGTTTATCAGGCTGCAGAATTGAGAGAAGCTGTTGGCGATGAGTTCTTGCCGTGGGTGGCTCAGTATCTTGTCATGAAGCGAGCGAGTATTGAGCACAACTTTCACGTTCTCTACGGCATGTTCATCGATCAGTTGAAGAAAACCGAATTCCTGAAATTGGTCATCAGAGAAACCTACAGAAACATCAAGGTTAGATCCAGATTCGTTGTACTTAAATGAAGATGTTTCTTTCAAAATTGCATACTTGGTTTTTTTATTGTATACATGTATGTGCACTTCTTATTGCACCCATTCAAGACACTACTCAAAAGTGCTCCCGTTTACAGTGTGGACACTGAATCAGAGTTTCACGCCAAAGCGCCCACACAATTGCGAATGAAGGACTTGTCCAAGGTCCCTACGCGACAGCTTGAGGTGGATTCGAACCTGCAACCCTCTGGCTGCAAGGCAATGAACATACCCACTATACCACCGCACCCCACTTATGACAATTATATAAAGAATGAACATCTAAAATGGTTTTTATACTGGATTCCTATTACATGAAGACTCTGCACTTTGCATGTAAAATAGAAATTCATTACAGACGTATTTGTGTATTATTTTCTTCTTGTTTTGTCATTCACAATGCTGGTGTTAATTTTGTTTATTTGTCACATTCACTGATTTAAGTGATTGTATAGCAGAGCATGACTGACTTTTTTCAATTTGTGTTGTCTGTCATCTGTGCAGGTCTTACTACGAAGTGACAAAGTGGCAGCAAACTTTTCCGATCGAACCCTTCTGAAGAACCTGGGTCACTGGCTGGGAATGCTGACTCTGGCTAAAAACAAGCCAGTCTTGTACATTGACATTGACTTGAAGTCTCTACTATATGAGGCATATCATATGGGATCACCAGAACTCCTCTATGTTGTCCCATTTGTGGCAAAGATTATCGAGTCAGCACAAAGAAGTCGAGTAAGATACTTTTACTTTTGTATGTAAACATAATTTTTTTAAAAGACTTTTATTATTTGTGTTGTAACGTGCATCTACTAACTTTTGTTGATTCAATTCACACAGTGTTTATACCAGCCCAGCAACTTGAAAACTTTCATTTTCATTATGGATTATGTAGTCGTTTACAAGACACTTCGTGGTTGAGTGCAAAACTAGCTGACGTGTGTCAACTTTTGCCCAATTCTGCCACAGCAAACTTAAGATTAATTAGCTTTCTCTGTTCAGCGGTACTAACTTGCAAAAAGACTTCAGGCTTATGTATCCTTTTGAATACTGCACTCCTCATTAATGGAATCAACTGCCACCAGCTTTTTGTGAGACTCTTCTCCTGTCTCTTATCTCACATTGCAGGCAGTTGAAGACTTTTATCAGCCACCTGCACTTTTGAAATAAAATCATAAAATAGTGCGATATGATGATAATAATGATGATGCTGACAATGACGACGATGATGATCCATTTTCATGGCTTCACTGCAAATGATCAAGTTCACGTGGCTTGTGAGTTTTTCTGTTTAGGTCTCTTTTTAACCCAACGCCAACGCTTACAGTTAAGAATTCATGTGAATAAAGCGGCGTTGTCATTTTTCCAACAGCTTTTTTTAAAGAATTTTTATAAGTGATAAGAACCCGTAAACAAAAGTTCCTCTTCTTGAAATCTTTTGGTTACAATTTGACAAAGACTGTCATAGTACTGTTTGTTTAAATGGCTTGAGTTTTCACTTTTGTAAGGAAAAATATACATTTGGTGTTTTGTCTGCGTAGGTCTTCAAGCCACCGAACCCATGGACGATGGCGATTATGAATGTCCTTGGTGAGCTTCACATGGAGCATGATCTCAGACTGAATCTGAAATTTGAGATTGAGGTTCTCTGCAAAAATCTCTCCCTTGATGTCAACGTAAGTGACACAATTCCTCTTGTTACTGTCATTGAGCTGATTTGTCACAGGTCTGCCTTCTTTCATTTGAAGTATGCGTGTTAAATGCATTTGCTGACTTTTATGACGATAATAAATCAGTTCCTTTTTAGGAAAGGAATCAGTTCTTTTTTAAGAAAAGGAAGGCTCTTTTGTCTAGCAATCAGTCAATTTCGTTTATTCCTTATGTCAAGATAAACTGACATTACGCAGCTTTGTTGCCTAATCCGCATAAGCAAGATTCTCAACTGAAAATTTGCGTTTCAATTTATATTTGGATATTAACTAGAATTGAACACTGCATTAAAAAGTAGAATTTTTGATGGGATAAGTCGGTTTCTCTTATTGAGACATGATAAATTGTTATCCGTATTATTATTTTACAGAAGGGCTTGCGGATCATCCGTTCATGCGGTATATTGCATTAGAAAGGATGTTAGAGATTTATTTTGAACATTTTCTATTTGAATTGTTTGTAACGTCACAGGACTTGGTGCCAGGGAACTATCTGAAAGACTTGCAACGGCTGACCAAGTTGGAGCACCAGCTGTCGCCTCCTAGTAGTAAACCAAAGGATTCTTCGACGCCCCAGCCGGACGAACCGTTGCAGATCAACATGCCGACGCCGACCACAACCATGATGACCCAGGTGATATCGAATCCAGCGGCCATATCCAATGCTGCTGCTGCACTCTCGACTGCCGCTCCTCTCCAGCCGCAGTACGGATACAATGAAATCAACCTCAACTTCTCCAACCTCTCAAATCACATCATTATTAACGACCAGGTAATTGTTTCAGTAGTTTTTCTGTAAGTGGCTCAGCTTTTGTACCTATATACTTATGATGTGACTCAATATGCCCATGTTCTTACAATACCATGTGGTCAGATTGTGTGTACATGTGAATAGCTGTGTAATTTGTGTAGCAGCGTCTCGGAACCTCTGCAGCATGCTCGGGATAGGGCATCCTCTGGCAAGCCTTTGATGGCTTCAATCAGCCTTCAGGATTCTTCGACGGATGTATCAAAAATGTTATCAGTTCATTATGTATAAAATTATGTATTGTTGTTAGTAGAGTAAAATGTTGCTGTGGAAAAGCATTGACGTTTTTATTTTTGCAATAAGTAATAAACAGCAGTCTGACTACTAAGTTCCTCGTTTTAAACTCTAAACTTGCATTGGTACTTGTTTAAAGGGCACGAGACAGTGAAACGCCAAGGTGATCCAGCCAGCTTAGTATTAATTGGCTTTTGCGGTATGTTATTCAGCAATAACTATCTGCATCTTTTAAAAAACTGAACATTTACACGAATGTATTTTTTCAGATTACTTTGTTCCAAGCACACCCGCAACTGAAGCAATGTGTTCGACCGGCAATTGAGAGAGCTGTACAAGAGATGATGGTTCCAGCCGTTGAACGTGCCATCAAGATTGCTCTGACCACTTCAGAGCAAATTGTCAAAAAGGTTCGTCTGTCATTATGATTATGTTGTGTAACACTAAATTAGTGAAAGTTACATTTAATCTGAGATAAATGTAAATGTATCTCTAGCCTGCTTTGATGTAATGCAGAATTGTATTTTGTTCTACAATGCTTATGTGCCATGCACGGATATCAGCTGAGGATGCGAATGATGCTAGGGCATTATTTGTAGAACAATAAAAACTTTGCCGTTGCTTTTAGTGCAGCTGCTAACTTAGATGTCTGCTTCAGGTCCACTTAACTCTTAATGATTATAACCAAGTAAATGATATTGAAAATCCTATGCACTTGGTCGGTAAAGGGTTAAACCTTTTAATTTTGATTAGACACATTTGTGACTGCTTAACTATGTGTTTCTTCCCTCTGTGTTCCAGCCTGTTGCAGTGTATTGCTAGTCATCTCTGTGTATTGCTGAGACTGTATGCTTCAGAAACTACATTATCAATTTCCACTGAGTAGGTTGCTTGATTTTGGTGCATATATATATTTATATATATATATATATATATTTATATATAAAACACATATATTGTATATGTGATATATGCTGATGGATGTTGTGCTGTAGGACTTTGCTCTCGACCCAGACGAGAACCACTTAAGAACCGCAGCTCACAATCTGGCGCGATTCATGACGGCAGGAATGGCCCTGATCATGTGCCATGAACCGGTTCATGTCAGCATCTGTACGCAGCTCAAGACATTCTTCTTGACAGCTCTGAGGGTATGTTCAGCTTTTTCGGGACCTTGTATACTGTTATGAATGTTCGTTTTCTTTGAAGTATTATGGCTTATCATTATTTATTATTGATAATACTGATGTTGTCGTCGTCATTATCAGTGTCGTTTTGACATTTTATGTTGACTTGTGTGATGTGTGCTGGTGATGTTTAGGAGTTTTTATAGGAGGTGACTGACTATTGATTATGATGTACAATACTAAGAAATATTGATTCAACTGAGAAATTAGCTCCCATTCGAATGCTAGTATTGAATTTAAATCAATCAACTAATGTCGATAAGTTTTGTTTTAATTCGTCGTTTGTAGGGTGCTTCACAGCAGCAGAAGGACATGATTGAGCAGGCGTCGTCTGTTGTGGCCGCTGACAACACAGAGCTGGCGACAGTCTTCCTGCAGAAGACTGCTGTGGAGAAGGCTCTACCAGAGATGGACAAAAGACTGAACCCTGTAAGTGTCATCTTGAAAGACTGAACCCTGTAAGTGTCATCTTGCTGCCGTAGTTTCTCGTGATGACAAACTTTACAATTATTTTCTCAGGTTTGCCCACATGATCTTTGTAACTAGGTTTGCTTTTCATGCTTGACAGTGGAGTTCTTATTGCCTTGGAGTGTAGAATGTTGTCCTCTTGTATGTATGTGCACTTGTTATAGTAATTGCGAGTGAGGGACTTGCCCAAGGTCCTTATGAGGCGGCTTCAGGTGGATACGAATTTCCAACCCTCTGTCTGCAAGGCAATGAACATATATGATTCTTGTGAAACCACAGTTTTGTTATATAGTAATCAGCATATATGCCATTCATTCATTCAAGTATTTGTATAGCGCCTCTTGAAGTAAACTACTCGGAGGTGCTCCCGGCTCAAGCATGGTCATAAAGTATATTTATATTATTTATTATATTATTTATATATTATGAGAATTCACATAATTTGTGTTGAGTTGTTTCACGCACGTATAATCTCACTGATTGGACACTGTGATATAAATGTGACATGTGATATAAATGTGACATGTGATACAAATGTGACATGTGATACAAATGTGACATGTGATACAAATGTGACAGGACTACGAGGCACGGAAGATGGCTCGAAACGAAGGACGTCGCTATTACGACACGACTGTCCTAAAGTACCAGATGGATCGGATGCCGGAGGAAATTCGTCTGAAGCAGGGTGGCTTTGGTTCCCATCAGCTGACCATCTACGACGAATTCGCCAGCAGCATTCCGGGATTCCTTCCGACATCGACCGTCGACGGGAATCTACAGGCTTTACCTTACATGATGAAATCAACGCAGGTGAGGACTGTAGTTGATTGCAGTGTCTGATAGTATTTGTTTGAATGCATTTGTTATAGCGCCCCTTCAAGCTCTGTACTCAGAGGCGCTCCCGACTACAGAGTGGACACTGCATCGGAGTTTCACGCCGAAGCGCTGAGCAATTGCGAGTGAAGGACTTTGCCCAAGGTCCCCTATGCGGCGACTTGAGGTGGATTCGAACCTTCGGCTGCAAGGCGACGAACATACCCACTACATCACAGTACCCCACAATATCTCCTGCAAAGGTGTATAGTGTCTCTGTCTGTCTGTGTGTCTCTATCTTTGTGTGTCTCTGTCTCTCACACAGAGGCTACCTGTTGATAAATACTATTTCAACAGTGTAACATATATACGAAATATATATTGCGATTATTAAATGAATGTGTATTGTGTAAGGCATGCATGGTCGCACCGAAATGTGAATATGAGTTGTGTCATCACCCAGGAGAAGATGCAGTTAGATATCCAAGTGTTTGAAAGCCAATGTGAAATAGTTTGCTTTGAACAGCTTTAAAGAAATGTATAATATTTAATTTTGCGGCAACATAGTGAGATGTAAAATTCTGACCGTCAACTTGCTTTCCAACTTGTAGTAATTTTTCTCGTCAATTGAAATAAGCTCGGTGTTTGTACACCTGAATCTTTGGATGCATGCAACTCAATCAAATCTTGCTCCGAAGTATCTGTGTGATCATATACTTCGCTCCCTTTCTGCCACTTCGCTGCATCTTCTTAGGTCCTCTGATCGGCTTGACCTCTTTGTCCCCCGAGTCAGGACCGCCATGGCTCAATCCAGGTCATTTGCCTGCATTGGTCCCTCCCTATGGAATGGGCTTTCCCCCATCAGTTCGCTCTGCCATCCTCTCTGGTAGTGTATTTTCGTCTGAAAACTTGCCTTTTTCTCTCGGAGTTGAACGCACTGGGAGCGCTTCTGAAAGGCTCTTGCTGCGAGAAGCGCTTTATAAATGGTCAGATACAATACAATCATAATAATATTTTGCTCTTTTGTGACTGGTTGGGGGGAAATTATGTTCTGTGTTTAATAGCAGTTCGGAGCCGAGGAGATGGTCCAGGTGTACGACAAGGTCGGTCGTGACATCGAGCAGCACTTCGTCCAGTTCGTCAACTCTCCGCTGATGAACTCGATGCGGACTCTTCTCGAATACATCCTCCTTGTGCGGAACTCCGTGCGAGACATCAACGCTGCGCTGGCGCTCCTCCAGCGCGCCGTCGAGGGCATGCTGGACGGGATGATGCTGACCCATGGCGATCCGGAGACAATGGCCCGATATCGTGACAGTCATCTTGTCGTGCTGAAGACTCTCCAGGATCCACGCGTCTACGGTCCGCAGTGGACTAACAAACAAGTAACAAGGTATAGAAGAGGCATGTTGTCCGCTTCTGTGATGCAGATGATTAATAGGTTCAGACTGGGTGTGCAGTGGCTTCTTTGATTGATTATTTTGCAGGATTCTAGTTGCTGGAAGGGGCAAGTGGTGCTTGAAATATTGAGTATATTAATACGGAAAAGGGAAATCATGTTGGCATTTGTTGTGAAACTGAAAGAGCTGACCTTTTCTTTACCGATTTGTTTGGCAAAGGGTTAAAAGGGTTTAATGATTATGGTGATTAGATTTGTGGAGCTTATTGAAGTTTGCAAATCTGGAGGTGAACTGGAATTGAAAATGTTGTTCCTACTCTATTGTGTTTTGCAGCATACTAACTGTCATTGTCTCAGTTGTTTCTTGACTTTCGTGATGCTGTCTCCCTGTGCAGATTTGAGAAAATAAAGGGTGGATATAATTGCCATTTTTCTGGCATTGTTTGTTTGCTTTGTTTCTCAGATGCTTAATCGAATGCCGTGATGAACTGCGCTACAGCATCGATGCGGTCGACTGCCTTATACGTAACCAGCTCGTCGTTGTACAGCAGTACGATCTGCATCTCGCGCAGCTGGTTGAGAACAACATTAGTCCGATGTTGGTGGCGTTTGTCATGCAGTTGATCCAACGATTCTGCCTTGATACCGACCGAAGTGGGCAGGGTGTCCAGGAGGTAGGCAGCTCTCGTAATGTCAGGCGATATTGTAACAGCTTGCTTGTTGGTATGCGGAATGCTTGTTTGTATGCAGATGTTGAGGTATTGGGCAATTTTTTGCTTGTCTTGGTGCCTACTAGATTTCTACGTGTGCATCGTATGGGAGATTTGAGAAGCTCTACATCCTTGTGATGTGCAGATTCTACCGGTTTACTTTGTAGTCAAACATCAGAATGAGCTTCCTGTTTTTTTTCCAAATCATGAAGCACCTTGCTGCTGTGAGTTTGTGGAATGCTGTTGAATGAATATGTAACAGGTGGCAAAAGTATGACTTCCTTGAGGCATCAGCTGTTTAAATAAAAGTGAGCAAGTTAGTGGCTTTTATTTGCATCTGATAAGTGTGCACGCATTGCATTGTGTGAAACGAAAATGTGGATTTTTGCGTATGTGCAATTTCGCTTGATATACTATGAGTATTTTAAGGGAATAATATTGCCTTGTCTTAACTTTCACCTTTGTACATTTGATCTGTTATTCAATAGTGAGTTGTTTCAAAATTTTTACTCCAAAATGCATCCCTTAGCTGACTGTGTTGTTTTGAATACACTGACCAATGACCATACAGTGTTGGTGAAAAGATGAGATGGTGAGGGAGAGGACTGGCCACACATTATAATGCTGAAGCACCACTATGAAAATGAAGTCGCTAACACTTCATACCCGGTGCTAGCTTCTTAACCCTTTAACGACAAGCGACGTTGATTTTCCGTGCATTTGAGTACATGCTTGACATTAAATGGTTAAGGAACTTCACTTCTATGCAAAGTTTTTGCAGGCGTTCATCATTGAAGGCTATGTTTGCTAATCCTTGTGTTTTCAAAAGTGATCTTTATATTATGCGGTTGGTATTAAGTGATTGCTTATTGCTTTGTCTGGAATCGATTAGAAGATGTTTATGTTTGTTTTCGTAGGGTGAGTTCAACAGTACAGTGGAGGCATTGTCACGTCTTGCTCTTCACTCCAGACAACTTCCTGAAGGGTGATTGTTATTTTCATATCATCTACTCTGCTCTCTTTCAACGATGATGTTATATGAGCTGCAACTCTGCTGTTGACATTCAGGATTTGTGGTACAGCTGTTGCTGTGTCAAGATGAATATCATTGTTTACATCAAAGATATTTGAGATTAAGATTGAGATGCAGTGCAACTGGAGATGTGTGATGGAGACTATTTGATCAGTCTAGTGCAGATCTATGTAGAAGGCTATGAATTTAAAACTGTATAAGTCGTGACCTAGTATAGTACTCGATAGCTTCCAGTTAGTCTTGTTAGAAGGTTTTAGCCATTATGAGCCATTGTTTTCTGAAAGTTATTGCCTGGAAGTAGAAGGAAGTGAGGAAGACCACGTAAGAACTGCCAGGAGGCTATCAAATTTGATTTGAGATGTCTGGAGATGTTATGGAAGGAGGAGGCTCAAGAACAGGCAATGAACAGGGAGTGAAGGATGTGTGTTGCCCAATGTGCCGACCTTCATGGGAAGGACTTTGTAAGTATTAAGTAGGTAAGTATTGCATGTTGTAGCATTAAGTACCTGTAATTATTGCATGTGGTCATCTTGTTGCATATGGTCGTTGATAAATTGGTATGTGTAGTTATTTTTTGCTGTTTGCTTGATTTCGTAGGCTGACGAGTCTTCTTGATGCGGTTCGCCAGCGCAACGGCGATCTTGGTCTGCACGACCGTGCTTCTCTTGGACCAGCTTCAGTCATGCATTCGGGAATCAATCAGGCGAGGGAGTTTGACGATCCGCCTGGCCTCCATGATAAGACGGAGTTTCTGCTTCGCGAGTGGGTCAATCTCTACCACGCTCCGAGCGCCGGTCGAGACAGCGGAAAGGCGTTTAACTCATTTGTTGCTCAGGTAGAGATATATGCCTTCTTGGATTTGTACTAAATGCTGTAATTGAGTAGGTACACTGTACAGTGCAGACCTGTTGAGATGAAGTCATTTGGGGGACGGTCCATTGGATATGGTGTGTAAATTGAACCACGTGTTGAATGGACCGATGATGCGGAAATAGAATGAATTGTTCTGTTGGTAAATAAATGCTTCATGGTAGCTGTTTGTGCTTGTGCCTCACTTGACCATTCGTCTATACAACCATCTGAAAGACTGTCCAAATCTGCCAGTGCCAGTCCCAAGCCTGGATAAACTGCAATAATTATTACTGCCCAAATCATTAAGTTCAGTTTGAATTGAATGGTTGGCCATTAACCAATGTAGCATGTTAACTAATAGCCTTGAAGTAATAGCATCACTATGCATGAGACGGAACAGGACGTTTTATGGGTGCTCGTTGTGTTTAGCTTAAGTCAAGTACAGAAACAAAATACTGACTGGTTTTTGGATATAAAGATATAAATGCCTGAACTACTACAGACTAGTAGAAATCAGTTCTGCTTAAATGAGCTGCGTATTAACAATGAGTGGGTTTTCCTTGTTTGTCAATTGGTTCATATTTGAGACTTTTTTACTCGTATGCATTACATGACAGTAAATTTTATAATGTATTTTTAATAGCGATGGCACAAGCAATAATATGCCACACATCTGTTTTAGACTAGACTTCCCAGAAATTCACTCTCCTTGCATAAAATCGGTTTTTACACCTGGATTTTATCTTTTGGTAAAAGAAAAATAATGAGTATTAATTGCATCGAAGTATTTTGCTTGAATTGTGGCATTCATGTGTGCTATATAGATGGATGTTGTGCTGTTTATTTTGCAGATGCACGTTCATGGTATCTTGAAGACAGACGACATGATCAGCAGATTTTTTCGCCTTTGTACTGAGATGTGCGTTGATCTCTGCTACCGGGCACTCTCCGAGCAAACGCAGAGCGTCACCCGTGTCCGTGTGCAGTGTTTCCACACTCTAGACGCATTTGTTCGGCTTACTGTTCTTCTGTTGAAGCACTCTGGAGATGTTACCAACACACAGACTAAGATCAATCTACTTAACAAGGTTGCTACCTTTGTTGTTATTTCGAAGCACTAGAAAATTTTTAAGGATTTTTTATATTGTACAAATCAAATTGGTGTCATTGTATACATTTAAAATATAAATGAGAGGGGTGACACTGCTAGCGGACCGATATTGTTCCTTTTGGGTTTACCGTTTGACTTCCACCCGTGAGCTGTTTCATGAAAATGTACTCTATTCTGGTGATCAAAAAAGCTTATGAATTGAATTGAATCACAACACATGTGAATTTGTGAAGACGATTTCACATTGCTATGACTAGCTCGAAGAGGACCATTGTGCATTTACTCTGATAAAGTTCTTGTAAGAGGATGCGAAAAGATTTGGACAAGCAATCAAGGTCTCTTTTACTTTTTACAAACAATCAAATTCTCCTTTTACTTACGGATAAAATGAGGGTGAAAGGATCAGATTTTGCTCGAGGTTACCCCTTCCTTTACCCCAGATGACAATTAATTAGCTGCATGGGCAAAACTGGTTGCATACTTTGTGAATGATTTGTTTAGGTTTTGGGCATTGTTGCTGGGATCTTACTACAGGACCACGAGGTAAGGAGGGTTGAATTTCAGCAGCTGCCGTACCATCGCATCTTCATCATGCTGTTCATTGAGCTCAACAATCCGGAACCGATCCTTGAAAATATCAACTTCGAAGTCTTGCAAGCATTCTGGTAGGCTTTTTTTTAAATTCTGAGTTATCATTTTGTGTGCCCACATGTTTAGTTGTAAGTTTTTGTATTGGCAATTTGGCATATATTCAATTATGGATTTTGTATATTTTGCAGAAGTTCTTGATCATCTGTTTCTTAGTGATTAGTTTTGTCATTTGCGACACTGGAGCTCAAAACCTTGTCGTTTCTTGTAATATGTAGTGCTCTAAACTGAAATGGGCATCAGACGTGTCAGAAGGAAAGAATATTCTCCAATTTCAGCAGTTGCTTATGAATTCGCCATTTTTACCCGATATACTAAACCTATTTTGATGTCATTTGCTTTATTTGATACAGAAGATATCCCTTTATTGTTCACGAAAATTGCAGAATAATCAAGTAATGGTTTCTCAGAATTTTAATGGTCAGCACGTATATTCAGAAACTTTTTACTTGATTTCCTTGTATACCAATGAAGGAATTAAAGGTGTATTACATTAGTTAAAAGATTATGTTTTCATTCTGTAAAAGTACTTTAAAGCAGAGCTATTGCAGAATATGACTGATTAAAAAGGACAAAATCTGACATGTGATGCGTTTTGAGCCCCTATGGATGTCACATATAATACAATATCTGTTTGATAGTACTGTCAATAGAGTATGCTCACGTAACTCAACTTAATTATTGGAACTCATGCTTGTTTTGATGTTTTGCAGTAACATCCTGCACTTGTTGCGTCCGACAAAGGCCCCTGGATTTGCATATGCCTGGTTGGAGCTGGTCTCTCATCGGGTCTTCATTGGTCGAATGCTTGCAGCGAATGCGCCCCATAGGGTGGGCGGCTTTCTTTCATTGTTTCACAACATTTTTGCATTTTATCTTGTCTCTCTGAATCTTCACCTTGTGATGATTGTTCTGTGAGCTGTTGTATTGTGCTATTGGTCCCTCTGATTCATCTGCCTTTTGTGACTGATGCCAACCTGATCAGTATTATTTGTAAAATTTATGTGAGCGTTGCTAGGTGGTAATCTAGGCAGAGGAGATGGGTATTGTAACGATGGCTTATGCTTTGCAAGCTGCAGGTGTGAATTCCTGCTTGATTGGTTTCTTCAGCATTGCCTATTAAATTTAAAATATCAAATTATCTTGTGAATGGAATCATCCTTAGAATAGATATATTATAGGCTTTACTGTGTTGGAACCAATGGTTATCAAAGCAATAAAAATATTATATGATGCAGAAGTTTTTAATTTTGCTTTTATGTTCTGAATTAAAATATTTTCTAGATTAAATATACTGCCACAACAACCTCTGCTGAATGCTTATCTGTGGAAGTGTATGTGAAACTTTTTAGATGTATGCTCCTTAAATATGTATTTTGCTTATTATGATAAGTTTATATATGACTTGTCTGAGGGAGGTTTTTATTAAATATAAAATTATATATGATTTTGTATTTTGTTAATGTGCATGTTGTTGTTTGATGACAGACGTGGGGAATGTACGCTCAGTTGCTCATTGACCTCTTCACGTTTCTTTCACCGTTCTTGAGGAACGCTGACCTGACCAAATCTCTTCAACTGCTCTACAAGGCAAGGCATATTGAATGAATCAGTAATGGTCTTCTAGACGGTTATACTTTGTGAATTACCTCAATTGTTTATTAACAATTATTCAAACTTGATTGTTATCAATTTATAATGCTGACATTTAACCACCTTGATTTAATAGGATTGTTCAATAATTTTGTATCTTGCCAAAATTGTACGTTTCGGAAAGTTCAGTTGACTTGTTTGTTTTTGACTGATTTGCTTTACGAAAAACAATGGATTTGTGGAGTGGTTGAATTGAAGTATGCATTAGTTGATGGTGTTGATAAGGTGGTGGTGTTAATGCTCTGGAAAAGATGATCTCTGGTGTCCGACCATTTCATCACTTCATTGACAAAATGCTCAGCTGTTTGCACTGTCGTGTTTTATAGCCAGGATTGTGTTTTCATGCATTTGGAATTTATTCTTTTTCATTTGTAGAACATGAGCGCTTTTTGCGTGCATTCCAACAGAGTGCGAACTCTTAGCACATGCACTTACAGCACTGTCAATTTTGAGTAGCGAATTTGGCATTTTTGTTATGTGATTTTTACATCTGGTTTTTTGATGCAGGGAACTATGAGAGTTCTTCTTGTCATGCTTCATGATTTCCCGGACTTCTTGTGCGAGTACCACTACGCCTTCTGTGACATAATCCCGCCCAACTGCATCCAAGTTCGAAATCTGATTCTGAGTGCTTTTCCACGAAGCATGCGTCTCCCAGATCCTTTCACTCCTAATCTGAAGGTGGACATCCTGCCGGAGATTGCCATTGCACCGCGCATTGTAACGAACTTCTCAAATATGATTCAACCTCCATCACTTAAGAAGGTGAGGAGACTTTTGTCATTCTCATAGGCAACTAAGCTGTTTGATGTTTCCAACTTAGTCTTGGTTTTGATTTACCAGTATCATATTCAAATTTAACATATTATGATGTATGATGACCCTTGAAGAAATTAGTATTATTAAATAAATCTTAAGAGAAGAATGCCGGATCTGCTTTTGGACCAGCTTCTGAATGCTGTCCATGCTTTCGTATTTGTTATGAAATATATATTTGAGTTTGCAGGGTGACTAGTGAGAGCTGCAGTGGCCACTTTATACTCAGACTCAACCTGCAACTTGTCCGTATAAAATACTGCCATCTTGTTGCTTTTGTAGTCATTTTATAAAGTTTTTACTTTTCTTATTTGTAATTTTGACGATATTAACAATAATTCGAGAACTTGTTCATCACCACTGTTATATTGCTAAGGGCGTGAGTTGATGTTTTGGCTAAGCATTTGGTGTGCATGCCAAATTTCAGGAAGGAAGCCCTTTGGCTATTGGCAAAATAGCCAAAGGGCAGATCTTAGAAATACAGAAATAGCATATGATGGAAGTTTGTCTAAGAAGATGTGAGCTTTTAATGCTATCGATACCTAGCAGCTGGCATATTTTACAATGTTTCTTCTCATTGCATGTGTGATATTGGAGAAAGCGTGAAACTAGTAGCATTCTTTGACCTATAGCAGCTGTTGTGTTTGTGAGAGGTTTTAGTAAAGATTATGCGCAAAATGTTTGCATATGGATATGTATTTGTGTAGTGTGGAGTTCATCTGTAGTCAAATGGCATGCATGCCTTTAAATAGCATATGTAGTAGCACATAAATTGTGTAGTATTGTCATATTTCTATAATTTTCTGTCATTCTCTAGGACCTGGATTCTTACCTGCTGACGAGGTCACCTGTGACGTTCCTCTCGGAATTGAGGAGTAAACTCCAGGTGGGTGTTAATTCAATCCAGGTATCATCTTTCTTGTCTGGCAATTTTTGTATCAGAACTCGCGAACTGCACCTATCGTTAACTCACAAGGAGTGCTCTGACATGGCTACCTAGAATCACTGAACAATTTATCATTTTTAGACATGTATTACTACAATTCAGAAAAGTATGTGTTAACATTAATGTGGTGCTCAATAAGATTTTCACAGAGATTAGAATCCAATTTTTTCTCATATTGGTACTTGGTTGAAATGCTGTGCGTTAAAACTCTTAAACATTTACGTCTCTGCTGACAACAGCTGCTGGGGAATAAGCAAGAGAGTGCTGTGCTCACTATGTCTGCACTGCATATTTTGATTATGGGTTAAGCTGAACACTGCACAAGTCCAGTTTAAGACCAACTTACAACTTGCAGCGTGTATTCATTATTCACTGGCTACGGGTATCCAAGGCCAGCGCCCCTCCGTTCTGCAGAAGGGGTGCTGTAGGTTTTAATCGCATGAACTGCAACTCTTCCCAATGTGAGACTTTTCCGTGGTGGGCCAAGTGGTCTGGAATGGGCTCCAACCGGAGATATGCTAGCTTCCTCTGGCTCTTTCTGAAGCATCTTTTATTCAACTCAGAACTGCTTAAATTTGTCATACTGGAGTTGGGAGCGCTTCTGAGTAGTCCGTTTGAAGAGGTACTATATAGGAGTTCTTGAATAAATGAATGAATAAAACAGCTTCACTCCGGAGCTTTAGAGAAGTGTTAACTTTGCAATTCTGACTGGAGAATGTGAGATGATGTGCATTTCGTGTGTTTGTTGAAGGTGTCGAATATTGGCGGACTCAAGTACAACATCCCGCTGATGAACAGCATCGTGCTTCACGTTGGAACGCAGGCCATCCAGCAGATTCAGAAGAAAGGGCATACTCCAAACATGAGTACTATCGCTCATTCATCACACATGGATATATTCCAGAATCTGGCAGTGGATTTAGATACCGAAGGTGAGATTAGTCGGTGACTTCTGTGCCTCTGATTAGAATTTCTTTGAGGAAAAACTTTACAGTGAATCTACAGAAATAATACAGTGTGTACAAGTTTTTTTTTAAACTTTACATTGAATCTACAGAAATAATACAGTGTGTACCAGGTTTCTTTGAGAAAAAACCTTACAGTGAATCTACAGAAATAATACAGTGTACCTGGTTGAAATGAATTGAACGTCTAGTACTTAAAGAGATTTAGTTTTAAAAACAATTGGATGATTGGTAATTCTTTCCATGTTGACAAGTATTTTTCATGTTTGAACTTCCTAAGATGTTCCGATTTTTAAAAACATTTTGACATCCATATCACGGGAGAGATTCTTCAAAGTCTCACAGTTTCACCTATGCTTGAACTAGTAGATAAATATGTGCGCTTACATCATGCAACGCACATGTTTAGTTCTGGTGTTGATGAATTTTTTTTATTATTATCAATATTACTATAAATAAATTTGTTATGTATGCAAGGTCAGACCAAAGTGTGAATTTGTGGCACGGGGTGCCGGAGGAAACTTTTTGGCATGCTGACTTTTAAGCACTTGGATATCTAGCTCCATCTAGTTAGATATCCTGGTGCTGCAAGGCCAACAGTAATCTATTTTATTGAGTATTTCATTATTGTTTGCTTCATGATGTTTGTTTGGCTTTGTTTCATCAAGTTTAGTAATCTCTGTTGAATTGCAGGTCGTTACTTGTTTCTGAATGCTATGGCCAACCAACTTCGCTATCCCAACAGCCACACTCATTACTTCAGCTGTACGCTGCTCTACCTGTTTGCCGAGGCGAACACTGAAGCCATCCAGGAGCAGATAACGAGGGTTCTGCTTGAACGGCTGATAGTCAACCGGCCACATCCGTGGGGTCTGCTTGTCACGTTCATCGAACTTATCAAGAATCCACAGTTCAAGTTCTGGAATCATGAGTTCGTTCGCTGCGCCCCAGAGATTGAAAAGTGAGTGCCAAGTTTCTTATATACATATTGTTAACTGTGTTCTGCAACCAGGCCAACATCAATGTTGGGCCAACATCAATGTGGGGTCAACATCAATGTGGGTGCTAAAGAAGAGAACAGCAGGGTGTGTGGGCCATACAGTTGTAGAAGTCACCTTCTGCTTTGGATATGTTTGAAAATACATCCAAGGCCACAATTGATAAAGTATACTTTGCTGGAATGTAGTGAATATTTTGGCAAAATCACTGCTCAGATCATCAGGGTTTGATCATTGGAAAGCTGAGCTGTTGATGTTGGGGGTATATGCCGTATAGTATACAATGATGCATGTTTACATATTTCTATCTGCTGCTCAGAAGAGTAGCGTCTTCGTAGTAGCATAATGCTAGCTAGAAGTTGACAGACATTGTAGCTGTCCTGCGAAAGAGAAACAACTGATATATGAAGTACATATGATTGGTCATTTTATGATCTTTTTCATCAGGTCGAGTTTAGTGATTCTTTTATGAACAACCTCAAACTATGTATAATTTCTTTCTATGCCGTTTGCATCACCGATTGGTAATGTTGTTTTGTAGGTTGTTAGAATCTGTCGCCAGGTCTTGTATGCCGCCAAAATCGGCGATGCGTGACCAAGATGGTCAAGAGCTGAGATAAAGGACTCGATTCGTATCCGTGGAAACGTTTTCGCTTTTAAATGACTACTACTGAAGATGGTGGTCGAAGACATTAGACTATTTTTGACCTCTGTACTGTATCTGTAGCATTTCCACTTTGCCTTGTTTGCGTGCTTACAAACACACACACACACATACACACATGTTGAAATGTACAGCTGTATGCTGTGACTGCTATTCCTGAGTGACAATGTGAGCACTGCTGTAGGAGACGGAAGTATCCTGACGGTACAGAAACAGGCAGAGAACTTTGTGTATACTGTAATCTGCTAGTTTGGCTCGTCTTGTATGTTGTTGTTGTATAGGGCAGGCTATTAGTTTATATGAATATTTTGGTGCAGTGCTTCTGTTATAATGTTATGATGCAGTTAATTGTGAGTCAGACGTTCCTTTTGGATCCAGGAAATTGTTTTTGGATGACTTGTAAGATAATGCTGTTGGACGATATACTGGACTCTTGTTTCCTCTGCTAGCATCTGCCATTGCAATGGTGTTCGAAATGACAAGACAGTAAGCTTGATAGTCTATAGAAAATCTCAATTCTGGCTAGTTGCTTGGCAACTTCAACAGTGAAAAAAAAATTGTTTTGTATTGCTTCTATGGTCATTGTATATGTTTTTAGAAGTCTTAATAAAATTAAACAGGCCCATTATAATATAAATAAAAAGAATAGGACAATACAGCTAAGACCAAGAAAGTAAGTCTATCCAAAGTACTATCATCTGGTGAGGCGTTTAAGCGGCTCCCATCTGGTTTTTCATTCAGGTATGTAAATAGCGCGGCTGTGTGGTTGGTGCGTCCAGCCCCTCTTGCAAATCATTTTGGTTTGCCTATCACTCCAGCTGAAGTATGCGCTGTCTGGGTATTTCGTGTCGACCATGGACAATGAACATGCGGACATTTGCCTGCTAGAGGAGACTGATTTGGTTTTACTAGTTTTAATCAGATTCTGTTACTTATTTCTAATCCACGTCTGTTTTTGATTCGTGTGTTTTTCCGTCATTATACAGAGGTTAAGCGACCGTGAATGTAGAGCGCGTCCGTAAGAAGTTCGATTACTGACATTCTGCTGACTTTATGTATAAATTGCTTTTGGTTTGAGTTGCAGTTAGAAAACCTTGTTTCAAGTAAAAGAAATTGGCATTATGTTGTGCTTTCTATGTAGTTTGGGTGATGGAAGGAGAACTTCTTGGTTAGTGTAAAGCCACACACGTTACGCTGCACCAGTGTACCAGGGCATCTTAGCGTGCAGTTGTACACAAAATGTGCAGTTCTAAAAGGATTTGTGCAGTTGTAAAAGCACTTCTCTGCAGTTCGCGCCCTCAGAATTATATAGTACTATGTCCACTTTTTTGAAACATCAACCTAATGCTATATCCGTTATGGCGGTGACATGGGCTATGTCCTCAGCCGTCTAGCTTAACTGGAAACGCTTTGTAAAGCTCATATGCCAGTACAAAATAGTTCTATGTCCATAAATTTGGAAGGTTTTTCAAGGCTATAGAGACACCTGTCCACAACCAATAGAAAGTGTAATTTGTGTCACGTGCTTGTTAGGTGATATGGTCTATGTCCTCAAAAATAACAGCGATTTATGGATGTGTGAAATATTTCTATACAGCGTTATGTCCATGGCCAATAGCAATGAGAGATTAGAACACGTGACCCGGACTTGTTGCCCGAAATAATGGTGACGCTTTGGCAACTTGCAAAAAAACCGAAATGTAGACAATTGTTTTAACCGGCAGTGTGAATCTAAGATTAAAAAGATAGCTTTTAAGAAATATTATAATATTCTGTAAAAAAGTTCCAGCCAAACGGAAATATGACAGTACGACGTCGCTTCAAAATTGCTGTGTAATAGAGTTGCTAATGGACATAGTACGCAATCGTATAGTTTTCTGTGTCCATAATCACGGCATTATTAATACTATACTGCTCTATGTCCAAAAATTGTCACCCCTGCCATAATTTTATATAAATTACTCATATTAAATTTAAATCATGATCAAAATAAACACCATGATCATGCTAGGAAAAAACAGTGTTGGCCGAAAATGTAAATTCAATCGCCATCAATGAAACAGGGAAAAACATTTTCGTTACCAAATCTTAAAATTCGTTTTTCTCGGTTTCGCAAAAAGTGGACATAGAACTATGTAATTCTGGGGGCGCGAGTTGAAACTAGTAAAAAAGTTGTGTCGTCCGATTGAAGGTAATTTACCATGGAGGATGGGAAAGAAAAGAAGGGTTGTGCCGTTCTAAAAATTCCTTAAAAACAGCTTAGCAGTGTACCATCACTAAGGAAAGACAATCTATGAGTAAAGATCTTCAACTGCTTTACAATCCTTCTATGCTTTGAAAGACTAACATATTTGAAAATACGAAACACACGCTCGATTCATTTATTCCTAGTCAAGGATAACAACAGAAAGATAACAACAATGATTATACATATCACTTTGTACAATTCTCAAGTTGAATGGCTGCTTCAATTTTAAAACAAATGGTTTAAAAACAGTGAAAAGATAACACCAACAATTTAAAACACCATAATATTACTGTTTTAATATTACTGCTCTAATATTTTTGTTGGGACCAAAAAACCTTCCACACACTGGTTAGCGAATAACAAACTCGTGGACAAAGTGTTTTTTTTCGCATTACACTTTGCTGAAGCTCAACTTTATTAAATTAATATGAAACTTTCCAAAAATTATTATCAGCTGCTGCTTAAAGAAAACAGTGATTTACAGCCTACATTTCATACTTTAAAAGCATAGGCACTACAGCAGCTCTTTGGATCTTGAGCAACTTCAAGGTCACCCATGTCAAAAGACTGATAAAATCAACTTCCCTCTCAGCTTACTGCTTTATCATTCATTATTGAAACAAATTACAAATTAATCGGATATTTATTTTTTAACAAAACCTCGGCTAATGTATTCAGCTGTAACCTTGATATACCATTTCTGACTTTAACTTTTGTCATTTCACACTGCTGGATACGAAAAAAAATTCCGCAAATTAGACCTGCACCAGTGGCTTAAATATTTCCCAAATTAGCATTAGCATAAAACAGTAACAGTAAGGTGCTACTAAAGGTAGTGTTAGAGGGTAAGCATGATAAGAAAACTGTCCTAACTAAATGTTCCATCTGCAGGTCAGAGCCCCGAATCTAAGAACCCGAAAAGAGCAACTACATCACATTTAGCCATCAACAACGTTATAACGTAAGTTAACTTTGCGTACAAACGACTAATTGTAACAAGTGATTAACATTTACATAATTATACATATGTATGCGAAATTACAATAAATTACTAGTCCTTGCACAACTATTCAACAGCTTGACAAGCTGACACGTATCGACAAATCTATGCACTATTAACAAAGTTTCTCAACAAACAGGAATTCAGTAACACATGAGACCAAAATACAATTTCCTTAACCTACTAAGCCACAAACCTACTGCTAATGACAAGAGACCTACTGCTTTAGGTTTTAAAATGAATTCCATTTTCGACTTGAAATTATTTTGTATTCCTTGATTTCAACGAAAACCTTACGATTTAAAATTTTATATCAAGTGCAGCACCAAAGAATAACGTTACGGCTGCAGCAGTGATACCAAAAGAATCTGGTTATGACTCATTCTTGTGTGCTCTGAAAAGAGAAATGATAAAATTTACACTTTACCAATGAACTGCATTCCCTACCACCCCCCTTCCCCCAATAGCTTTTAATAATTCCTTGTCATTCAAAGGATCAGTGGCTTGAAAATATGCAATCACATCACACATGCAATCGACCAGATCACACACCTCAGAAATCATAATGAAGCGTGCATAATACAACAATTTGAAAATCGAAGAGCGTTGAATACAAATACTTGCCAGTCTTCAAGGGAAACCATTTACAAGAGTTTAATGCAGACAGATCCGAAAAGTTTCAAAGATATAACCGTTCTGCACATGCAAAAGCTGGGAAACAGACAATTCAGTTCTGGTGTACTAGACATCCTGAAAACAACTTCCCTGAAACCTCTATACTGCCTCCCATCCTTCTACACTGCATTATTTACGCACATATTTATCATTTAACGAAAATAAATATATACTTATATTTACATATACACATACATGTAGCATATGCACATGCAAATATACTGATGTATGAAAGTATATATATTTAATTAAACTAATGTAAGAAATACGTATGCATTACCTACATTAAATTTAATGTAAATATACATGCAAGTCAATACTAAGAGTTGTCACACCAGTCACATAGTCGCATTGCGTTATAATTAACAATACACATTTGCCTAAAACTTTTTCCTAAAAGTTCATTAACGGGAGTAAACATTTTAACAAGGATCTCCTAGCAGCTTACAAAGAAAGAACTAAATGAGAAAGCAAAGCTGTGCTAACATGATTTAACGACCGTTACTAACGAGCTATAATGAGCAACGACCTGCTTCGATAATGCCCTACGATCCTTTTCTTTTGTAATGGCAAACAAAAAAACGATTACCTGGGACAAAAGACAATGTGTACGCACCGCGGCGTGAAAACTTAAACATGTATAATATAAGCGATAACAATTAAACCCTAAAGACAATCGGATATAAGTGGCTATATAAGTGTTTCAGCACAAGTAAATATTTTATTTACATTTCCTGGTCACCGGGAGTGTTTCATCCACACTCTGAACGTTACACAGACTTAAAATGGTAAACTACGACTGAGGCATCCAAATTCAGTCTGGATAGGCCGCAGAAGAAAAAAAAACAGGAGAAACATTAATTAGGTTATAACATTGCATACATCGATTCAATGTATATTATAAATACATGTTTAAGCATATCATTCAAAAAACAGACCTTTATAGCCTACTATAATTAACGTCAACTACCGTCAATCAACGAAATCAAGCCTAATAAGAAAATCGAACGCAAAACAATTGACACAACAGTTCCGTTGCCTTTACAATTGATTCATGTTGTACAAGTAGTACTGCAATAACGTGAGCTGCATAAATGTAGCTTTGGCCAAGAAAAAGAAGCAGTACGCCTACAAAGACGTGGAATCTAAATGGACTATTGCAACTCAGTTTGTTCTTAATGAGAAACGTGTCAGCATAAAGCATAATTTTAGCACTTGCCTAATATTTACTTGCCTAATAAAACAATTTACCTAAACAAGGCACAAGCAACGTAGAAACAGTTGCACAGTCATGATTGTCTGAAGGTTATTTCCTAAATTGACAACAACAACAACAATAGCTGTTTTCACTGCTAGAGCAAAAGCTGATGAAGGAAACTGAATGGCGAAGAATTGGATACAATTCTGCCATGATATAATCTGAAATCTCAAAAATGTCAATACCAGTAAGAAGTGAATAAATTTTAATCTTGAGTAGTAAATTAAGAAAACAATATGTTGGGCAGAACAGAGAACTAGACTAGGTGAAAAGTTTTTTAAGAGAAAATTTACCAGCACAAGAACATTACAAGAACATCAAAGGTAACATTTTGTTTTGTACAGAAAGTTGATTTTTTACAGAATTTAATCTCCTTAACACGAAATTCATACATGCGTAAAGAAAGAATTTGACACTCCCTAAGCTATGTTTTATATAAACATTATGGAAAGTTTATGCAAGTTGCAAAGAACTTTGATCTGTTTAGATCAGTCACTTTCTGCCTATACTCAGTATTACAAAAAGTGCTCACAAATTAACTCCCATATGTCTAGTTCTATTCCTTTCCAGTGACACTCTTTACACAAAATGTTCCTCAACAAAATGCTATAACTGCCTAAATTTCTAATAACCCTCATTCTGTTCCAGAGAAGATTTGAACTTCTGAACCATAAAAAACTTAATTTTTCAGATACAGAATAACAATATTAAAAAGTAGCTTGTAACATAAAGTTGGGTACATTTTAAGGACAGTTGCTGACCAGTAATTTAAAACGGAATCAACCAAAAATGAAGTGTTACCTCTTCCTACTTTCCATTCCCATTCTAACAAATTCAGATAACTATTTGACCCTGTTAATCTTTTTCAGCATCCCAACACGGTTTGAGATTGTTCAGTATCCCAACACGGTTCCAGATTTTTCAGCATCCCAACACGGTTCCAGATTTTTCAGCATCCCAACACGGTTCCAGATTTTTCAGCATCCCAACACGGTTCCAGATTTTTCAGCATCCCAACACGGTTCCAGATTTTTCAGCATCCCAACAGGGTTCCAGATTTTTCAGCATCCCAACAGGGTTCCAGATTTGTCAGCATCCCAGCACGGTTCCAGATTTTTCAGCATCCCAACAAGGTTCCAGATTTTTCAGCATCCCAACACGGTTCCAGATTTTTCAGTTGAAAGCTGACCAGCTGCCTCATCAATCATGCTGCAGCAGATCTGAAAATATTAATAACAAATAACAAGATTAGCTGAGACATGGACATAAAGAAAACTGCAAAATAAAGACATTATTTACAGTTAGGAGGAAAAGACAGCAACATCAAAGGTAATTACGAATTATTAAATAGCAACAGTATGAGAATTATAGAAAAATAACTGGGGGTCATCAAGGTCTAAAGTGTGGCTGGACGGTCATGGACGGCAGTCTGGAAAGGTAAGGACATCCAGGCACTTCTTTTTCTACACTTCCAAACACTGGGGGTCAGCCTATGATACACATGGAGTTTGGGTGTAAAAAGAAGATTCTACTACGGAGCCCTAAGAAAGACTAAGGGGTTGAACCCCTCAACACAAATAGTCAAGCCACATAAAATTGAAACTCAAATTCTTAATATGAAATTTTGAATACCAACGAAAGCATTTCTTCAGTTCAGCATTCTTTATATGGCGCTTAGATATTCATTCATTCAATCATTAAGTGCATTTGTATTCGCACCTGTTCAAGGGGACTACTCAGACGCGCTCCCAACCCCAGCACAGCAAAATACAACTGTCTTAAGATGACAGAGAAATTCCTGAGAAGAAGTTCCAGAAAGGGAGCAGAGCATCAACTTCACTCCATTTCAGACATCGGCCTTAAATAGCGCAGTTGCTCAAAATTCAAGTCCATTAAGCGATTACGGCTTTTAAAATAAATTTCAGATCACTATCGATGGTACTTAAAAAGAAGCAAGCAGTATGGAAGCGGAAGTACCACTGGCTTCTGATATTCTGCAGATGAATTAATCGAGTGGCTGGGAGGGTTATGTTTGCACGGTCAAGTCTGAATTAATATTCATGTTGTGTTTGGCAGCAACATCATAATTACGTGTGACGTCAAGCGTGAACAAGGCGGAGCAATGAATGCCTCACAATATCTGAAATCCAGTGAGTCGTAACTCCAGCATAGCTCTTTTCTGGCCAACTCCAAATATTGACTTGACCTCTGCACACTGCTGGTGGCTGGTGGAGACAAGCCGATAACATGACCAGCACTTGAATGATCCCGTCCAATAATAATTATTGGATGGCCTTGTGCATGCAGCATACCTTATTGTTTTGTTAATGAGAAATAACAGTATCTTAGCAATATATTTTGATAATGTGTTTTGTACAAAATACTAAAAAAACATTTAAAGTAATTTAAGTATAAGCCCTGTATTTAAAATATAAGTACAAAGTGCATAATACTGACTTAGCTTTTGTGGGCGTTGTAGAAGTTTCGAGATTACAATTACGATTAGATAGTGTTCAAAGCAATACTACAGAAAAGATAATTACTTAAGGCATAGCTATACTTTACCTATATTCTGTGGAAGTACTGTATTTTAAATATTAGCATTTAAAATACTGTCCACATACGTCTTTTCCCAAAGGTGCTAGATATTGCAATAACAACAGCTGAGATTAAATCCTAGCCATGTCCTTTATGGATGTCAGTTTAAAGCGACATAACTATAAAATTCCTCCATTCACAGCTCACTAACCGTACAGCTAACTCCACTTTAAAAATCCAACATGGCCATTAAGTGAAACACTAACTTCTAAATTGAGAAATATATCGAACACTTCGTTCACTACTTACCACTTCACACTGTCACTCATTTCTAACCCACGGTCACTTTCGTTGAAATGAGCATCTTTCTACCCTAAGACACACCACCTACCACCTAGTCCCAAATGCTAACTGCCACTGGCAAAGCCTATATCCAAATATGTCTATGCAGAGCACTGACGAGTCCTTGAACCGATACGCGGCCAGATCGATCAAACGATAGGCGCGATGTACAGCAGAAGGCGAGGGCGTTCACTGGGGGAACGATATCCTTGACGTCAAGGGCTACCCAGGCCAAGGCCGGTCGATCACACCGTCGGAGAGAGAGAGCACGGCGGCCTTCGATTATGTATGCATGAGCTCGCTCGCTCCCAGGCACCTGAAAAATCGTTCTAATCAAGGCTAAAACTCACCCCAATTTCGAAGCAGGGTGCAGTTCATCACATACGATCCGTAGCCCCGGTCAAATCACGGCAACTGTGCGGCCTCTGGTAAAATTAGAGGACGCCGTTCTTCCACCAAACAGCTGGAAACACCACCACCATCTAACCCATCCAACTCCAGTCATCCATCACTATCCGTCATCAACACACACTGCGCATGTGCAGTGCCCTACTTGCCGATGACCTATTTTACCGACGTAACGTTGCGCATGTCTGTTGACATCGCTGGGAACGGAGACAATCGCATCGCGTGCAAATCGTGATGCCGACCTGTATGTATATTCGTTTAATTTAAAATCAAACAATTCCGCACCCGGTTACATGTAAAAAATGTAAAATAAAACACAGAAATAATAATAGAAACTTAAATTAGAAAACGAGTCTTTGTCGTACGTCCTAAGAGACCTCGACCAAACTCACGCTTTGAATTGAATTTTTTGTGTAGACCTTGCGAGTGGCATTTGAAAAAAAGTAATTTGCAGTTGCTCCTCCAGTAATGGTAGGGTGCGATGTGTAGCGCACATAATCTATTATTTATTTTTGCCTTAATAGTGGATAGCAGGTGGATAGCATTCTGGGAAGGATCTATTAATAGCGTATGCGTTGGACTCCGCCCAGAGACCTTGGACTCCGCCTTCGAGGTGTTTCCGAGTTCTGACCCGCGCCACGAGCGGCTCGAGCCAAAGTTGTGTCCAAGGTGCGTGGATTGATCTTGTACCGTGTCGTTTGAAGAGTCGACACCAGAGGGACGTAGGCTCTAGCTAGGATATATTTATTTATTTGGCATAAATTAGTCACAATATTATTGCATCGATGGGAGCCCGGTATAGGGCCTAGTAGCACAATGGATAACACGCTGGCGTAGAGCGCCAGAGGTAGCGAGTTCGAGTCCCCGTTGGGCGGATTTGCTTTGTAGGCTGCTATTAGCGCCATGCATTGCAGGCTAGCTGTCTGCTCCGTTAGTTTAGTTAAGATTTGTGTACTATTCTGTGATCTCCGTCCTTGTGAATTGTTTAAATTGCATAATTGTAGGCCTACACTGTAGGGCCCAACCGGTTGCGGTCTGTCAACCGGATTGTTGAATAAAGAAATATAAAAAGAGTGAAGTTATGAATTGTAACCTTTTGGCGCCAAACGTGTATGATGTCTATAGGCCTAG
Organism: Lumbricus terrestris; assembly: GCA_949752735.1. NCBI lineage: Eukaryota > Metazoa > Annelida > Clitellata > Crassiclitellata > Lumbricidae > Lumbricus > Lumbricus terrestris. The sequence continues at coordinate 37,959,950 of OX457037.1, read as the reverse complement.
ATCTACTCCTCGAGGCCTCGAGATCCTCGATCCAAGGTCAAGATTAAACCTACAGAAGATTCAAAGGTAGACAACTCGATCACAACTACAAGTGTAAATGCAATTTGAGCATGCATGCCAGCATTGCCAGAGAAGAAACATATGTGTGCTTAATAGCCTACGATCATGGGCAGAGTTTGGTTTCCGCTCTTGGAGGGGCTAAACTTGCCGCTAAAGTCTTCTTGGGGGAGGCTAAGCCCGGGAAAAAACACCATTGATGAATCTGGGTTTTCTTGGGGAGGGGCTTAGCCTCCCTAGCCCCTGAAAACTCCGCCCATGCCTACGATCAATTATTTTAACCTACGATTCATTTGATTAGGCTAAGAGCCTAAGACAGCCTAGCCTATAGCCTACAGTAACTCACCTCTGAAAACGAGGGTATACAGCGTATACAATACGTACTAACATCACAAAGACTAAGTGTGAATACGCAGAGGAAGGCGATTTTTGAAGAAGAAGAAGAATTCATAAAAATTTATAAGGATTTCGGGCCAAAAATCATTGGAAAACCATCTGATGGCTAAAAAACGTCGCCAGAAATTTTGACGAGTAAAAAAAGGCCGTCAGAAAAGTTTTGCCGAAAAAGTCGATCTTTGTCGGCGGCAGCGTGTAGGCCTATATATGTAGCGAACCAGGTTGCTACAAGCTACCTTACTTATTTACTTAAGTAAGGCCGCTATTTCTATTACGAATTCATGGGTGCTATGCTTAGCACTGATCGATGCGGTCATCGCTATATTTAGCTTCCCATGCATTTTTCAATGGAACTTTCCGCCACGTGCGATTTTTGATTGGTTAGACATCACGCGATGTTTTAGGCGCCAAGAAGCGCTCTCTTGCGGCAAATTAACGCGCAAACCTTCAGTCGGGCAGCAGAATTGAACCGGCTAAGACCTACGCTTGTGGAAATCGTGAAACGTGGTGAAATTGATGGTATTTTCGATTCTGGCAAGTTTTCTCAGGTAGAAGACGAGGTTCTTCCGATGTCTTGTGAATCGATGTGTAATTAAGAAGATTTCCGGCAACGATTAAATTAATAATACGCTTCCGACGGAGAAATTCTGGCATCGGCCGACGACTCAATAACTTTCTACAGGACGGAAAACGGTGGATCGGCTGTCCTAAAATATCAATGGGAACAGGGAAGTATAAGCAACCTAATCTATAGAGCTCGAACCTGAACTAAGTGCAATTAGATAAAACTTGTATCGCTATTTTGGTGCAAATATTAGTTGTGGTGTATTCAGTCTGTGAACTGATCGGATAGGTGTGAAATAGTCAGTCTGTGAACTGATCTGATAAAACTTAAGCTAGTCGAGAGACATAGGCGTTTTAGGAAGGCCTTAATAGTGAATCTTTAATATTGTTTCTATTTTATCGGCTGTGTAAATAATTGCTAATGAACGACAGACAGTCGCTTGATTGATTCTACAATAAATGAAACTTAAATAGAGAACTGTGAAGTGATTTCTGCTATCGAATTATAATGGACTCCGACGGGGAAACGGACAGTGTCTTAGGGACAGGACAAGAGGAAGATGAGTTATGTCCGAGAGAAACCCTTGAGTTGGGGACTACAGACAATACTGATGACTTAGACCCTGCTGTATTACAGAAGCAAATGACTACAATAGAACAGTTTATGGAGCGCCAGAGTAGCATTTTAACCGGTCTAGCCGAAGAGCTGAATCTAGTTTCCATGCAGCAAGCCCAATTAAGTTCCCGCCAGAAAGAATGTGAAACAATGGTGAAGTCGGTAGCTGAAGGTAAAGTTGGTGATGGAGCTTGGGGAAAAGTTGAGGAATCGAACCCAGATAAGCACCCATTTAGTGGGGCTGTTGTGAGCTTAACAGCCACCGCTGACATATGTCCAATATCGGCCCATCCTGAGGAATTTGGTAACCAGAGAAGCTCACACCCTAGGTTAGGATTCGAACCCGCTACCATTGACACCAAAACCCTTGACCTAGGACCCAGCTTTCCTCAACCGCGCTTAAGGGGGTGCGCAACAGTAGAGCCCATTAATTTGGGGGCGGAAACGGTAGGACAGGCGGCGCCCCCGCGCGTCACAATTGGTTCCAGCAAGTGGGATGAAGCTACAAAAGGTCATGGGTCAGAGGGTAAAATAATAATGGATCCCAGATTTAGTAGAGCAGAAGATTTATGGGAAGAAGTGGAAAATGGAAAAGAAAATTTTTCACAAGATGATCCAAGAAGAATGGATGTACAGATGAAATACTTTGGTGCTAGACCAAAGGATTTACAAGGTCAAGGTCAAAAGGTAAATGACTTACAAGGTCAAAAGGTAAATGATTTACAAGGTCAAGGTCAAGGTCAAAGAGTAAATACAACTGACATGTTGCATGGTCAAGCAATGTATTATTATGATACAAATGTTTTGTATAGAGATTTTGACTTTGAAAATTACATGCGTCGAAAACAAGATAAATTAGTTAGAATTGGAATCGAAAATAAATCTGAAGACGATGATTCAGAAGTTACCGACTTGCGAGCGCTACATAAATTCGAACTAGAAACAAAAGCGTTAGGCGTTCGGCAAAAAGATAGTAAAACTTGTACTAATCCTAGATTTTTAGTTTCAGATGGAAAAATGGGGGATTCTTCGTTGCTGAGCGACGACCACGTGGGAACATGGGATGCACATCCTCACCGGTCATCAGCGACTGCTACCCCATGGGCTGCCACCTTCACCCCCTCGTCGGTTCCTGAAGCAGAAAAATCCCGGTCACCGAGTAAAACGCTGTCACAAGTGACCGCTTCAGTCACCTCGGCTGCTTCTGATGTCCTGTTCTGCGAGTCGAAAACAGAACCCGGAAGAACCCTCCCAGTCTTCGCATCAGTTCCTCAGATGTTCGCGTACACATCTGCTTCGAGTCGACCGATCATGTCCATGGTGTCCCTGTCGTCGGAAACTCGAGTCACGCACAGCAATGAATACATACATTGGGCAACAGGTCAGCCCATGTATGCGCCATACAGTCAGAAGATGGTTCCACCTGTTCCAGTCTTCCCTGTCTACGCGGAAGCAGTTTCTCTTCCGATCCAGATGCAACCGTGGCCCATGACGAGCACAGTTCTGGAAAACTCTGTGAAGGTCATGCAACTGCATCCATCGTCAGAAAAGCTCAGTTCAGCCAGTGTGAACTGTCAAGATAACTGTCTGAAAACAGCTGAAGGAAAGACAGTCAGTCTTTCTTTCCCAGCAGTGCAAGTTGCTGCTGAAAGTCGAGCATCAACTGGTGGTCATGCAACTCCATCAACCAACACAGAACAAGAAGAAGCTGCCGACTCAACAAGGGAGAAGGTGAGATCGCACATGAAGCTAGGTCATTATAATGGAAAAACGTCGGTAGAGGTGTTCCTAAAAAAATTTGAGGTGTGTTCCAAGAACAATCGATGGACAGAAGACGAAAAACTAGCACAACTGACCTGCGCACTGGACGATCCTGTAGATCAACTTCTCTATGAATTTGACTCTGACACAATCACCACATGCGCCGACTTGATGGACAGGTTAAGGCTAAGACATGGGAGCACTGACCAAATGGTTTTGTACCAGACTCAACTAAGTGCTCGCAGACAGAAGGTAGGAGAAGATCTGGGTTCTTTAGTCCAAGACATAAGACGATTAATGATTCTGGCATTTCCAGGACCGAGGTCAACACACAGTGAAACTATAGCGATCAAAGCTTTCCTTGATGCCTTACGAGATAAAGAGCTAGCCTTAAAAGTGAGAGAGAGGGAACCGGTCACCCTAGACAATGCATACAAAACGGCCATGAGACTGGAAGGCTACCGCAGAGCTGATGAAGATGGCATGGACCGCCAAGAACGACGTCCAGGCCGAGTCAAAATTGTGAAGGAAAGTAATGAAACGGAAGATTGTGATACGAAAGAATTTCGCGAAGACATCGCCCGTCAATTAAAGCAATTGAGTGACAGAATGGACTGCTTGCTAAATACTCCATCGACCGAAAGACACTATCCGCCATGGCAACCGCAACGCACCTCTTCAGCATGGAGAGGCACAAACTATAGGAATCAACGATGGAGTCAGAAACCGAATGAAAACTACCGAAGAACAACTCCTGACAACCGACGCTGCTTCGAGTGCAACCAGGTTGGACATTTGGCCCGGGTTTGTCCTCGCAGAATAACCTCTTCGTCAACTGGAGAGCAAGATGAACCTGAAGGACCTGGGGTGAGTAACGCTAGACATGTAAAAGGAAACAGTGACGCTTATCTGTCCGTGACAATTAGAGGGAAGAAATTACTAGCTTTGTTAGACTCTGGCAGTGAAATGACATTATGCCCTGCGTCGTTAGTGGACTCGAAAGAAATTATCGGTTCCAGTCAACTATTACAAGCTGCTAACGGGTCTGCAATTCGTGTAATGGGAGAAACTGTACTGAAACTGAAAATCGAAGATCAGGCCTTCGAAATTCCTTGTCTGGTAACTGAGCAGGTTACTGAACTGATCCTCGGTCTCTCTTGGATGGTGAAAGAAAATGTCATGTGGCATATGGGGAAAAGATGGGTCCTCGTGCGGAACTTCTGGTTCACCGTTCATGGTAAAACCCGTTCAGGACTATGTCGTAAAATAATCGTTTCTCGTGATGTTCAAGTGCCATCAAATAGTGAAATGGACATAACGACACATGCAGTATTACCAAACCTGAAGGCGGTAACCACCCAATGGGCTGTCAGACCTCAACTGTTGGACTCCGGGCTCATTCTAGCAGGGACCCTGCTCCCACACCGGACTTTTGATCTGCCACTCAGAGTCATGAATCCGACCAGTCGACCCATCTGGATAAAGAGAGGAATCCAATGCACCGCCGAACCGGTTATCGTAGCAGACGAAGAGCCGCTTGCAACGACCGATTCCGCTTGTGCAGTCATCACTGAGACATCGAGGAAGCAAACCGAAGAGGATGTTACCGAGATTCTGGCCCCGCTATGGGAAGAGATTGCAGCTGATGTGCCGGAGGGAGTACAGCAAAGATTACAGGCAATCATCTTAGAAAATCAGAAGGCCTTCTCCTTAAATGAATGGGACTTGGGTTTCACCGATGCGATTCAACACGAGATTGAGACGGGGACCGAAAGCCCTGTTAGACAATCGCTGCGGCGGCAACCCATGTCCGTACTACCTACCATCGACGAACAAGTAAATCAAATGTTGCAGCAAAGACTCATTGAACCCTCCGCTTCCGCTTGGGCCAGCAATGTGGTTATGGTCACGAAGAAAGACGGTACCCCGAGGTTTTGTGTGGACTACCGCGCGGTGAACACTAAAACCCGGAAGGACGCCTACCCCCTTCCCCTCATAGGCGAAAGTCTTGACGCTTTGGCCGGGGCAAGGTGGTTTAGCACTTTCGACCTCCGTGCGGGTTACCATCAGGTAGCGGTACATCCAAGAGACCGGCATAAGACGGCTTTCATCACTAGAAGAGGAAGCTTCCAGTTTCGGGTCTTACCATTTGGCCCCTGCAATTCGCCGGCCACCTTTTCACGAATGATGAACCTAGTAATGGCTGGATTGAATTTCGAGGTATGTCTCATCTACCTTGACGACATCATTGTTTTCGCCGAAGACCTGGAGACGCACCTGAACCGACTAAAACAGGTGCTGGAGCGTCTAGCCAAGGTGGGACTGAAATTGAAACCGTCCAAATGTCATCTGCTACAACGACAAGTACTATTCCTAGGACATGTGATCAGCGAGCAGGGAATCACGACCGATCCGGAAAAGACAGTTGCTGTGCGGAGCTGGCCGACTCCGAGAAACCTTAGGGAAGTCCGAGGCTTTATCGGATTGTGCTCGTACTACCGGAAGTTCGTCCCTGACTTCTCTAACATCGCTAAACCGCTGCATGCCCTGACAAGGAAGGGGTGTCGTTTTCTCTGGTCTGAAGAGTGTGAAATGGCCTTCACCCAGTTGAAGCAACTTCTTATCGAGGCACCAATACTGGCTTTACCATTGGACGACGGAATGTACGTCCTTGACACTGATGCATCAGGAGAGGCCATAGGAGCTGTTCTATCGCAAATCCAACGAGGACAAGAACGAGTCATTTGCTATGGAAGCCGCCTCTGTTCGAGAGCTGAGCAGAATTATGATGTAACGAAAAGAGAGCTTCTCGCAATCGTACATTTCTTAAAGACCTACCGACAGTACTTGCTGGGGCACCGTTTTCTCCTTCGAACAGATCATTCGGCGCTTCAATGGTTGAGGAGAACCCCTCTCCCCATCGGACAGCAAGCGCGCTGGTTAGCCATCACAGAAGAATTTGAATTTGACATTCAGCACCGGGCAGGGACGGCACACCGAAACGCAGACGCTATGTCCCGCATTCCACCACAAATACAAGCTGTTCGGGAACTGCGAGACTTCTCGAATGGGCTAACTGGCTTACCAATGGATTGGAACAGGACTGTCATGCGTGACGAGCAAAGAACCGATGCTGATCTGGACTGGGTGATTCAGAAGAAGTTGGACTCAAGCGATCCGCCTTCTTACGAGGAAGTAAGGAGTCAGAGTGGAGCCGTAAAGAACCTAATCTCCCAATGGCCGCAGTTGGAGTTGAGAGATGAACTGTTGGTACGGAAATGGCTGGATGCAGAGGATGGCAACGTCGCTAACTACCAGTTGATTCCACCTCCTAACCGTCGGTTAGCGTTGATTCAGCTGTCCCACGAAGGAATAACTGGAGGACACCTGGGAATCAAACGAACCTTGTCCCAGTTACAGAAGAGAGCCTACTGGCCCGGGTGGCGAGAGGACGTTCGGATGGCACTGAGGCGATGCACGCCTTGCGCCCAATACTTCAGAGGCAAACCGCCCAAGCAAGGTCGACTACAGTCAATGGCCGTAGGAGCGCCCATGGAATGCCTCGGAGTAGACATCACCGGACCGCATCCCACCTCCAGCAAAGGACACCGTTATATCCTGACGGCTGTCGATCACTTCACGCGCTGGGCGGAGGCGCATCCGATCCGCAACCAAGAAGCAGCGACCGTGGCCCGTGTCCTCGTGAAAGAAGTCTTCTGCCGGTTCGGGTGCCCGCGGCAGATTCTGACGGACCAAGGGCCCTGCTTCGAGGCGGCCGTGTTTCAGGAACTGTGCCGTCTCCTCCAAATCGACAAGATCCGTACCACCCCCTATAAGCCGAGCACGAATGGCGCGGTCGAAAGATTTCATCGGACCCTGAACGCCCTCCTGGGAAAGGTGGTAGCCCAGAATCAGAAAGACTGGGATGTGCATCTGCCCTACGTCCTGGCCGCCTACCGAGCCAGCGAGAATGAAAGTACCGGATTCACTCCGAATCGGTTGTTTCTGTCAAGGGAATTGTGCATGCCTATTGATTTAGTGCTTGGGGATGTGCGGGACATGAATACCTTGTTAAATGTGGATGATTTTGTTGCTAATCAAATTGAAAATGTACAAACCGGTTTTAAAACTGCCAGGAAAGTTATGCAGCGCCAGGCTACCACTAGGAGCGCCCGCTACAACCTGAGGGTCAAACCGGCTACCTTTGCCATTGGGTCTTGGGTTTGGTATTTCTACCCGAGGCGACGACCCGGGGTAAAGGAAAAATGGAACAAACCCTATACTGGACCCTACCGAGTTATGGCACAACTGGGTCCTGTCCTGTATAAAATACAGAAGTCGGCCCGATCACAGGTTAAGTTAGTTTATGTCGATAAACTAAAACGATACGAAGGAGAAACCCCTAGAGACTGGGAGATGGACCTTATCCCTGACCTGGTTGAACCAGTTGACCTGGAGGTTTTGGCGAATGCCAATGATTCGGGCGAAGAAGAAGAGGTAGCCCCTTCGAGACCGCGTAGGACCATTGTACCGCCCCGTAGGTATAGAGAATAGCGTAATGTGATGTAATGTGATATGATAGGGTGGTCCTGTCGCATAATGGCGACAAGTAGGTGAATAGAGAATAGAGTCTTCTCTGCTTTAGTTGTGTTTTGATGATATTATATGTGGCCTTGAGATGTAGGTTTACATTTTTATTTTAATGTGCGTTGATATATTGTGCTTTCTTACTGTGTAAAAATGTGAAAGTTGATTACAGTGATGAAGTGTAATATGATGATATAGGTTATGTGAGAATGCATAGTTTTATTAGCGTGAAGTGTAGCTTAAGTGTTTCAGATTATATGTGTGTCCTCTGATGATAAAAGTAACTATGTAGATGAGATGAATAATAAAGAAATGGGATAAATAAGAGATAACCAAGTAAAGATACTTGTACTTGTCTCGTGTAGAATCCCTCCAGGTCGTGTAATGGCGACGAGAGTAAGCGATGGGAGAATAGAATCTTCTCTGTTTTATTTGCTTTTTGATGAGATGTAACTATGTGATGTGGGAATACATTGTTTTATTTTCTTGTGCATAAATGCTGTGCTTTCTGATGTAAGCTAGTTGACTATAACTATGTGAAAATGTTTACAGTAAGTGTTTAGTAGCAGTTACAAGAAAGTAATGTAGAGTGATGTGGTGCTACAAGGACATTTAGTAAGTATTAGCTCCAGCGTAATGCTTAAAGGGTAGTCCTTTAGTTTGAAATAAAAAGGGTAGTTTTAAACTCAGTATAAATATTTGAATTGCTTCTTGTTGCCACGAAGAAGGGCAGATTTTGAGCTTGTATGTAAATTGCATAATAATGATTGCAAGTTAAAAAGTTATGATTATAATATGCTATGGTAGAAGTAATTAGCACTCTGCGTGGTGATTGAAGGATAACCTTGTGTGATTGACTGACTGAGTAACTTGATGAATGACTGGTTAACTTGGTGATGATGTGGTGCTAGATTGTGTGGTAAAGTTGAGTAGAGCACCTAATTGTAAGCATCGCCCTGAGAGTTAGTGAATAAGTTGGATTATAGACTTAGAGGCAGAATCACTGTAGTAGGCAGTGGAGATTGCATACAATGGTGAAGCTGTGCCTGTGGATTAGTGACGAGATGAATTCGTCCAGTCTTAGACTACTTCCTGCAGGGGTTGTAATGTAATAGACTATTATAGGATATGGGAATAAATCCTTTATGCCTTGGGTATGCTTAACTGAGCAGTAATGCCTAAATTGTTCCAGGTAGCCTAGCCTTGCTGTAATGATGAAACGTGTGCATGTTGGTATGCATTATTATTAGTTGCCTAAGGTTATGATCTGATGTTGCTTACTCACTAGCAGTGGCTTTGGTATAGACAGGAAGAGAGCCTGTAAAACCCAGCATAAGTGTAAATTGCTGTAATGTTTGGCTTGGTGAATGGGTGAACCTTGGTTTCGGATTGCAGTAGAAAAGATGGTTTGTGGATATCAAACATTGCCTAAGAGATAGAGTATGGTAGTATGTATGAGAGCGACTGAGTGTGCTTGAAGATGCATTTCCCATTTTGTGGCTTTTGATGACAAGTTTAAATGGATTATGGCCTCAGACTCTTGTGTACCTGAGATTTAGTATAGTATCATAACCATAAAATTGTGTAAGGTATTGATTCTTCTATAGCGATTCTTGTTGATTGTGATTATTATATGCGAAATTTTGTATAGCGCCACTGCTGTATAAAAATGTAATAACGGATTAATATAAGATTTGGCGCCGGAACATGACTACATGTGTTAAGAGGACTTTCTCTCGCTAGGGTTCCGTGCAATTGCTGGAAGTAGTGTGTAGTTAAGCTTCATTGTGGGTAATTGCTAAAAGTAGTTAAGCTATGTGATTGTAACTATGTGTAATTAATGGGGTTACGTTAAACGATTACTCTTCCTCTTACAGACCGAAACAACCAGTGGCATGGAAGATAAGATTGACATCTTGGATTTGATATCCCCGTGGGTAGGAAGTCATGAGGAAGCTGAAGTGGAACAGAAGACTGACCCAACAATTGAGATATCATCAGAGGAAGTTTCAGCTGCAGCGAGTCCAACTCCGTCGGGCTGTAATATGGTGGAATCTGTTGAGGAACTACCCGACTCCATGTCGAACAGTGAAGGCGTAGTACAACCCTCGTTAGGGTCAGGTCCGGATAGTTTGAGTATTCTGGGGCAGCTTCCGCAGCGGACAGCCTCTCTACTGGAACTAAATGAGCTGCCTGGTGACAGTCAAACTCCCAGCAGGTTGGAAATGATTGGGGTAAGCTGGATGTTGGTGCGATACTTCTACGAAAGGGGACCGTTAGAATTTGGACGGACAGAGTTAGATGCTCTGTTAGAGTCGACACCCGCCCTCTTGACCTGTGCTGAAACTGTGCCCATTGTGGTGGCTACCATTCACACGGTGGCAACTGTGCCCAGGATCCTAGACGTGATAAATCGTTGGAGGAGGGAGGTAGGAGATCCTACTCCTGAGTCGGCCTACGGGCAGGGGAATGGTCTCGCACTAACCCCGTGGAAAGAGGAAAATCTGTGGACTTTCAGAACCTGGACCTTAGCCATGGAAGTATCCCACCGGTTCTTAGCCCAAACGACCACCCTTTCCGAGGAAGTGTTCCTCGCGTCACTAACTGACCTGCTAGACCCTGTTGGTCGAGAGTGGTGGAAGGTAGAAACGATAGTTACAACGCTGTTTACTATTAAGAAGGCCGCATGGTTCTGGCCATTCCTCGTTTAACGCTATCGAGTTGGTTGTAAGCAGTGATGTTACCGCTTAAACGTACCAGGCTCCTATAATTTAGTATCGAGGAATCTAGCATATAACACTAGTCGTGAAATGAAGATATGATTTCAATTGGTTATTTTATGTGGACTATACAATTGTGTTACTGAGTTGTATTGGAAATGCTATGTCCTGCATTGCTATGTTTTACCTTTCCGAGATATCATTGCTATATGATGTATGTAATCTGATGGCAGGTAGGCCTATTAATGATAAAAACTGTGACAGTTTATGTGAATGAGGAGATTAGTAAGACTTTGTTGGTCAGTGTGAAGACCTCGATTAGTTAAGAGCTGTTGTTGGGCATATGTGAACCCTTATGACTGACTAATAATCAGTCATTGTACAAATTTGTATGCCAATTGATGCAACTTCTGAGACATTGTGAGCTGTAGCATGCTAGATGATATACAAGTACTATGTATCCGGTTCGAGCTCTGAAGTATTATTAAATTTACCAGGGTACTGGTAAATTTAAGAGTAAGTTGTGGGGGGTGTAGCGAACCAGGTTGCTACAAGCTACCTTACTTATTTACTTAAGTAAGGCCGCTATTTCTATTACGAATTCATGGGTGCTATGCTTAGCACTGATCGATGCGGTCATCGCTATATTTAGCTTCCCATGCATTTTTCAATGGAACTTTCCGCCACGTGCGATTTTTGATTGGTTAGACATCACGCGATGTTTTAGGCGCCAAGAAGCGCTCTCTTGCGGCAAATTAACGCGCAAACCTTCAGTCGGGCAGCAGAATTGAACCGGCTAAGACCTACGCTTGTGGAAATCGTGAAACGTGGTGAAATTGATGGTATTTTCGATTCTGGCAAGTTTTCTCAGGTAGAAGACGAGGTTCTTCCGATGTCTTGTGAATCGATGTGTAATTAAGAAGATTTCCGGCAACGATTAAATTAATAATACGCTTCCGACGGAGAAATTCTGGCATCGGCCGACGACTCAATAACTTTCTACAGGACGGAAAACGGTGGATCGGCTGTCCTAAAATATCAATGGGAACAGGGAAGTATAAGCAACCTAATCTATAGAGCTCGAACCTGAACTAAGTGCAATTAGATAAAACTTGTATCGCTATTTTGGTGCAAATATTAGTTGTGGTGTATTCAGTCTGTGAACTGATCGGATAGGTGTGAAATAGTCAGTCTGTGAACTGATCTGATAAAACTTAAGCTAGTCGAGAGACATAGGCGTTTTAGGAAGGCCTTAATAGTGAATCTTTAATATTGTTTCTATTTTATCGGCTGTGTAAATAATTGCTAATGAACGACAGACAGTCGCTTGATTGATTCTACAATAAATGAAACTTAAATAGAGAACTGTGAAGTGATTTCTGCTATCGAATTATAATGGACTCCGACGGGGAAACGGACAGTGTCTTAGGGACAGGACAAGAGGAAGATGAGTTATGTCCGAGAGAAACCCTTGAGTTGGGGACTACAGACAATACTGATGACTTAGACCCTGCTGTATTACAGAAGCAAATGACTACAATAGAACAGTTTATGGAGCGCCAGAGTAGCATTTTAACCGGTCTAGCCGAAGAGCTGAATCTAGTTTCCATGCAGCAAGCCCAATTAAGTTCCCGCCAGAAAGAATGTGAAACAATGGTGAAGTCGGTAGCTGAAGGTAAAGTTGGTGATGGAGCTTGGGGAAAAGTTGAGGAATCGAACCCAGATAAGCACCCATTTAGTGGGGCTGTTGTGAGCTTAACAGCCACCGCTGACATATGTCCAATATCGGCCCATCCTGAGGAATTTGGTAACCAGAGAAGCTCACACCCTAGGTTAGGATTCGAACCCGCTACCATTGACACCAAAACCCTTGACCTAGGACCCAGCTTTCCTCAACCGCGCTTAAGGGGGTGCGCAACAGTAGAGCCCATTAATTTGGGGGCGGAAACGGTAGGACAGGCGGCGCCCCCGCGCGTCACATATATACTCACCTCAAAAATTCAGAATACACCTCTGTTCACCAGGTCTGCCACAGATGAACAGTATTTCGATTAAACTTGCAGGCTTATAGCTCTGGCGAGTAATAGAGCCTACGTACCGTCTTTAAAAGTTAGTCCAGATCAGTGCGTGCAACGTTGTTGAGCCCAGTAGGCCTATAGACCTACGACATTATGTTAAAGTTCGTGGTACAACGTACTTGTCCCGAGTTTATTGTGCAACAATAAGGTTTGTTAAGTGTAGGCCTATAGCATATCTATAGGCAGCGCTTAAAGTGTGGAAAAATAAGTGCCTGGACGCCCCTTATCTTTCCAAAAGAAGTGCCTGGACGCATAGATTGAGTATTCGTGACTTTTGGGTTTAATATTCGTAAATATTCGTGAATATTAAGATTTTTTAATATTCGTAAATATTCGCAAATATTCGTTAACGGATTAAAGTGAACCATCGAAACTGCAATGTTACCCGGTAGAGCAGTTTAAGTTTCTGTTTGTCTCCATGACATTCACTCGCATTCAGGGCAAGGCTGAATTAAAATATGCGATGCGCTTATTATGCTGAGAACTGGATAAGTTTTGCTTGTAATCTGGTACTATTATTTCTTGCGTTGGCATTTATATTTACTCATCCTGCTACACTTATGTAAAACAACTTCATCGATTTGCAGTTACTATTATAGGCAGTTAAAGTTTATTTATAATTTATATCCTATTAATTGCTGCTACTTGCCAACTACCATCGGTGGCTCTGGCGCGTCTTTTCAGTTGGGTAGGATGGTCAGAAGTCAGACTAACATTAAGTATTGAATGTGATATGAATGCCGCATGGCCACATTGGCCAGACCCAGCAGAGACCTTGAAGTTTTTAGCCTAATAATAAATCTACTAAAGTTATTGTCACTTACTGATACAGGCTTTTGCGCAGGCTATCTCAATTTTGTACAATTCATTCAGTGAAAGTTAAACATTTTCATAAATAACGAAATAAGAATTAAGAATAAAGAATTTCTTGAAAGCACAAGAAAACAGAATTTCTTGAAATAACATAATATTTTACGAATATAATATTCGTTGGCAATTTTAATATTCGTTAATATTCGTGAATATTTGAAAATCTTAATATTCGTAATATGCGAATACTCAATCTATGCCTGGACGCCCCTTACCTATCTAATCATTACTGGCCAATAAGTGGCTGGACGGCGTTCAAATTTTAAAATAAGTGCATGGACGCCGTCCATGACCGTCCAGCCACACTTTAAGCCCTGTCTATAGGCTATCCACTTAGCCTATAGGCTATATATTTATAGGGCCTATATAGGTTACACCAATCCCGGAAAACTGGGATCAATCCAGGACAGTATACGATTCCGGGATATTGTCATGGTTGTGGCAGCCCTAAACCGCTGTCCCTCGATCATTAGACTAATGTCAAAATCAGTAGAATCTTAAACAATGGGGTTGGTTACGCTGCATAGGCCTATATAGTAGGGCATAGTGACGATAACGGATCATGTTTGGCATATATTAATTTGTTGCTCCTATCTATAGGATAGTGTCTGGTATAGAAATTTTGTTTCTGACATGCTGCTTAACTTTGCCGCCATGGCCCTGAAGTTATTCGAGTACACCGTACTATTGAGCAATGCATTGACACTGCAAAAATTCTACTATTTTCTTATCTGAAATAGTAATTAGGCTTAAAAATAGGAATATTGTGAGTCACATTTTATGGCACTGCAGGTGAATAATTTGTTTGGCAATTCCGACATCTATGAGCTACAAACAAGGGGTCGTCCATAAACCACGTCACGCACTTTAGGGCGATTCCCCTTGACCCCTCGTCACACGTTAAAACAAAAGTCATATGATATCTAGCAATGGACCGTCACAAATCGTCATAGATGTGTAACCACTGACCCTCTCCCCTCCAGTTATGTGACGTCATTTAATGCAATATTCTAACTTAAAAAAATGAAAAAAATCATTAAGGTTGAAAAAACCTTGTGGTCTTTAATTACGTTTCACAAAATGTTCAAATGCTGACAATGCGTTTCACTCATGTTATACAGTCCACTCGCTTGTTGTGTTATATTTGACCATGTTTCTATGGATTCGCGCTTTGTTCGAATGTGGCCTTCTCAATACGCTCTTTGTCACAAACTGACCTTGCTTCATCTATACTACCTCTAGCAACTTTGACTGCATGCTTGTGGCAATGGTATTTTCAAGACTAACATTCTGCCAGTTTTAATGGATTCCTGAAGGTCATTTTTCTTAAACGTGCAAGTTATTGGAGGTTCAAGTCTGGAACAATCCAGCCAGTTAACTGGAGCACAGTAGACAGTGCCTTCTAAATTCAGTTTTGGGATTGTGAATGTTCTAGTATAACTTGAAATGCTAATAGACAGCGATCAATTTCCCTTGTTATTTTAATTCTTCTGGCTACCAGTTCTGGATGTGTTTTTCATCAATCATTATATTCACTTAAACATTTTCTGGGCAACCTTTGTAGCCATTCTTTTGAATACATTCATCAAAAACCTTTCTCTCTAAGTATGGTAGGGAGCTTGATAAAAATAATGATGAACAAATAATATATGTCGTAACGTCAACTCATTGAAATGGAACATGCAGATAAACCACTGTCTTGCATGTAGCCTACATGTAACTCCAGGTTTCTTATTCCATTGTTCCAGCCATGCATTCTTGTATTTACCGTCGTTCCATAACAGCTAACAGCTATTGTTGAACTGAAAGAAATATCATTGGGCAAATCAGACAAGAAGTCACGCATTGCTTCGAAAATTCCTGCGGTTAATCCACCACTTGGTGAGATATGCCCTGTTCTCGAATCAGACATGCATGCTCTTCCATTATTTTATATTTATGACTGGAAACATACAGTATTACAGTTATCTGTCCCAGCATCAAAATACAATGCTGCAGCTTCGCGCTTTTCCCTCTTCCATCGGATAATGTTTTACAAAAGCTTTCTCTCTCTCTTCTCACAATCTGTCAGTAGATGATCGAAGTCGTCAGTAGTCACAATTTCATAGTCCACAAGTAGACGTATACTTCTATTGGAAGTGCAGCACCGACGTACTGCACTGCAGAAACTATACCTGTCACATTCCCTTGACAAAGCTGGAGTGACTTGGTGTAGCGAGAGCATGTTTTTCCTCCTGATCGCATATAAACGCCCTCATAATGATTTCGATGCTGTGGAATCGGAGTCAACTGTATCACATATGGAATCATTGTCTGTTGCATCATCTATACTTTACACAGTCCTTGAGATTTTTAATACTTCTTATAATTATTCTCTTTTCCTTATAAGTTTTCTCTTTCTTTTCTCTTTCTTTTCTGTCTGTTTCTCCATGACCACAGTTCTCATGTTTGCACAGTGCGTGTTTTTGCCATGGTTTGCAGCCGCGAAAGTAGACTAAACTTCAGGTGCTTGGCGGCAAAGTTAGATGCAATAAATTTGATGCAATTTTTCTTCAGTTCTTTCATTTAGGACCTGGAGCAACCTTTTAAGTTATGCCAAAGTTCATTTTCAACGAAAATATTTTTCTTGCTATACCCTACTATATAGTATATACTGGTCCACGTAGAGTTGGGGTGCGCATGCACAAAGAGAACCTATAGCCTACCAGCTATGGGTTTCTATAAGCGGACTACAGACGGTTTAACCCTCCCAATCTTAACACCCTGGTAATTCTCTCTCTGCATGTCACAGCTAGGTGACAGGTCTTCAATTTCAACTTACTCTAATTTCGGATGAACGGATCCAACCTTACAGCAAAACGCGCGCGGCCCGAAACAGCACAGGACGTATACAGCCTATAATCTGATCTATAGGCTATACTACATGTATTTAGGCCTCTAGGGTATAGTTATTGTGTTCGAACACCTTTTTAAGAGTAGGCCTAGAGGTGTACAGGCTACGGTACAGCCTACGCACGAGCAATAGATCCGACCGAGCATTCCGGAAGCTGATCTTCTATGACTATAATAGGCTAAGTGTCTTCTTTTCACACTCAAACTCTACGTGGTCTACATGACATAAATGGTCTGCCCCCCATTTACTTTTCTGCAATTCTCACACTGAAGTGCATACGACTATTCAAATGCATCAGGCCTACTTCTTGATCGTCCTAAGACCTAAGCGGTAGGCCCTAATCGTAATCGTAGGCCTACACTCAGAACTTCTATAGCGCCAATAAAAGCTAAGTCGCGGGGATCACCTTATTTCATCATCATCATTATCATCATCATCATCATCATCATCATCATCATCATCATCATCATCATCATCATCATCATTATCATCATTATCCATGGGTTAACAACCCGTAGGTGTCCGATGCACACTTTATCGTTCTCACCTTATTTACAGGCCCTCAATCAAAATAAAATCGATGGGCAGAGGATTTTAAGGTGCGGAGAATCATACCAGGAGTTAGACAGCAGCGGTTAAACTAAAAGCGGCCCAAAATGTGCCGTAGGCCTACGTTTCTAGGGTCATAATTTTATCATAATTATTGATAGCGTTATAATGACGCCGTAATCAATTAGGCCTATCATACTGTTCATACAGTAGACTATAGGGTTAGAAAACTGATCAGTCTGAGCAGTAGGCTTACAAGCCTATAATAAATTCCCAACCGAGATTGGCCTAGCCTAGGCTATAATCTACAGCACCCAAAGCGTGACGCTTTGTGACATGTAGGCCCTGGGCTATTCGCAGAAGCCTATTATACAGCCCTACCTTATTCTAAACGAATAGTTCCTGCATTGTGCTAGGAATCCTAGCACAATGTAGGAACTATTCGTAGTCAATTTAGCCTATTTCTGAACAGATATTAACCTAGCAATAGATCTAATATATTTAATGTTACGCGCACGTAATAATATTCTTGACATTGTTACTGTTCGTATCGATCGTTATATCATGGCCTATAGTAGCCTACTGACCGAAATAGAGGTGGCTGCTGCTGACGTTCGTTCGCCTGGCCTGCTCCTGTCCACGCATGTCCGATGACCCAGTTTCCCGCATCTTTACGGTCAACGAACCCGCGTTCCGGTTAATAGCAGGTGCGGTCAACGACCTATTTGTACCATGGTCTCGTAAGATTTGGACAGCGACGCAGGTTGAGACCTATTATTCCAAACACAACGGTGCGAGGGTGCAGGGCTCGATCGTTTCGATAAATCATGGGTATCGCTAAGAGATCGTCCAAAACGGACGTCCGCAGAAAATGACCTACTTTGGACCCCTCCCAGCCTCGATCCTCCCCTTGTCTGCATTTGTCCGCATATATTGCCCAGCTTACCCCACCGACTTTGCGGACGTGTGCACACCAAAACCCCTAAACAAGGTAAAACAACATAGGCTATGCCTAAACATTATAGACACATAGTTCTAGCCTGTTATTTAAAAGCATGTTATGTAGAATATTGACCGCGCAACCCTTGTAGAGGTGACTAGGTCACTAGGCTACTACAGTAGGCCTACAGACCGGCTTGCAAACGAGCATCTGCTTGAAGTCTGCTTGAGAGCTATGACAGGTATATAGCCACTGGCCCACTGATATTTATAAATAGCTCGTGCGGATCGAGGACCCGAGTAGCATCGAACGAGCCAGAAGTGATGTAACAACTTTTTTCTTCAGAGTTGCTATAGCCTACGCTCCGTATGCCCAGCGGTGTGGCGGCGCCTCCTTGACTGTGCCCCGGTTGATTGCCCCGCCCCTCGATCTGATCCTATGGTAACTCGACCCTAACCACCTAGCTTCGGACTACTCTTACGGACAGCCCTTTTGACTTGAGGCAGCGCTCGCGAATAAGCTGGTGCCCCGAGTTTGACTTTCGAGTAGCGCTTTAGAAGTGTGGAGATTACGATTTATCTATAGGGCCTAGCTGATTAATTTCGTCGTCCAGTCTCTGCCCCTGCAGCTGATCATCGAACCCTCTGATCTTCTCCTGAGGAGGAGGGGGTCCACTAGCCTCGCTTAGCTACGTGTAGTCCATAGACGTCTTAAAATCTGGACACAAAGGCTACAAGCAGCGGCTGATGAAGTAAATTCACAAAAGTAGGCCAGAGCATCTGAACCAAATTGGGAGTGTGGGTGGGGGAGAGGTGGGGAGCCAGCTGTTGACGCTGCTAAACCTACGCATAGATTCCAATCTTCCTGTCTGTCCACTATACAGTACACGTGGTCTGATTAGTACTCTGCTGTTGGCATTGCACGAAGAAGGAACTAATTACGCGGGTCAGAAATGCTTCAGATGTAATGATCTTCAATCGGCGCTATATAAATGTATGAAATTTATGAATGAACCTTCTGCTGGTAGAATGTTAACGACTCCTCTGGTCCGCATTTGTATGACCTTCCTCTTCATCATTGCAGACGTCATCGCTGTGTATTTGATGTCTCAAGACAATGGGATAATCTTCATGTATTGTCCCAATGATGGGGGATTATGGTGGATCACAATGACCCAATAAAAAATTATAGAAAAATAACGAAATATTAGCAACAAAGGCATCTAACAGTATAGCAGATGGCAAGAATCGTTCCGAGGCAGATATAAATACCCCACACGACATATGCCACGTGTACGTACAATGTACATTTACACCTTGGCAGAATACTGTTGCAAAGTGCACAATAATGATGGAAATTAGAAACAGCTTGTCATCGCATTGCTTATCCCTTTGACATTTCAGACTGCATGCAGAACAAATCAATATGGTCTGTATATAGGTCGTATCAACAGACTCGGCTAGCGCCCTGCTTATACACACACAAACACACACAAGCACACACACAGTCCCACGCATATATAGTGCCTTGCTTTTATTTATATATTATACTAGCTTGGGTACATGGCAACGCTGGGTAGGCCTACTCCAGCTATATTTTCTGTGGTATGGACTCTGTTATCCATTACTCCGCTAATATGTATCTGCCTATTACATGTCATGTATATTAAATTATTTCATTTAATTGTACAATGTCTGTAAACCAAAATGCGGTTAGCAATTGGTGGATTAAAGAATATTCTTATCTTATGTGTATGTATATATATATATACACATACATACACACAAAATATATGTATGTGTGTCATAGGGAATGTGTATAATCAGAGTATGTGTGGTAATCAGGGTATGTGTAGACCAGTATATAGGGTATGTGCAGAGTATATCTACCCCAGCCCTAACACAAACCATGATCCCAGAACATGACCTTAAACCATAACCCTACAACATAATCCTATACTCTGACCATGCACATTTCCTGTAACATATATGCATATATATATATGTCTGTATGTACATTATATATATATATACACATAAATATATATATATTATCTGAACATTTTATCAATTGCATATCGCAGCAAGATTCTTCCATCAACTCAAAGGTTCTTTCAGCATAGAAGCCCTTATAATAGGGAGCAACGTCCTCAATGACAAAGGGGGTCATCCAAATGCCGAGAAATGCAAACAAGGAGTGGGGAGTTACGCCCAGTGCAGACATCTGCACCTAAATCTGGCAGCCCACATACACGTGCCTTATCAAAACCTGTTATATATATGAATGTTAATTCATTCAGAAGATTTGTATAGCTCCTTTAAAAATGCACTCGAAAGGACTGCAGACCCAATTAGTTTCTTCTCTATTTAAACAAATATTGACCCACAGTGCACTAGCAGGATCACATACTGTAGTTTGTGGATAGGCTGATTGGAATCAAAGAGCTTAGAGTCCATCCGTATAATATAACGTACGCAAAAAATCATATCTTTTTCTCCCGCCTCCTGTCGTAACTCACACATTTTGCAGACTTCCTTATGCGTACGTACAAATTAGCTTTACTCCACACCCGTTTACAAAAGTTAATTACTTTAAGTTATCCATAAAACCTTTATTTTACTGTAGGCTGCTATCAATTTTTGTTAAACATACATCTGCTAGCCAAAATTTACTGTTCAGATCCGAACAGAATTTAATTAGAATCTAATTATATAAAATATAATTAAAAGCCACCGGACAACTACAGGATAATACAGAGTTATAAATAGGTTAGAGTGAACGTCGTAATATACATCTATTTTGTGTACACACATTTCGTCGAGACACCTCCTCCTCCTCCCATGCTTTCGTAATATATGGACTTCCCCTTATAGCAATCAATCACAATCAATCAATCACATAAATTTATATAGCGCCCCTTCAAGATCTCTACTCAGAGGCGCTCCCAACCCAGGCCTGGTCAAAAAGAAAGGTGCAGTGTCAATCCTACCATTTGTCAGGTTCCCGGCTTGGACTTCGACTTTTGTCCTGCAACTATTTTGTCAGCCGCACTAACATTTGTGCACATGGACCACTCCAAATAGCTTAGATAGGCTTAGATAGGCACCGTCAACAGAAGATCAGAGGGCTCAACAATGGCCAGCCTGCATAACAGATCACCCAGGTAAGCCGGTGCACAGGCAAGTATGAGGAGGCACCGTCAGACGAGTACTGCAATCCTGTTGGCTGATCATGATTTGAATCAATGCAGATTTGTAATGCATCACTGAGGTCCTTGGAACTAGCTATTTATATTGGCGGCTATGCCTGACGTCAAGCAGATGCTCACTGGCAAGCCGATCTTTTTCTAGTCATGTCCACAAGGGTTGCACACAATGCACAGTCCATACTCTAAATAACATGCTTTAAATAGCATACAACTGGTTAATGATGTTATTCGAGATGCTTGTGTTTTGCTTTGTTTACTGGCTTAGTTTTTTGTGTGCTGAAGTTCGCAAAAAGGTGCGGGGGCTCTACTAAATGCGGTCAACGGCAGTCAAGGCTGAAAGAGGAGTCCAAAGTAGGTAATTTTTGCGGACGTCCTTGTTGGACGACCCTAGGCAATGAGAAACGCCTTTAGGAAGGAGTAGATGAAGTAGTTGAAGAAGAAACCCCCATACATTAGCTTAGCCAGCAGATGCGGGGGAAAGTGAATCAGAAGGTGCCACAGCAGTAAATGTCTGATGCTGGGGTAGTGGTCTTCATCTGAGGGTCAAAACAGATGTAATCGGTCTGTAGAGCGTAACAAACGAAAACAAAGTAGCTGATGGAAGCTTATACATACAGTCAGAAATTTTAGGGGCAAGACCCAACTGAGATTTAGACACGAGAAAGATAATATTATTCGAATAGTTTCTTGTATACAAATATGCGCACCCAAAAATTCACCAAAATTCCACTAGATTGACATACCATGAACAGTTTAGCAGCACTATCAAAAATAGCATTTAGATCAACTTCTCAATAGTAATTATTTCTCCTGATGCGATAATTTGTGCATGTAAAATTTGGTTTCTTTGAAAAATCACAGAACGATGACAGCATTCGACAATAAATAAAATGGAATAACAAGATCAGACTGAAGGAAATTCAACAAAACTGAAGGCCACTGCAATGTACAAAGCTGTCCTTTCAGCAGATTGGCCCTCTTAAAAAAATAAACGGCTAAGCCTTAACCATACAAACTATATCATCAAGAATCCAGTATTGCAAAGCAGGACTAAAGCGGTCTCTCTGTATAAAAAATACAGAACACAAATGCTGTCCATTTCCTATGTTCCTGACCAGTACCGATAAATACAAAATTCTTAAACAGACCAGCGCAACACAGAACTAATCCATTCATGTTGACACTGAATTATACTGGTATGGGAAAACGACATCTCACCAACGATTGAAATTTAAATAATTATCATTGAGTCTTATATCGAACAGTTTTAATGACCAGTTGCATTCTCAGAGAGGAAACCAGATCCCATGAACACCAGATTTCACTAGGAATCCACAAGAAATAATGGAAAGTAAAATCAACAAACCAAACTACTATCTCATAGCACAACGAAATTCAGAGATTGTACAGAATAGCAACTTGGATGACATTAGCAACACGAGGAGCCGTTATTGGTGGCATGGCTATTCGTCAGAACCACAGTCCCAACTCTCGTATTTTTTGCGATGTCCCGGTGACCGTCCCACTCCTGCAAGCGTCGAGCTACGGCCTCAAACGCCGTATCCACGTTGGTCGAATTTTTCGCACTCGTCTCGTAGTATGGCAGCCCGTTGGCTTCGCACCACTCCTGCGCTTCCTCCGTCGTCACCTCACGCTCAGGCACGTCAATTTTATTCCCAAGGACGATGAAGGGAAACCGTTCCGCGTCCACTTCGGATATATTCGCGTAAAACAGGAACTCCTTCTGCCAGAGATCGATATTTCGGAAACTCTTGCGGTCGAGGACGCTGAAAGTCAGCAGGCAGCAGTCCGCTCCCCGGTAGAAAGGCGTTCGAAGACTCTTAAACCGTTCCTGGCCGGCCGTGTCCCAGATCTGTAGAGTATACTGTTGACGGTCAACGGTAACGTCTTTGATGAGAAATTCAACGCCGATCGTGTGGTATGCCTGCGTGTCGAATTTGTTATTCACGTAGACGTTCATCAGTGAGCTTTTTCCAACGCCGCCGTCACCAAGGAGAATGACTTTGAGCATGTGATTGGTCTTTGCACCTTTCGGACGACTGCTGGCCATGTTACTGCGCTACTTTGAACCTGGAAAAAGAAAACACAAAAATAAAAGAAATCATAAGATATGCACAATAGCACACAAGTAGCAGCTCAACGTGTTGCTAATTAATGTCATCCAAGTTGCTATTCTGTACAATCTCTGATATTTCGTCTTGCTATAGTAGTTTGGTTTGTTGATTTTACTTTCCATTATTTCTTATGGATTCCTTGTTGGCCTTCTCCTTGGTGTCCTGGGACAATAGATCAGGTTCTGCGCTCAGAGGCTCAGCTCATTGGGTGAATTCCCACACTCACCTCTGTCTCAGTCTACATGCGTGATGTATTGCACTGGCTGCCTGCTACCCAACGTATCTCGCATCAAATTGCTGACTTTGGTTTCACGCTGCATCCTGAGTTGCACGTCATCTTACCTACGCAATCTCCTTCGCCTAGTCCCTGACTTGAAGTGTGTCCCCTCTTCGCTCTGCTACGAAGGGACAACTCCTAGTTCCTTGGGCTCGCTTAGCTGCCCGACAACAAAGACCTTTCTCGGTTGTAGGGCCGTCCATCTCGAATACCTACATTTATTATAGCTGACAAATCAAACTTCATTTAATAAATTTCAAGTCTTTTTTCTTATGCCATGGCTCGGTTGGGAGAGCCCCTGAGTAGCTTTCTGGAAGGGGTGCTATATAAGCGCATTCAATGAATGAATGAATGAACTGGTTGCACAAATCGAAGTCCATTTTATTCTGCGGCAACAGCTGCTGGCGTACTATTAATTCAGTTGAGCACAAGAGCCACAAATTTGGAAAGTTTCTACCCCTCTGATGCAACTCTTCAATTTTACACTAAAGATATCAAAATTAAAATAATTTAGAATGTGATTTTCGACCGGTTTCAATTTAGGCAGCGCCAATGTAGTACCTTGAACTTCCGACTGAAAACAGATAAAAGTAGCCAGTGGAAAACAGTAAACAAGAGGACTTTCAACTCGTCAGGTAATAAATAAATAAATAAAGTCTCCTTTTAAAATAGGTCCGATTAATGATTTACGAGCTCAAACTCAATTAAAAAATTATACAGCTTCACGAATTTCTCACATGATCCAAACCACCGGAAGTAAATATACAGCATGGCTGCGTGGGAAAATTGTAGGAGTATTTTTATATACAGTGTATAAAAATACACAATAATTATTATAATTGTTTGAATATATAAAATTAACATTTGCATAATTTAAAAGGTGTTGATTTATATGAAAACTCAATAAAGCGTATAATTGCGTTGCATAACAATGGTTTACGACTACATCTTTAAAATTAAGTTAGCCCCACACCCGAGGAAGCACCCTTTACCCAAAGTGTATTAAACACTCTGTATGTAATGTAATGTAAATCTTCGAGAATTTCTCAGCGCCCACAAAAGCCACGTCAGGAAGATCAGCATATACACCGGCGCTATATAAAATCAAGTCCGCAATAGCCAGAGCTGCCGTTTTCGTTACGGTGCCAGCCACTGCCAGGTCAAAATTCGGGGAGGTCAAGCCGAGGAGACAGCATGATGCTACGGTGGTTGTCGGTGATGGTGGTAGTTGGGTGATGGAACCTGATTGGAATCTGGATAGGATACCTTGAAGAGTTCGAATTTCAGTTGTGAATGGAAAGCAGCAGAGGAGATTGCAAGCGAAGGAGATGTTGAATTTGGAGGTGAGATTGGAGAGAGACAAGAGGATGCATGCATGTGTGTGGTTTTTGTATGGCATTGAAGATTTTCCATCCAAATAGTATTTTGTACACTCTTATTTTATCTCAATCATTTGATAGCATTGTATTTCAAGAGAATAGGCCGTTGCTTGAAGCATTGGAGGTTGGACTTAGATATGAATAGACAGAATAGTCGGCGTAGCACTTGTGTATATTATAGCTGCGCATGAAAAAGCACACGTATCACGTGTCTCACTTTAAAATGGCGGACGAAGAAAAAGTTGTCGATGCTGCAGGAGATGAAAGTGTAGTTGAACAGGCATCCAGCTTCTGGTCGGAATTATTGACTAGTCCCATTAATTTGGCTCTCCTTGGACTGTGTTGCTTTCTGTTGTATCAGATTGTCAAAAGTCGGCGGCGAGATGCTGCACCAAACATCGCTGAACTGCCTCCCCTCAAGAAACAAGACTTCACGCTTGAACAGCTGCGGAAATATGATGGGCGGGGTGAGAGTGGACGTATTCTGATGGCTGTCAACGGGCGGGTATTCGACGTTACCAAGGGAAGAAAAAACTACGGACCCGGTTGGTTAATAAAGAGTGTCTGCTTCAACGCCTTTCTTGATATGATTTCAGTGCAACACAGTTCACTATTGATTTTATCTGAAAATGCATAGGGAGGCTGTTTTTTGAATGACTCAAGAGATGGTTTAAGAGAAGTAGATTGATTTTTATACTTATGTTTTAATCAATTCAAATACTGCTCTTTGAGGTAAAAGAATAAATGGGCCTGTGATCAATTCATGTATGTCTAAACTGCATGAGTCTAGCAATGATGAACATCAACTAGAGATGATGAAGTAATACGTTGTAGTGCAATTAATTGAAATAATTTTGGGGATATGATGATTGTATGAAATTTAGTTTTAAAATGAAATCGTTGTAAAACTGGTTTTGGTATAAATTTAACTGGAGTTTTAAATTGACTTGACACTGAAAACAGAGCTCTATGAAGGGCAACAACAGTAAATAAGGGTTGTTGCTATTTTTTGAATGCATCAATTATTTTAAATAAACACTTCTTTGTAAAGGGAATGCTTAAAAGTAATTTTTTCCTTTTAAAAGCATAACAAGTGATGCAATGCATCTGAGTAAAGTGTAATATGATAAATGATGAACTGTTCACTGGAATTTCATATTTGTCATGTTTATTCTACTTAAAGACAGAACTGTTATCATTAGGGCTGTCAACCTAATTTGAAGTGGTCATTGACTGACAGTGGCTACAGGTAGTGAGTGACCTTATCAAAGTCCTGATCTACTTATTGTCACTCTATTATATAGGAGATTTTGGCTAGCCATATGATAGCAGACAATTAAATAGGTACAGGTGTGAACTGCCATCAGCACCCACTGTGACTGTTGCTGGCTTGAACTCACAGCTTCACACCAGGCATACAATGTCTGCTATACTGACAAAGCTTTTGAAACTTTGGTCTACTGCACAATGTACATATTATGCTTCCTTGACCAGGCTTGGCTGCGGGCGACCCCGTTGACAGCTCTAGTTGTCATGAACTTTAAATAGAATCATATTTGAAATGTGATGTGTGACAGACTTGGACTTGAATCAAAAGTTGTATTTTTGAGGAGGTTCCCTCTCTCAGTTTGTTCAAGTTTTTTTTAAATTTGGCACATGTATGTATATTCAAAAATGAAAGCTACAATTATTGCTTGTATTATAGAATGGACAACACAGAACAGCTAAGAATTACTGGCCATATTCTTCTTTGTTATACATTTGTTGCCATGCAAAGTGGATTTTCTGTGTGATAAGATGTTTCATTTCAGAGTTATATAGCTACTTTTATAGGGCTGGCACTTGACAAATATCTGCACAATTTCCCATGGATTTTTACTGTTGTAGCATTCATGTAATTTACGCTACAGAAAGATTCTTAGAGAAATCTAATTGGATTAGCATTGGGGCTGTCAGGATTGAAGAAAAATGTGGCGTGTGCTGTAGCAGGCCTTTATTATTATTTCCTTGAGCTCAGTGGAGGAAATTCTGCCTAGATATATATCAGAGGTCTTTGTGCCAAGGCCTAGTTCAAAGTCATCATTGGTCAACAGTTCCAAGGACCTCTGTACATATTAACCCTTGTTTTAATGGAAGACTATATGGCTAGGTCTTATGATAGCCATTGTCAGGAAATAGAGTGTCCCCCTAATGATCATACCCTTTCCAGATGAAGAAAAGTTGAAAAAGCCACGTATGTGTGGGTTTATTTATGTAAATCAACTTCCATTTGCTTTTCTTGAACATGCCTCTAACAGGTGTGTTTATTCCTTCTATAGGAAACTTTGTTTGCTTTGCTTTTAGACCATTTAGAACACATAGTAAGAACATTTAGAGTCACTAAATAAATTTGAGTTGACTTCTTTGTGCATTGCCTAGGAAACTTAAAAAATTAGTCGCTTTATATTTTTATTACAGCATAAATTTATAAATTATATGCTTTTTTCAATTTACAATTATACACTGGGAATAGAATGGTTTATCCCCACCCCGATACTCGATACTGGTATATTTTATCCGAGGGATAGTTAAATTCATCCCCCAGATAGCTTTAGTGGGATAGAATATCCCACGACATTGGTGAACAGGTACACGTGCCAACTGCCATCAGTGCCATGACTAATCCACTGCTGTTGCTGGCTTCAACAAACAGCTTCACACACGACAGGCAACATCTGTTATACTGACAAAGCTTTCAAAACTTAGGCCTGCTTCAGGTATTATGCTTTCTGGCCGGGCTCTGGGTATTGGTTTATGGTCTGGATTCGACCCTATGAATGAGTACCAGGGCATTCGGTGCCCATTGACAGCTCTGATTAGCATCCAACGTAAACCACAGAACTGTGATATTACCTTTTTCGTAATGTTTAGGCGATATTTTTTGTTGTCAGTTTCATCTTATGTGATTATCATTGGAATGCATTGAGATGGGACGAGACCAAGCTTCCATTTAGTAAAGGGGGATATTTTTGTTTTATCTGTTTTTATGTCAAGTGTTTTACCCTGTAAATACTTTTTAACACTAATCTTATAAACCTTGTGTTGTGCTGTGTTGTCAATGAATCAGGACTTCTGATTAGTAGTGACTGGTGGAAGTGGTATTAAATTGTGTAGTGGTGCTTTGTTAAATCATGTAGTGGTGCTCTGTTAAATCATGTAGTGGTGCTCTGTTTTAGGTGGTCCATATGGAGTGTTTGCTGGAAGAGATGCCTCTCGAGGTCTCGGAACATTTTCTGTAAAGGAAGATGCGATTAAAAACCACTACGACGATCTCAGCGATCTCACGTCGAAGCAAATGGAGAGCATACGCGAATGGGAATTGCAGTTCATGGGTTGGTAATAATTGTTGTGTATTTAGTATCTTGAACCCATAGATCAACATATGAATCGCAGTTCATTGGTTTGTAATAATTCTTCTTGCCTATAGTAACAGTTGCAGAAATCTGATGTTTAAGCCCATTATTGGTTTTTCTGATTGGAAAATCAACTTTTCCCAGCTGATATTAAACAAAGATGATGGCCGCTGCGATTCATTGCATTCGACAACATTTTTCAACATTAAAAGTGTCTAAGGGGTTCTGTAATTAGTTAGTCTCGTTCGTTGACAGCCAATTTGATATTGGTCTTTATTTTTGACATCTCAAATTGTAAAAGTTTTTTGAATTGCATGGCACAGTTGCAATGCAACAGTGCAACATTACAGTACCGTAGGTCAATGACCATTTAGATCAGTGGTCTCAAACTCAAGTTATCATGTGGGCCACATTTGAAACTGTACAATGGCTCGCGGGCCACAATATAAAAATATATCCTACAATCCCTGCGTGCATCATGCACGTGAAACTATTTGTATATAATTATATCTCAATGCAGCATACAATACTGCAATAATGATTATAATTCTCTAGAATTTAAATATATTCTCAGTGTAGCTATTTGGCAGGAAACAATCCTGCATGTATGCGCTCTTCATGTCATGGTCCTACCATTACCCTAACCCATAGGCGTACGAGGCGGGGGTCCGGGGGGCAAATGCCCACCCCCCAAATTTCGGGCAAATGTGTTTTTCGGGCAAGAGGCTTGGACGGGCAAAAAAAATTCGGAATTTTTTTTGGGCATAACAGGTACGGGAGGATTTTTCGGGCACGCAGGGGTAAAAAAAAGGTCGTCAGATTTTTTCGGAGGGAAAACCTTAAGAATTTTGGGCAAATGACTAAAAAAAAAGGTCGTCAGATTTTTCGGGCAAAAAATTTTTTTTTTGCCCCCCACTACTGAAATGTCCTGTACGCCTATGCCCTAACCCCTCCTGTTTTTCTGTTGGGAACTATTGACCCGTTACTGGAGTATGGTTCTGCCAAGAAGAAACTTGTTGTTGATTGATGCATTCTGGGAGGACAATGATTTATGTTTTCATATTTTGCCATGATGTGATGCTTCCTTGCTTTCAGAGAAGTACCAGCTAGTTGGTCGACTACTGAAGGATGGCGAGGAGCCAACAGACTACACAGACACCGAAGAGGAGACGGCCACTTCGGACAAAACCAAAGCCGAATGAATTGACGAACGTCTGTCGTCGTCGGATCCCCTTCCGTTAAAATGCGAGAATCGTTGTTCTCCAGTGCTTCATATACACCTTCGTATGTACCTTCGTATATACCTTCGTATATACCTTCGTATATACCTTCGTATACACCTTCGTATGTACCGTTCGATAAATTAAATTAAAGGCACAGACCTGCTTTCTAGTGACTTTGTATTGTTCAATTTCATATGGCACAACCAAACTGTAGTTGCGTGTATGACTCGTACGCCACCAGTAATTATTAAATTATCTGGGCTGCATCATCATTATCTAAACATGTTTTGTGGTGTGAGGTAGTCATGCGTGTTTCTGCTCTTCTCTGGTCAGAATGGGGAGTAATAATTTGAGCTTGTATGTTAAAGTGTTATGATTTCATTGTACGTTTGCATTGCGTTTGTGTTAAAATCGAAATGAAAGAGGGCCGTTGTTTTTGCCATGAAGGTTTCATTGGTGCTGTGTGTGCGTATGTTTCTCTACATGGCACTGTTTTATTTTAGAGCTGTTTAATCCTTAAACGAGGAGAGAGTGCTAAAGGTGATGGGGAACCAGTGCAGCTTGTCGTGTAAGGATTAAACAGTTTTTTGGTGGGGGGTAAGGCCGGTAGGGGCTACTGAATTAATTGGCTTGATCAATTCAGTTAATAAATTGATCTTATTAATTGAATTAATCAATTGAATTAATCAATTTATTAATCAATTGAATTAATCAATTGACTGTAGCTTTTCAGTGTTGAGAGAATTTCGCACCTGGTTCGTGGATTTTTTCTTTGACATTATGATGCGTTATGATTTAGTGTTCATATTGCTTTACTTGCTGTAAATATATATATATATAATGTATGCATCGTCTATTGTCTTGTGCATGTAATTGAATTACAATGAGCTGGCCGAAATTGTTTTTCAGTTTTCTGTAGAAATAATCATTCTGGCTGTTATTTACTTCGGTTGCCGAAACTTTCTTATCCACTTCGTGTACAAACGGCCAACAGAGTTTACTTGGACGGCCTTCTAATATTAATTAGCTTCTGGATCTCCATGTCTGAAATTATTGTGTAGGCAGGCATTCAGCAGACCTAGAACTGTGTACTTGTGATTGTACATCAGTTGTAGTTATCAACTTACAATTAGAAATTTTGCACTTGTCTAATGTGGTGAGCGTAACTGAGAATTGGTTGTGTCATTGCATGTGCAACTGCTGCTGCTGGTTTTTCTTTGGTTTTCGGTTATAATAGTGGAACTAAAAATAGGTAAAATGGAAGCAACAGAATATGCCCAACTAAATTATACACAGTGCAACTTGCGGTTCAATGTTATTTCTTGATTTACTCGTGTCCCTCTCAGTTTTCGACAGATATCCATTTCGAGTAGCTCTAAATGGTTGCCATGGAGATGGGACGAAGCTGTGTTGATGTGGAATAGGAACTTGCTGTTGCTTGAGGTGTCCTGTCATTTCGTATTCACCTCCTACCTTTAAAAAGAGGTTAAAAAGTTACTACTGGTATTTCTCCTTCACTTTAAGCATTTCGATATCTAACTTTATCTTCTTCTGGCAACTGACTATTTGCGCCTCAGATTAAAATTTCGGTTTGGCGCGAATAAGAGATTTATTTAATGATTTTAATGCTTCGGATGTGTGTATTTCTAAGCCTTCCGTGGGAGCAGTAGTGTTCGAAATATTTTCGGAATTTGTTTCTGGTTACGATTGACAACGTCTATCGTAGTAAATTGGTGCGTTTTCGATTTCAGTTCTATTTCACAATATGTTATAAACAGTTCTGTGTTTATCGTTATTTCGTGCATTATTTTTAACATGAGATAGAACTACCGTAGGTAGCGAAAATTAATTTACGAGTAAAGTGATGAAGTAAAACTGTTGTTGAAAGACATAATTGATTGCTAAAATTATTATTATTATTTTATTTTATTATAGTATTATTGTTATTCTGTAACTTTTGTTTGTGGCGTGTTTACGTTTTGAGAATACAATAGTTGATTTGTGTACTGTTAGTAGATTCTGGTGTATGAACAGTTTTTGTTTGTTCATTGTGATGAAGAGTTTCAGATATGTATAGGAAGAGACATTGCAGATTTTTTTTGAGTATAATAGTCTTTGTGAAATTTCAAACTGATACACTATGGTATGATTCACCCTTGTCTTGTCTTGTCGTCAACCATCCTCGATCCGAGGGTTGGTCGCATCATGGACGAGCTTCCTCCATCTCTTCCTGTCCCTTGTGTCCACCAGAGTCTGCCCGAGAGTTGATCCCATCCATGTTTGATTCACCCTACCCATCCTATTTCTCACCCTAACTCCTATTTGTTACCCTAACCATCCTGATTTCCCGTATGGAATTGGTGACCTATCACTGGAGGGCAGTTTTGCCAACCTCCCTATTTTTCACCCTAACCTCCTCCTAATTTCCTGTATGGTATTGGTGACTTATTACTGGAGGGCGGTTTTCCCAACCCTCCTGTTTTTTCACCATAACCCTCCTATCATGGAATTGGTGACCTATTACTGGAGATGGTTTTGCCAACCCCTCATATTTTTCATCCTAACCCCCTATTAATTGCCTGTATGGACTTGGTGACCAAGTACTGGAGGGTGTTTCTACTAAGACGATTCTGTTGGTCAATGCCTTGTGTATTACGCTAACAGACAATAATTCCATATTCAATTAAATGGCTGCTGGCCAAAACTGCGAATAAGCATTCGTGTTTTGAAATGACTGTCTTCACTCGTGCTGTAGTGTTTTAAAAAAACAACTGGAATATTCTACAACTTTATTGTGGTCGGTTGTTTAAAATGTTTATGAAATTGTAAGTTCAACATCTACTGCGCACATCAGAATGCACGTCATAAGGAGAACCGTTTTTGAAAATGCTCAAGTTCTGTGGCTGTCACTTCTCACCGTTTGTCAGATGACCTGTTTGCTGATTGTATGCGCTAATATTTTTCTGTGCCAGTTTTGATGTTTGATTGCATGAGCGTAAGAAGGTCACCTGGTCCTTTGGGTTGGTGTTGCTCTAGACCACTGTTCATCTCCATTTTCAATGCCTTCTTCGAGAGAAGGATGATTACCTTTTCGACATTGCAGTAGAAATGCCTTGACTTCTACGTAGTGAGGAAAACGTAAAAGAGTTTATATTCTAGCATCTTATTGTATTTATTTAGCATTGTAAAAAAAAACGTGATGTAGTGTTGGACTTGATTTGCTTTGCATTTATTCCTGTCATAACAGAGTAAAGTAGTCTTCAACATATCTGACCGTTGCTATGGAAATGGATTTGTTAGCATTTCCATGGGCTTGTACCCTAAGGAAGCGAGGCTAAATACTTTTGTGTGTTTTTTTGTGATAATATAAATATCATTTTGATGGAAATTACACAAACAATGTGTTAGTTACAGATGTGGCATAATATGATTTGTCGAAAAGTTAACTTGAGATATATAGGGTGTCTCGATAGGTCGTGAACGATTTTGAATGCAGATAAATATGTGTTATACACAACATAATGTGGAAAGCTGTATACTGGCGGATAGGTTGTTCAAATGAGAATGTTGCGCAAAAAAGTTTTAGATCATTAGCTCACTTATTCAAATTTTAGCGCCAATATCCGTGACGTCATCAAATTCGTGCCAAGTAAACGTCCAGTTATATAGGCCGAAAGCAGTATTGTACGATTATCATTGTTAATCCACACATAATTAGTTAATTAATACAAATTATCATTTAGTATTTAATAATGTTTCCTTTACTCTTTATTACAGCCTCAAGTCGATTAGGCATCGAGCCAATTAGATTTTTCAGAATTGTCAGAATTAGGCCTATCGATGTCCATGCCTTACGAAGCCGACGTTTAATGTGTTCAATGTCTGGGGTTCGGGATCGGCATAGGGCTAAACAGTTGCCGCCACAATACTCCAAACATTTTCTATTGGTGACAAATCCGGCGAATTAGGCGGCCAGTCCCCGGTGAGATGTATCCATTGATATTTTTTGTTAATGCCGATCCCGAACCCCAGACATTGAACACCTTAAACGTCGGCTCCGTAAGGCATGGACATCAATACCTCTGACAACTCTGAAAAATCTAATTGGCTCGATGCCTAATCGACTTGAGGTTGTAATAACGAGTAAAGGAAACATTATTAAATACTAAATGATAATTTGTATTAATTAATTAATTATGTGTGGATTAGGCCTAACAATGATGATCGTGCAATACTGCTTTCGGCCTACATGTATATAACTGGACGTTTACTTGGCACGAATTTGATGACGTCACGGATATTGGCGCTAAAATTTGAATAAGTGAGCTAGTGATCTAAAAACTTTTTGCGTAACATTCTCATTTAAACAACCTATCCGCCAGTATATAGCTTTCCACATTATCTTGTGTATAACATATATTTATCTGCATTCAAAATCGTTCACGACCTATCGAGACACCCTATAGTTATATCAATTATCTTTATCTTGTATGGAAAAGAACGCTTTTCATTTTGGTTGAGCTTGTAAGTGATAAATGGTTGCTTATGAATCTCTGCTGAGGTCACCTATAAGGAAGCCAGTTGCTTGCAGTTTGGACCAGGGAGGTATTGAGGATTTCTTCTCTGACAAAATTAATCTGCTGAATTAAGTGGTGTTGCTCCCACTTTATGTGCAATATACAGCGATGATTTATTAAATTCTGATATCGGCCACAGTGGTTTTCTACTGGATTTTATCCATTGGTCTTTTGGCTAAGATTGGAATATGACAACTTTCTCAATAATTGCAAGGCACTAGTCAATTGTTGTGCCATGAAGTAGCCATGTGCACTTAGTAGCCATGTGCACGCACTTGGTAGCCATGTGCACTTGGTAGCCATGTTTCCTGGTGTACGTCGTGTGATATATGGTGCATTCCGGCGTGAAACCTCCTCAGATCTGACGTTGAACGATTTCTTTTATGTAATCCCTGTTTATGATTAAGGGTCTACGCCCTATGTATGCAAGATCTCTGAGTTATCAGATGTTATGTGGTGCAGTGATGTC
This sequence comes from Lumbricus terrestris, assembly GCA_949752735.1. Taxonomy (NCBI): domain Eukaryota; kingdom Metazoa; phylum Annelida; class Clitellata; order Crassiclitellata; family Lumbricidae; genus Lumbricus; species Lumbricus terrestris. The sequence continues at coordinate 37,925,259 of OX457037.1, read as the reverse complement.
TTATATAGGCTGCAGTTACAATTAAGTTTCAGTGTTTGAATTTCTTTCGTCGGAAGTACGTTCGAAAGGCTCAGTTGCTATATTTAGTTTTCGTAGTTTTTCGTTGATGTTGAAAGCACAACTGGCCTAAAGTAACGTTGAAATCGCATTGTATTGTCAACAGCTGGTAAAAATATTCTGCTACTGGTTTAGTAATACTTTGTGGAAGTTCAAACAGTAGCCTATATTATGGTAACTGCCGTGTCTATGCTTTAGGACTGAAGTGGCTTCTAGAAGTTTACGATAGTATTTTTCTTGCATGAAGGTTTAAAGCAACTTTGTTTAGAAGGCATTCAAAGCAAATTCAGAAAAAATGTTGAATAAACACATGGCTGTTAGTTTCATTTTAATCCGTCTGATTTCAGTGAATTTTAGACAAGGTTTTACTGCAAATCTAATGCACCATTTTAACTTTTTTCACAACAGTGTGCGAACAAAATAAAGCCATGCATTACACATTAAATATATTTAACAGAAACAGTGCATAAAACAAGATTATGGATGTGTAGAGGGAAGTGTTTTAGTTCATGAAGTGTGTGTAACGTGGGACTTTTTCCCGAAACAACAATTCGGTTAATGGTTGGATGCATCGTGATATTACCAAGTTCCGAATCCTTAGCATCTTCAGAGATGCCAAAGAAGCAGACAACCTATTCAACTGCTTAGCTAACTGGAAACAAGGCGTGGTTGGCTTCTGTTCATTAAATGAGCTGAAATTTTAATCACTTCAGGTCATCAATGATGAAGTATCATCCCATGAATTAAATTGGTGTTTAATCGGAATTTTATATAGCAAACTTTACAAAAATACCTAATAAAGACTTTCAGAAATAATAACAAAGTGTAAATGAATGACATTAAAGCTGTAGGCTAAAAAATTGCACATATCCCTGCATAGTATCTGTTGTCGTAGTGCTTTCAATAGTGTCTTACAAATCAATTGTCTTACAAAAATAACGTTTAGGCATCATTAGTATTTGCAATATGCCCAGTTCATTTGAGGTCATTTCTAGACCTAGATTTGAATTGGAAGACTTTCTGAGCACTGGTTTCCAACTACGACTGGTGTAAAACAACAATTGTCTTAGACAACTGTTGTAAAACAACAATTGTCTTAGACAACTGTTGTAAAACAACAATTGTCTTAGACAACTGTTGTCACCAACCGAAATTGAACGGAAGAGGTTTGTTAGAAGGTAGTGTCGATATTTGTGGTATCTATCCCTATTTGAAGGTCATTCATCATTGATAGCTCTGTTATCCAAGTTTAACCAGTTACGCAAATTGACGGCTTTTGACTGGACTGTTTTTATGTAAAGCGTTGCGTGAATTGGCTGAAGGTAGTTAATGACGAATCACTGCTTTCCGCTGCAATGAATCCCGTTCCTTTGATTGAACGAAACATCATCCGTGTCATTTTGATTCTCATTGCCATCCATGTGATTCTTGCAATCATCTGGTGATCGACAACCGACTTCCGAAGAGCCATGTTGAGATTTCTCGTTCCACAGTTCTTTGGTTTTCATATCATATGGTTTCTCAACATTTACATAGTCCGGTTTATCAACGTTTATGGATTCGATTTCATCTGACGACAGTTCGCCGTTCAAACATCTGGTTTCTGATCTCGTTCGTTTTCTTGCGTTGTCGCCGACGGCTTCCGGTGACCGACTTCCGTTCTCGAGCGAGTCCAGGATCTGGTTATCTGTTCCATCGACGTTGTGCAGCGAACAAAAGGAATTGCACGACAATGGTTGGATTGCTTGAGGAGAAACAATGGAATGCTTATGGTTGGATGAAGTCCGGAAGTTGTTACTGACCGGATCGGACGTGGTAGGATCATCGTCCGAATCGTCGTATCTTAAAGGCAGAGGTACGTCTCGTTTCTTTTGCGATGCAGAAATGTGTACGCTGCTTCCCGAAGGAAGACTATTGGGTGACCTGCTGATGTTAGTATTTGGTAGAGATTCACAGCCACTTGTTGTGTTGGCGTCGTTTTCATTGCTCTCGTCGTTTTCATTGTTCTCCTGTCCAGAATAGAACGCGGAGTCCGGATGTTGGTTCAGCTTGTCCACCTGTTGCCTGGTAGGAGTCGACATCTCGAAGGTTCTCGACAGAAGCTCTTGATTCGCAGCCACCAGACGATCCATCTCGGCATCAAGGTCGCACGGCGGCGGACACAGCCGCTCTTCAAGGTCAACGATTCTATCGATGGTTCTGTCGATGCCAACATCCGTCAACGTCACTCCAAGACCCTCTTCATCGCTACTACTATCGAAAGCGTCGCTGTGGAAACCGGTTTCGGAGGCTGGCAGATCGAAATCGACGGACGCCAGGTCACTTCCGGTCGGTTCGGTCCGTTCGCTGATGATGCTAAGCGAGTCTTCGTCGTTGAAAACACGCAGGTATCGTCTCGGCTGCGGAGGCAGAACAATCGTCGTCATCCCCTTCTGGTCTTCACCCACCTCAACCACGATAGGCTGCGCGTGATCATCCACGACGTATTCAAAAGCATTGTCAAAAGGTGGAAAAGATGGACGACCGTTGACGAGTAAAGAGTCTCTTCCAGCACCATTTCCCCTTCCAGCACCATCTCCCCTCTCCGTTGACCCGCTCCAGACGACCATGTCTCGCAGGACTCCCATCGAATCGATTTCTGCTTCCCAGTCTTCATCGTATGTTATCGACGGGCCCTGGAAGAGCTGCTCGATTTCGGCTTTCCAGGCCAACAGCTCAAGGTCAGCCTCGAGTGTCGTGGAGGTCATCTCGTCCGAACGAACGGATATCAGGGATCCATCTGCATCTGATCCTCCTGACCAGTCAGTCGTTTCGAAGTTCGCTTCCTGCGTCGTTGTTTCAGGTGAAAATTCTTCCAGTGATGCTTCGCCAGACCACGAAGGTGAATTGTTAGAATCGAATTCATTTGTAGCGTACGATCTTCGAACCGTGACAAATGGTTTTCGTTCTGGAACGGGTGACTTTCGTTTTGCCAGAGATTGGAATTCATCTGCAATGTTAATTTCACCAACAAATAATTACAATGGGGAAAAAACAGACTGCATCTAGGATATGTAGTCTATATTCAACATTGACTTAACTTAAGTAACTTTGGAAATTATGCGCCTCTGGAGGAGTCCTCCGAGCATTAAAAAGAGTTACAGTCACCATTGCATACGAAATTAGGTCAGAGACATTAGGTGTAGGCCGTAGGCTTATGTGGCTTCACCAGCACTTGAGATTGGCTTTTTCTCCCTCTGTCTCTATCTCTGTCTGTCTGTCTGTCTATCTCTGTCTGTCTGTTTGTCTATCTCTGTCTGTCTGTTTGTCTATCTCTGTCTGTCTATCTCTGTCTGTCTGTTTGTCTGTCTATCTCTGTCTGTCTGTCTGTCTATCTCTGTCTGTCTGTTTGTCTGTCTATCTCTGTCTGTCTGTTTGTCTGTCTATCTCTGTGTGTCTGTCTGTCTCGACCTATCTTACTAGACTATATGACTTAACTGAACGTGTTTTAGGCATACCTGTAGGCCTATATCTTCAAATATAAATAGATGTTCCTGAAGGGATGGGTGGATGGATGGATGGACGGGTTGATAAATGGATGACGGAACAGGAAAAGTTCGAGGATTATTGAATGGACGATTGACCGACGAGATGACAGTTTTGCAAAAGACGCCAGAATTATATAAATCCGGACTATCCAACAAGAACTCGGTCACTGCGTTACCTGACCCTACCTGTTCCCATCACTCAATCTGTGAAACTAACGACGATCTTGGCAACTTCTTATTATTGTTTCCTGAGTCTTACCTGTGCTTGGTTTGTTTCTGCCAACTTCCTGTCCCATGACTTGTGTCCTTCCGGTGAAGTCTCCAGTTTCGTTCCGTAGACCGATCTGTTCAGAAATCCCGTCTCCGTTCGAAATGGAACCATGACATGGCTCTCGTTCCGCGTCGCTGGCTTCCTCACCGATGCGTGCAGAATTCGTCGACGAGTCAGAACCGTCGTCTCTGATGAAGCTGCTGCTCAGATCCTCCATTGTCCTGTAGCTGCGTATTCCCTTTGTCTCGTAATCTCGCAGCGATTCCGGAAACTCGTCGCTTAGACATCGCTTGGCGGCTGGATGGCCACGCCGAAAGACCTCAGCGTCTGCGCGTCTTCTGGAAACAGAATCTGCAGGACTTTCACGTTCACTGGCTTCGGGTTCCACATGAGTGCTCAACGATTCTTGGTCTGCCCTTTTCAGGTTTCTTGATACCAGCATCAGCAGTTGTCTGTCGTTTTCATCTGGATAGGCGCAACTACCTGTTTGATCCGGCGCCAACTGATGATGACCAGGGACTCCTCCACTGATGGGGAGGGTGTGTTGCGTTGGTGGGACTTGTGGCTTCTCCGTTTGGGGTAGTGCAGCTGATGATGTGAAGGACTTCGATGTGGGTAAGGATCCATTGTCGAGTCCAACGGATCTGGTTTTGTCGACGTCCTTGCGGAAAGTAAAGGTCGAGGACTCGGATTCCGTTAGTCGGCGGAGACGTCTTCGCCCGGAAAACGTCCGGTGGAACCATGAACCCGACTTCAGATACAACTGCCTGCAGCAACAACATCAGCAGCCTCATCAATCATCTCATCAGCACATCGATCAACGCCAATTAAAAAAGCATTTTATAAATGCGTCGTATATAGTAGCTCTTGAATTCCCGATTGGATGAGGTATTTAGTGCTTAAATGATTATAGGCCTAAGCAGTTAAAACCGATAGCCGTTGCTAGCATTTCAGACTGATTTTAAGATTAATCTGCCGGGAAATGGAAACTCCAATAAGGGCCTCATAGGCCTACGAGTACAAATCAAAGTTGTAGGTCTATACGTTAAAATCAATAGTTTCAAATAATTTGACAATTTCTTCTGAGATTTTTTACTATTTTATTAACAATGATGAAAATATTCTTATTGCATGTGTGGGGACCATAAAGTGTGGGAGCCCCTGTTCGGCCGAATATGTTGAACACGCATTTAATAGTCCGGCGCATGCGCCTTGGTAATCAGCCAAGACCGCCTATAGAGCAGTCACAATCCCAAGCGATCAAGAGTTCACTCCGCCCGCAACCTCTGTATGATAATTGCACCAGCAGCGCACTTGCCATCAGACCTGGCGCGTTCTTAGAATTCTCTCCGTATTACGTCATGATGGGTACAGGGTGTATGGCGGTCCTTCCGCGAGGACAGTACAATACAGGACGTCCCATGGCCGCATGGGTGGAGTTTAGGCCAGGGGCGGATCCAGGAGGGGGCAATCCGGCCATGGCCCCCCATTTAAAAATTGCATGGGACGTGCCCCCCCCATTTGGTTTCAACAAGCCATTAAATAAATGTAGTGGGAGAGAAAAACAGGACATCAGGCCCCCCTATTACAGAATCACACGGGACTTGGCCCCCCCGTCGATTCAGCGGCAAATGTTTCCCGAAAAATTGGTCGATGACTAAAAAAAAAGTCATCAGTTTTTTCGGCGGATGAAATGGTATTTTTTCTGGAAAATTTGGTCGATGACTAAAAATTTTTTCTCCTGTCTCACAAGACCAAAAAGTTTGGCCCCCCTTCGAAAATTCCTGTATCCGCCCTTGGTTTAGGCCGATCAGGAGCTAGGGGAGCTAAGTTCCCCCCAAGAAGGCCCAGATTCAGCTTTTTACCGTGAAAATGGTATCTTTCACGGGCTTAGCCCCCAAGAAGCCGAGACTCATCAAATTATTTTCGGGGGAAATGGCTCTTGTCACGAAACTTCAATCGAATGACTAAAAAAGGCCATCAACTTTTGCACGGGAAAAATATTGTCGGCGCCGATCGTTCTGGACCAAGTCTCCGCCCCAACAAAGCCCAAGTTATTTTTTTAGCCCCCCCAAGAACGGAAACGAAACTCCGCCCATGCATGGCCGTAATTATAGGTCTACTTCCATAATAAATCATCTGAATTCTTTGTTTCAAATAACTATATGCGTTGGATCTCAATGGCGAATAGGTGCCTTTCCCAGTGGCGTTGCCAGGAATTATGATGGGAGGAGGGTGTTGGGGGTTTATGACCTGGCCGGGTGCCCTTTCTGACACAAAACCAACAGTATTACCAAAGACCTTATAGTCCGACTATATAGTCGTAGACTATAATATCTTTGGTATTACAGTAAATAAAAAGAGAATAAAGTAACAAAGGGAATAAAGTAAGAAAAACAATTGTTACTACCAGCAATTGTTTTGTTTTCTCTTATTTAAGTGGATAAATAACCTTTAAAAACTTTTCCTAGGCCAATGGGGATATAGGCCTACCCCTTTTGTCTACGCCACTGGTCTTTCCAGACGGTTTTTTTCTTTTATCAATTAATGTTCAAGTCAATGAGGGATCACAATGTACCTCGGAAAAACTATACCGTACCTTTTATTTTATAGGACTAACAGAATAACGAAGAACTGAAGCTTAGGCCCTACCTAATTCTTTAATCTAATTATAAATTCTATATAAGCCAAGGTTCCATAATTGAAAGGCATCCGCCGATATGCACTGAGACGCGCCATATCGCGTGTGGCATGGGCGGAGTTTATCAGGGGTGGGGGCTAAGCCCCCCAAGAAGACCCAGAGTCATTTTTTACCGTGTAAATGGTATCTTTTCTCGGGCTTACCCCTCCCCCATGAAAGCGCAGAGACTCAGAATTTTGTTCGAAAAACTTTTTTCACGAAACTTTTTTGGTCAGGAAAATTAGTATTTTTCAGTGAGATTTCAGACCGAGGACTAAAAAAGATTATCAACTTTTTGGGCCCGAGAAAATATTTTTCGGCGCCGCTCGTTCTGGACCGAGTCTCAGCCCCAACAAATTTAGCCTCTTTAAGAACGGAAACCAAACTCCGCCCATGGCGTGTGGTGTCCCTTGGCTCGAAGTCGGGCGTCTGCTGCGATACCCTCCACATGCAAGGACCATTCCCTCTTCAACGGGCTAAGCTGATGTCTGGGCTCTTCTTTGGATCCTCTCGCTCTCTCAAGTTGTTTCCATCGGTCCCCCGCGGGCTTCTGTGTTGAAAGCCCCTCTGAATAGCTTACGCTCATAGGCGCAACCACCCTATGGGACCCACGGGACGCGTCCCCCAACTTTTGAGTGGTCCCCTAACTTTATTATTATGGTCCCCCCACCTTTTAGGACGTGATTGCACCTATGCTTACACTACGAAAGGCGCTCTATAAATATACAGATACGCTACGATATGACGTAACGGTAGAACCTACTGCTTCTTGTAGCAGAGCAGACAGACCCATCGTTCGGGTGTCGTCGTCGTTTGTCGGCAATTTCCGCAGACCCTCGTCTTCTGACATCGTCGACAGATGTCACCGCGTCTGAATAACCAACCGAACAACGTTGAACACAGCGAACACCTTCGACTTTGACCGACGCCGTCACAATCGTTCGTTGCCAATCGATGCTGTAGCGCCTCCACATCTGACTTCAGGACTCTAAAATTATAGGAACACAGCACAACGCTTAGTATCAGTGGCGTAGCCAAGGGGGTTTCGGGGGTTAAACCCCCCATTGGCTTAGGGAAAAGTTTTTTAAAGGTTATTTATCCACTTAAATAAGAAAAACAAAACAATTGCTTGTGGTAACAATTGCTTTTCTTGCCTTATTACCTTTGCCACTTTATTTCCTTTTTATTTTCTGTAATACTGTTGGGTTGGTGTCAGGAAGGGCATCCGGCCAGGCCGTAAAATCCCCCAAATCCCCCATAATAAATTCATGGCTACGCCACTGGGCGCCATATTATGGCTATATAAATATGCTTAGCTATTGCATTATGTCTAGTCATATTCAGACACCTTCCATGTGATCAAAACGTTCAACAGACGATTTAATGCACCCTTTTGTGGCACCGCTGGTAGTTGCTAAATTATTTACATCTGCTTTCTGTATAATTCTTCTTTTCTCCGTCCGGCCGCGCTGACGACGAGGCCTTTACATGACGTATCAGGAGCGGATCCAGAGGGGGCAATCCGGCCATGCCCCCCCATTGAAAAAGTGCATGGGACTGCCCCCTTCCCCATTTGGTTTCAACAAGCCATTAAACATTAAACATTTCTAACACCCCTACTTTTGACATGTTATGTTCTAAGGCAGATGTATCCCTCTTTTCTTCTATCCTCTGTGACCTCGGGCATGTCCTCCATTATCTTCTTCCACCTGAACGTGTAACTGGTTACTCCCTTAGGCCCCGATCACACAATCTTGAAATACCACGTTGTGATTCGTTGATTGCAAAGGGATTTATCACCAGAATGTTATATAGTTAGCTTGTTTGTCGATGATAGTTTAGTAATTATATTATACTAGCTGAATCACCCGGCGTTGCCCGGGAAATTTCGGTTTTTAGTTCCCAGCCACGCCTGACCCCGCTCCCACGCTCCCGCCACGCCTGACCACGCTCCCACGCCGCTCTTCTCACTTTGCCTTCCATCGGTCCCAAGTCCCAACCCGTTCCGACCCTGGGGTGCCCGGCGTTGCCCGTGAAATTTAGTTTTTCAGTCCAACCCAGTTACCCGTCCGCATTTGTGCGAAACCGCGTGCGAAAAGATCTGACCTCGGCGAAAAATGAGGTTAGGAATCTATTGGTTCGTTGAAAATCGATCGGCGAAAATTATTGCGTCTTAAATACTGACACATACGACATGGTTAAGATTAATTAAGATTAATATTAATTAACGGCATAACGCTCTTATAAGAATAAGTCCGGCCATGACGTCATTAATGTATTGGTTTGAATCATCTATATATCATCGGTGGTTTCAATGTTGATAATAGCGATGTGTTGTAATAATATTATAAGCAAATGGCGTCTTAATAAAGACAGGCGATCAACGCGCATATATATAGCTTTCGAATCGCGTGTGAAGTTAAAATGTTGACAGCACGGGCTATAAAATTAATTGGCAACCGAAAATAGTGGCGTTTACTTCCAAATGTGGGTAAGAATCGATTGCCAATTTTTTTTTAAACGAATCGCTGTAATTTTCGAGTAGGCCTCCGGACAAAATTCGGACATCCCACACACAGAAGGACAAACTTTGAGTTTTATACTTAAAGATTTAACTTTTGATTATAATTTGCACATTTTTATTACCTATTATTACTTATATGTATTATAATGATGTTCTGTGCCCCATTGTGCGTTTGCAAGTGGAGTAATAAAGAAAATACTTACTTACTTAAATCAATGCAGCGGCAGAGAAAAGCAGGATAGGCCTACTAGAGAGGCCATTACTCCGACCAGGATGACTGATGACTAGAAAAGGTCATCAACTATTTTGGCGGCTGAAACGGTATCTTTTTTCTAGGAAATTGGACGAATGACTAAAAAAGTCATCAGATTTTTCGGCGACCAAGACAAAATTTCCTGTCCCAACCCAAGAGCAAAAATTGTGACCTCTCTTCGAAAATTTCTGTATCCGTCCTTGTGACGTATCATCATGTAAAAGTTTCTTGGTCCTTTTACCAGGCGGTGACGATTCCTCTCTTGGTCGGGTAAGGACGCTAAGGAGGCCGTTGGGTCCTATTGGACCTCTTCCGCCATTAGGTGTCCTTCCAGCACCTTCCTCCTGCGTTGGTCAGCTGTTTCAGAGTTCTTGGTGAGCCTGTCCACCTCGCGTGACGCCCATGGAGGTTCTTCGGCCGAGGCCTTCTCCCCTGATGGCATAGACTCACCAAGCATTCCCCTACTTGGCTGTTCACCCCCACACCACCACCACCACGTTGAGGTGCAGGTCGGACTAGGGGGTCTGTATATAATTAAAGAATATTAATTCAAACGCTTTTATATAGCCTACCCACTGTTGTTGCTGCTGTTATTGTAAGGCGTTGTCGTATATGTCTCGCACTATTACAGATAATTACTTGCCTACTTAGGCCTATAGCTACTTTTTTGTCTGAAGCTCTGATTCATATAATCAGCGCCTTGTCTAGTATAACTACACACTGAATATTGATAGGCCTACTGATATTGATAGGTCTACTGGTATTGATAGGCCTACTGATATTGATAGGCCCACTGAATATTGATGGACCTACTGATATTGATAGGCCTACTGATATTGATAGGCCTAATGATATTGATAGGCCCAATGATATTGATAGGCCCACTGATATTGATAGGCCTTGTGATATTGATAGACCCACTGAATATTGATAGGCCCACTGATATTGATAGGCCTACTGGTATTGATAGGCCCAATGATATTGATAGGCCCACTGATATTGATAGGCCTACTGGTATTGATAGGCCTAATGATATTGATAGACCTGCTGATATTGATAGGCCTACTGATATTGATAGACCCACTGATATTGATAGGCCTACTGATATTGATAGGCCTGGTGATACTGATAGGCCTACTGATGTTGATAGGCCTACTGATATTGATAGGCCTACTGATATTGATAGGTCTACTGATATTGATAGGCCTACTGATATTGATAGGTCTACTGATATTGATAGGCCTGCTGATGAACGGTTGATGATGTTAGACTTTACAGTCAATAACTGACTAAAGTCTAGCAACATGAACCACCGTTCATCGTTTGAACACAGTGAACATCTTCGACTTCGACCGTCACACTCGCTGGGCTGCCACCTGAATATTTTGAACAATGCATAATTATACAATTATTGTACGCATTGTTTTAGCCTATGCATTATTCAAATGTAGAACGGTAAGGACAACACATGTAGGGCTACATAGAATTATCAGCACGTTTTGGTTTTTTGGAGTAGGTGTAGGCCTATAATATATATAAGAGCAGTTCACAAAAGAACTCAGTATCGAAAACCCTATAAAATATAATATTATCATAGACGGAGACCTAGGGGGAACAGGGGACGGCCCTCCCGAAAAGGTGTTGGGGGGACGGCCCATGCATTTGCCCCACCCCCAATCGTTGAGCGTCAAGACTAAAAAAGGTCATCAACTTTATGGCGGCGAAAATATAAATTTTTTGGAGATTTCGTCGTCGGATGACTAAAAAAAAGAAAAAAGGTCATCAACTTTTTGGGCGGCCAAAATAGAATTTTTTTCGAGATTTCGCTGGTCGTCAGAAATTTTGACAGGCAAAAGATGGAAATGTTTCTGCGACCCTCAGAGCCATTCGTCCGCCAAAAACTATCGCGTCTCTCCGTCCCCCCAAGTCTCCGCCCAGGTCTCCGCCTGTGTATAATATATATATATATATATATATATTACGGTGTGTCTAAAAATTAAAATCTCGATGCTAATATCGACCAAGATGTTTTTGTGTTCCACTTTCAGAAATATAGTTATCTGCTAAATTAGATGAAAATCGGAATAGATTTAGGACTTGCTCAAAGCACCGGAAGAATAGCCACTTATGCGACATTGTGACACATTGTAATTTTCACAGATCCAAGCAAATTTAAACACATAAACATCTGATATAAGGCAAAATCCAAAGAAGTGCTGTAAGTTTTTATTGTATTGTATTGTATCTGACCATTTATAAAGCGCTTCTTGCAACAAGAGCCTTTCAGAAGCGCTCCCAGTGCGTGACACTCCGATAGAAAAGGCAAGTTTTTAGACAAGAGAAAGATGACGGAAGACTGCCAGAGAGGATGGAAGAGCGAACGGATGGGGGAAGACCATTCTATAGAGAGGGACCTATGCAGGCAAATGATCTAGATTGAGCCATAGCGGTCCTGACGCGAGGAACAAAGAGGTCAAGCTGATCAGAGGACCTAAGAGGACGCAGCGAAGTGGCCGAAATAGGAGTAGGAAGAGCGAGTATGCTGCTTGGCTATGTGTTCGGTAAAGGTTAGGGAACTATCTATGGTGACGTCCAGGTCTCGAACACTAGACGAAAAGTTGAAGTGAGGAAAAGTTTGAGACGGTACCGAGTAGTTAAGTTTTTGGAGCTGCATGGAAGTGCCAAACCAAATCAATTGGGTTTTTGTCATAGTTTATTCCTCTAAGTACAATTGAAAAATCTGGCTTTACTTGACCACTGCAGAACAAATTGTTTCTCTCCCTTATTTCTGACCAGGACTTCATTGAAGGATTGCATACGAGTCACTCTGCCAGATCATACGTCACTCTTAGATCGGGTCAGATATGATGACTTAATTTTGCCTCACTGTGTGATTGTTCTGACTACGATTGTTGCAAGTTTCAATCACGAAGAGAGTAGCGCAATCCAAGGATCTTGAACATTTTGGTGGTGGCTTAGGAACAGTACAGGTACAGATCTCTCATGAGATCAGATCCCAGATCATGAAATTCGTTGCGCATGCTGTAGTCTATGACTCGTCAAAAAGCTATGGCCAACCAAGGTCTCTGACAAAAATTGAAGGTGTCGGGAAAATACTGTTAGGGCGACATGTAAGACCTCTGGCGAGGTAAGTATGGATTCCCCTGTGGGCTTCATTGTTTCAGGTATAGGATACAGGTTAAATAGTACTTCACGTGAGACTAAGTTGCTGTCACAGAGAGTAACACTTCAAGTAAATGATTCCATACCTTTTCAGAGTAGGATGGTCGAGATTATCCTCTCTGCTCTGACGTTGCCGAATGGAAAATGATAACTGAAAAGCCATAACTCGATCATGTAAATGGCATTTGACATCCAACGCCCTCGGTGAAATGCACCTGGGTATACCTGAACTTTATTCCCTTTGGTGGAACTCATCTTTGGAAAATGAGTAGCTCTTGACTAAAGACTTCCAATACTGGAGTCCTTGCAGAGTCATGCAATGAAACACTTTTGCAGAACAATTTCAAAAGCATGGTATAAAGAGGTCCTTCCCCAATTTCGCTTCCAGCTTCATGCATATGCCGCCCTTGCAACTCGTTTTGCTCGCCACTGTGTCAAAACACATTACCAGGATTGTGTCCTACAATCCCCAGCTCAGATCTCAGCCAACAAGAATCTGACATGACAGTAGCTATCACTGATTAGAGTTAGGGGATGGCCACTAGCTTTGTAGCATCCTTATGAAACATACCATTATCGAGTGACATCTGGCATGATCTTGTTATTCAAGTGAAGAGTAAGGGGAACCTGTGGCTCAGAAGAATCTCTGCTGCCAGGGCTGTAATATCATCTCTCCCAAATTGAAATGTACAATTGCTACTGTCTCTTATACGTTGACATCCAGACTCTGATTCCTTGGTGTATATGCATAAATTGAGCAGTACCTTGCATGGGAACCTCTTCTTTGTGAAGACAGCGTCGCATAGCTGAAGTGATATCAGTACTGCCTATCAACAAAATCTCAGCTTTTTGTAATCAATTTTGCATTGTGCCTGCCATTTAATACAAGAATGACAGGCACCACTTCCCGCCATTTGCAACACATGACCAAGGACAAAAACAACATCATAATCAGTAACGACATGATCATGAATGTTTATTTTTTGGGAACTAGCCACTGAGAAGTGTTCTATAGCATGCAGCTCGTATCTAAATCGTAGATTGTAATACTTGCAATGCAACCGAGTTTCTAACTTCAGTCCTCTTGAGCAAGTCCTAAATGTTCAGCTATCGAGATATAATTTCAGATATTCAGTTTACACATGATTTGGCACGATAATTTCATTTGGTCGTTAAAAATCTTTTATTTGAAAATTTCACATGTACCTTAAAGCACCCTAATATAATATAATATATATATATATATATATGTGGGCCTATAATTATAGCCTCGTCAATTTCTTCGTCGTCGTAATCGTCGTCGTCATCCTCATCTTCATCTTCATCATCTCGTCCTCATGGGCGCCGACTCTGCGAGGCCCGTGAGTGCTCAGCACCGCCAGAAATTGGCCATGCGAGGCCCGCCTATGCATGGGCACCACCAGAAATCAGCCAACAAGATGTGCTTTTTAATTATATAATTTTCTTTGTTGGCATTGCTTATCTATAAAAATCATTGCGTCTTTTACATATTTTCTTTTATCTCAGTTAGTCTACCACTCTACCTTACTATTACTCCAGTTTTACCCCGTCCGGTAGTCTGAACTCCATACGAATACGAGGCAACCTAGAAATCTTGCTCATTCGATCCTCTTTAGTAATTTTTTTATTACGGACGAAGGCGACGATTTGAATGACAGTTTCTTTTTTATTGTACAATGTACATGCTAGGCTATAATGATCCTCACTGCGCGAGAATCACTTCCCAACACCGCAAAAGCTGGATATGTTTTGTCTGCGTTAATTAACAAATTAGCCTTGACTAAATTGTCCGTGAAAACTAGTTGAAAAACTGTCTTCCACAATGTTAATATTGGGTCACTAAATAGTGGTTAATGTAGACAGAATTGTTTGATTTCTTGTGCAAAATTTGAGTCTGTTGAGTGTTGACCTAATTAGGGGAGAGTGCTCCAAGATGCCCACGCTGACGAAGATTGAGCTTTTCTTCTGTGTGGATTCGAACAAGAGAAGTACATGTTGACCAAAAGAGTGATCACATTTTTAAGCAATTGGGAAGGACATTTGTTGAAGTCTAAAATCATATCTTTAAACAATAAAATAACAGGAAATTTTTACGAGATAATAGCTTAAAATGTCACAGTTTCATGTTGTTTGGAAATTTTTTAAACAACGGCAAGGATGCTTTTGAAGTCTTAAACCACGACAATTTCGTAACAATTACAGCCTAAGATGCTGCTATCCCAGTGTGGCAAGAAAAAAATCGAAAATGGTTAGGAGCACATCCCCTCCCCAAGCCTCTTCCTCCCCTCCCCAAGCCCCTTCGGCCCTTCCCTGCTCGGCGATCGTACTTTGACAGCGAGTTCGTCCCTAAAACCATGAACAAGTCTCCGCCTATGAACAGAGGTAATTTCAATAACACTCCTATCAAAAAAGGCTCAAAAATTTTTCCCGCGCGTGTTTCTTTCACATTCGTTTGGGCACTCACACTCTTTGGGTCAACTCGGCGCCTATGCTCGTCCTTATCATGATTCTCATTTTTATCGTCCTCATCATCATCATCATCACCGTCATCAACAACAATAAAGACAACGGGTACTTGGAGTTGCCCCCCTATTTAAGTTGTCAGAAAGCTAGACTTCAATTTTTCAACATAGGCGTATAATCGTAATCGTAATCTCGGGACTTCTACAGCGCCCACAAAAGCCAAGGCGCGGAAACCAGCTTATTCACAGGCGCTCAATCAAAACAAAATCGATAGGCAGCGGATCAAGTCCAGAGAGTCATATACATAAGCCTGCACAGTGTATTAAGCAGCATCGATTTTGAAGTGAAAGTCCGGTGGACGAATATTTCTTAATGTTTAACAAAAGTGATATTAAGATAGATCTATTGAAAATTGAATTATTGACAGAAAATTTAATGTAGCTATAATTGTACGTTCTACGTATAGGGCATTTTTTTACTCTGTTCGATTTTAATAATTAAATTTGATCTCGGGTGAGATCCTTCACCGCCGCCGCTGTTCTTTTCAACGGGCGCAAAGACATTTTGAGGTCTAGTGTGTGAACCGTGCATTGTTCAAGCCCGACAGTCAAATGTCTAAAATAAGTCAACATTAGCAAGCGAACCTGCATCCTCACATGCGGAGTATATACGTATAGGCCATGCAGCCATGATGGTTACGAAGACTGAAGTTATAAATCAGGTATTAAGCATAATAAAATATCTGGGGGGAAAACAGATTATCAGTGTTTTTGACTTCCTAATCAAAGTTCAAAGTGGGCCTACAAAATAGCCTGCTGAATTGGAGACTATTAATTTGTGCTGTCTGTGTTCATAGGCAGAGCGAATTGCACTAAATAAGCATATTTTGTAGATCCATCATCTAAATATCTAAATAACAAATAGTCTTGAGAGCCTTTAAAAAATTTGCTGGCAATTATTTCAGCGAAGCTACAGTTACTGTAGCTTTGAAATGAGATGAACCGCAATTTGTAACAGAATCAACAAAGAGAGATAGACAGACAGACAGACATGTCTGTATTGTGTTTACTGTCAAAACGAAAACGAATTTGTCTTACAAGCATAGAAACGCGAAAAGAGAGACGTACGGACATAATAGGTCACCCACAAGACAGTCCAAAAATAAAGACAGGGCAAACATATACAGACATAGGCCTACATACACGCAAACAGTGCAGATACAAAGCTAGATTAAAACGACAACTTATAACACTCAATTAAAAAAGACAGATACGCTAGACATGAAAAGAGAGACTGGAAGAAAGACTACCTATCAGTTAATCAAAGAAGCCAGACGAACACAGACGGACATAGTAGATTGAAAGACAGACACACAGACAGACAGACAGACAGACAGAACACACAGACATACATACAACCAGACAGACGGACATAGTAGATTGAAAGACAGACAGACAGGTTCATCAGTCACTCAGAAAACAGACAGATAGCGAGGAGACAACCACGGAGTTCTTACTGGATCCTGGTGAGTTCCTGTTTCCTTAGTTCCTCATCTCTTCGAAGGACTTCAAGGACGAGACCTCGCTCAGCGTCGCTCAACTTCGACAGATCATCAAGATGACCACCGCTCCCGCCGCTCATTGTCTGCGAAGCAATTATTATTTCTTCACATCGTAATAAATTAGGCTAGATACATATCGTCTATAGTTAGAGTGCAATGGTTCCAACTCCAATGCATTTAGCCATTAGCCATGGAGTTAGCTCCATTGCACTCTAAGCAGGCGATATGCACGTCATATACACACAGTGCATACATAAATGCATGCACGTATGAAAAAACTATGAATACAAACACATACATGCATACGTACGTATATGTATATAATTATTATGCACACATAGATGCAATATAATAGGCTACAGCCACGTAATTATATATGTTAGCAATGTTTACCACATGGGATCTTAATTAATCCTGAAACTATTCGCCGTTTATAATTTGCAATTGAGCAACGACCCGATGTGTTCTATTCGAAATGGCTGTGGCCCCAATATGCCTATCAACTAGAACGCAAACGAAGCCTAAATTAGACTAACGTCTAAAGAATCTTCGGCTGGGTCCTGCAGCGCCCGCAACGTTTTTCCACGCACTGCGCCAAGGTCTCGTGTACAGTGTACAGTGTACACCGCTGTTGAACAACGTCTTCGCATTTCGCGTTCATAAGCAAAGCATACTCATTAACGCTGTCCCTCAGGCAAAACAAATTATGCGCATCTGCTAATAGACAGACACGCCGTCAAAACATACAGAGTCCACATATGCAGCAACATTGATATTATTCGTCAGCGTCAAGCTGGCTTGTTTGCCAATCATCGATATGCAATGGTCCCAAAACGCAGCACTGTATAATTATAGCCTACATGCCATGGGTCAAATTAGCTTCGAAGTACTTCTTGAAGCGCTATAGAAGTCATACTGTGTCTCGTTCGCAATTGAAACATCTTTGGAGCAAGATGCGTAAACTGGAATCCTGAACGTTTAGGGGTACACTACACACAAACAAACCATGTCGAAAGTCACTCGGAATGCAATTAAGCAGCTTGAGAAAACTTGAGCGGCTGCAGATGTAAAAAAAACTCCAAATTACCATAAGGGGCCGTCCATAAAGTACGTCACGCTATTTTTTTACCATTTTTGACCCCCTCCCCCTGTCACAAACTGTCACAAATCTCGGACCCCCCCTAAAGTACGTCACACTTTCGAACAAAAAATTGAAAAACATAACCATTTACCTAGCCATCTAAACCCTAGGATACTATCCCTAATCCCTCTGATAGTGACGTGTGTCCCTAAACGCTTTGATAGTGACGGGAAATCAACTTTTATCCCGCCGGGCCGGGTTTTAGACACGCCTGGCCGGGCCGGGTCGGATTTTAGGTACTAAAAACAAAAATAATATAAAAGAATTTAAAAAATAAATGTGTGACGTCACACATGGCCTGACCCCTCCCCCTGTCACAAACTGTCACACTTTCTTACACCCCCTCACCCCCTGGAGCGTGACGTAGCCTACTTTATGGACGGCCCCTAACGGCATATAGGCCTAACATATATTCGGGCGCACTTCTTTTTGGTCACAATATACATTTGTCATTTATAGGATGGTCAAAACGAAACCATGCGAATCATTTCACACTGGTATGATATTAATGGCAACTATGGAACAGAATGATGGCTGGTTCAATTGACGGCGTCGGTGATTGTTAGGGTTTGAACCTCTTCGATGGTCTTTTAGGTCGGTGCGTTACAATTCAGGAAAGTCTATAGGACTCCAATATGTGCCAACCTGCCTGACTATATAATAGAACGGGAAATAATCTCTGAATCTAAACTGATCTAAAGATCTGTTACCATGGCAACAAAAACATCAACCAATCATATCGTTTCAGGTAAATTTGCCTCGATGATCAGGGAGTAGGCTAAGATTAGGACTAGCATCCGACATAGAAAAGCGAAACTAGAAGCCACTCTACGCCTACGGTTAAGAAACCAGGCTTCTGAATCAGGTGAAGCACGGAATATGAAGACAAGAAAAACATTAGCCACAATGGAAAGGCATACGTTATGTAAGTTGAAAGAGAATATATATAACAGTCTTAAGTTTATATATCTGAATGTCACGAAAGATTTAACAGAAGAAACTGCCATAACTCCCATAAGCAGTGGCGAAATTCAATGCCTTGGAGCCTTGGACCGACGACTCGGGAAAGGCCAAGAGTTCAACATTGTCCCATTTCGAGTCCAGTGCATGATAAAGTGGAATTGATACGAAGAGTCAGTGTGGAATCTAAATAGGTCAGCTGGTCAAAATGCAAGGAGCTCAGCCTACTTGTGAACTGGAAGTCTGATTTAGGAATTATCATCAGGTGAATGAACGGCTGCTAATTAATGTCGGTGTATTACCGGTAGTCAAGACAACTACTGGTAAATATTGAACACAGTGGTGTTTAAGCAACTGTAGACAATTGACGCAAATGTGCATTAATTTAAACTCATTGATTAAACTCGAATTATGTAGGCAGGAGAGAGGGAGGAAAAAGAGAGAAGGAGATGGAGAGATAGATAGGGAAAGATGAATGAAAGAGGTAGGGAGAGAGAAAAATGGATGCATGAGGAAAAGAGGAAGTGCGTGAAGGAACGACAGTGATGAGAAGGAGATGAAAGGAGAGAGGAAGGATGGAACGAGGGATGGAGGCAGGAATGGAGGGACAGGAAGATATGGAGAGAAAGACAAGGATGACGGCAGAGAGAGAGAGAGAGAGAGAGAGAGAGGCAGAGAGAGAGAGAAAGATGGAAGGACAAGGAAGAGGGATGAAACAGACACTGTTAGAAAGGAAAGGAGGTATATAGGAGCGGAGAAAGGGAGAGTGAGAGAGCGGGAAAGATGGAGGGACAGACGGAGGGAGGGAGAGAGGGGACGAATGGACATGTAGCATGAAATTTCAGGCCTCCCACAGATTACTCAAATCAGCCCTCTGGTAATATCTCGTATACTCATCAGGTTGTGAGGAGCCCAATATGCAAGACCTCCGTTGTTACAGGTCACGCGGGACCATAAATAAGCAGGCACTGCCAGGCAAACAGGCAGGCAGGAAAGCAAGCAGGTAGGCAGGCAAGCAGGTAGGCAGGCAGGCAGGCAGGCAGGCAAGCAGGTAGGCAGGCAGGCAAGCAAGCAGGTAGGCAGGCAGGCAGACAGGCAGACAGGTAGGCAGGCAGGCAGCTGGCTGGCAGGCAACAGGAATTAGACGGGTAGTGCAGGAAGGCAACAAGCAAATAACGATCGAGACAACAGGCAACATGAAACGGGCATTAGGCAAGGAGAGACGTAGCCAGACAGGAGACTGAAAAGTCATTGATGTCTACAACGAGAATATTTAATTACAGAAATAAAATAGATCTAACCGGTTGAATGTTGTTGCGCTGACTGCAAAGTCCGTCATACAAATGAGTCGCAATAACTTCATCATCATCATCATCGCTGCATAGTCGACGTTCATCTGCGCAAGCTTTCCCCTCGGGATACGTTACCGCATAATCAACGTATAACATGTTCTGCATAATTGCGAAGAACACGACCACCGCTTATTGCCTGTCATGCTAATATTATAGCTCAGAGGTGCGACCGTTTTGCAAACCTCCCTTATTGACGGCCACAGGTAGAAGGAACGAGAAAAATGCAACAGCGAGTCTTGGAACAAGTCCAAGTGTAATCGTCGCTTGTGTGGATAGAAACACGAAGACTTTAGCTCACGTATACTATATAGGTCGCATGACAAAGAATGTGTATGAGACGTACACGGCTATTGTATCCAAATATGACTTGAGAACAACTGGGCTGTCGAACGTTTATGTTGAATCCAAGTCTTGTAGTGTAAGGAAAGCGAGCTCTTCGTTCACCAAGTCCAGCTCTTCGTGATGTCCGTTGACGTGTCAAATGGGAGAGTTAATGCAAGTAAAAGGACCCCGCAATGTTTCTGTTCAAACTCGGCCAAGCGTGACTACACATAGGCCTACACTCTCCGATGGGTAAACATTCGGCCTAGGTATACAACTATACATTGAAACTCGCGTTAAATATGCGCCGATGAGAATACACAGGCCTGTCGGTAAGGTACGTGAGAGAGTGAAAACAGACTGGACCAGTTTGGACTCTATAATTTTTTCATGCGCACGAGATCCATGTGCGAATAATTATGGGTTCCGTATGGACTGACCGTACGTGAAAAAATAGTGAATTTACATGGAAAAGATCGAGGCACGACTTGGAGGATCAAGGCAAAATTGGATGCATTGTAAAGATGACAACGAATGAGACATAGAGAGGGTCAAAACGTGGGGGAACAGGCAGATAAGGAGGAAGGTAACGAGAGAGAGAGAGAGAGAGACAGAGAGAGAGAGAGAGACAGAGAGAGAGAGAGAGAGAGAGAGAGAGAGAGAAGGAGGGAGGAAGGGAGGGAGACATCAAAGGTCAGCCTGCAATCACATTCGAAGCATTGAAGGAAGACACGAACGTCGCTGCAAAGGATGGGTCAGGAAATGTTAAAGTCAAAACGTTCTCATTCCACAACATCGTGTTAAAATTTCCGAATTCCGCGTGTAGGCTATAATACTTTGCTGCGTTAACTAATTATCCGAGGACCAATTATATGGCGCCAACAGGAATTTCTAATATTCAAATGATCTTAGAAACTGGTCGACAATCAGACATGTGTTGTGGAAACATAACGTAGCTCTCTTTCTGTCCAGTCGATTCAGGCCGTGGCGAAAAATTCCAAAAAATAACAGAAACTATTTGCATATACGACATTAAAGCCATTGAATAAAGTGTCAATAAGCAGCTGCTTGAGTAAGTAGGAGTTTTTCATTCGGATGCATGCAAGAGTAAACAAAGTATGGACTTACATACAGGGTGGCTCAAAAAAAAACGTACCACCGGGGAAAATGCGATATCTTCGCCGCCGATTGAACTTTTTCTGCGAAAATATCCCAATTTGTAGGAGAATGAATTTCCAACAATCCCTGAAAGTTTCATTTGAAACTTTTCATGTTTGCAAAAGTTACAGCTGTTCAAACTTAAAATTTCGTTTTTTCAAATATCCGCGGAAAATTTACGTCACTTGTAGATTTCCATGTCATATGATATCACTTTTCCCTACGACCTCAGCATTCGGTTTTGCAGTTTATTGTAAGGTATAATGAGAGTGTCCACTCTCTGCCTTAACACAAGCTCAAATTCTTTTTGTGAAGCTTAGTATGGCCTTGTTGGTCGGGTCCTGCGGCAACTGACCCCACATTAGCAGCAAGACTTGCTTCAGCTGGCCAATGTTCTCCAACTTGGGATTAAATGTCTTGCAGCGTTCCAGCATAGCTCCCCAGACGTGATAATCAAGAGGGCTGAGGTCGAGTTTGTTAGTCATCTTTGCCAATGCATTTACTTCAGTTGATGTCAATAAGGTAGCGCCATCATAATCAACCTTGCCGTGCGAGCAAGCAGGCGCACTGTCCTGCTGCATAATAAAACCAGATGTTAGAGCATACCTGGTCTTCAATGAGTCTGGGTAAGCGAGTTCAATGATGAGTTTGACATCTAACCTACTGAATGGGATTAATTGCAGTCTTTTCTTGCAGCCGCAACACACGCCGGCATATCTGATGCCGAAACCACGATTTGCTTTGCAAACTTGACCTTTCGATTACCAAGCGAATTTCGTGAAAATCGCGCTTTTTCCGTCAGATCAAGCGACCACTTCCTGCCTCTCTTCTGACATCTGATCTTCGTTACATAAACACGTTTGCAGATAGTCTTCAATGTGCTCAGGCTCCACTTTTCACTGGGTATTTTGCTATGATCACGCGATGTCTCAGTCTCTGTTCATCCAAAGTCCGAGTTCCCATTTTATCTTTTGCAGAAACTTTGCCCATGACGTTCATTGTTTGGGTTCACCAATTGAGACCTTAATCTATAAAATATCACCAAATACCAGCAGATTGCTTCATAAACAGCTTCTTTACAGCTCATAGTGAGGTCGTATGACATCATCATCAATGTGTGTGTGTTGTAATTTGCCAAACATCCTAATGAAATCACTTGTATTGGAGCATGATTCTCCGGATAATTGAAAAAACGAAATTTTAAGTTTGAACAGCTGTAACTTTTGCAAACATGAAAAGTTTCAAATGAAACTTTCAGGGATTGTTGTATATTCATTCCCCTTCAAATTGTGAAATTTTCGCAGAAAAACCCCAGTCGGCTGCGAAGATATCGCATTTTCCCCGGTGGTACGTTTTTTTTTGAGCCACCCTGTATATTATATTATACAGTCTGTGTTGCACTGCATTGTTAAAGGTCCCTGCAAATCAGGGTCTTCAGCCTATTTGTGAATCATGTATACGCGCATAGCATAGCCCACACCTGAATATATGCAGCCTAGGCCTACTCAATGTCTTGTGTATATATATATATAATGTATATATATATATAATATATATATATATATAATATATATAATATATATACACACACACAAGACATTGAGCTCTCTCTCCATATATATATGGAGAGAGAGCACTACGCTTGGAATAGACAAACGAACCTTAAATAATCTACACCGTGGTTCAATAAAAAGTAAGCCAAACTGTTTTTCATAATTAGACCTATATCTCTAATGTTTGTTAATTAATCATACTAAAAATTTCCAGATATTTAGATAATTGAACCAAGAATACGATTCCAACATATCATGTCACATATTTAAACGGATAGAAAGATAGGAATCTTTCAACTTTATCTGCCGGAATTTAAGTTTACTAGCAATTTTTCCTTTGAATTTTGTAACAAAGTACTTTCCTTTGAATTTTGTAACAAAGTACATGAAAAAGACTTTAATGTTTTTGCGAAGAGACTATAAGACTAGTTATTGTTTTGATTATTTACATAAGGAAAATGTTATAGACGACAGGATTTAAATCTGGACTGTTCGGATGCCATAATGTGGGAGAAATGAAGTATGGTGTCTCTCTTGTTAGCATGTCGATGGTTCCCTGGCTCTGTGTGCTGGCATTGTTCTGATGAAAAAGAAAAGAGCCTTCTGGAGCTACAGATTTCTGATAACAGGTAGAAGATGTTGTGACAGCAGAACGCTGCGATAATAGACTCCATTAATTTTTACTCCAGGATCACTGAAGACCAAAATTAATGGGAACGACCAAGCGTCGAAACCGCAACGAATACCATAACAGACTTGCTGAAAACATAAATTCGTCATATAATTATGAAGTTGAAAATTCATATCTTTCTGCCCGTTCAAATTTCTAACATGATATGTTGGAATCATATTCTTGATTCAATTATCTAAATACTAAGAAAATTTTAGCATGATTAATCTTCAGGCATTAGAGATATATGAAAAATAGTTTGGCTTACTTTTTATTGAACCACGGTGTAAATATGAACATCTCACGTGTTCTCTAGATTTTTAATCAATTATAAAGTTTTAATTATACAGGATGTTGCAAAGAGTTGTAGGGTAGAAGCCTAGAAGGCGTGACGCGTCTCGTGGTATACAATTAAGTTCTCGTCGGTGTCCTTTCTGATTAAAATTCTGCATGAGCGAAATTCGTTCTTACTTGTTCTTTTGCGATTAAACCTCTGCAACTTTGCATTTTCTATAATTATAGCATCTTCTTACTATGACCATAATTATATGAGCGGACAATAGGAAACTCAAGCCATTCAATTCTGTGATGGTGCCAGAGCGAATCCATTTTCATGTCCTGTATATACAACTCCTTAAAGCAATGTCAATCGACTGGGGCGACGAATAGACCTAGGCCGACCTTTTCAGCCTACTTGTGCCTCGACGATTAGCCGGACGTGCGTCATCCAGTGGCGTAGCCAGGAATTTATGATGGGGGGAGGGGTATGGCCTGGCCGGATGCCCTTCCTGACACCCCCCTCTCTCTCATTTCCTTTAATTCCTTTCGGAACATCGGGCGACAAGATTTCTCCATTCTGCACGGTCGGCTGCGACATCCGCTGCCTCGCTCCAGTCGATACCCATCTCCATCAGATCCTCCTTGAACGTGCCTCTCCAGGTCTTTCTCGGGCGTCCTCTGCTCCTCTTTCCTCCTTCCGGTTCCTGACACCAACCCAACAATATTACAGTAAATAAAACGGGAATAAAGTAACAAATGGAATAAAGTAAAAGAATAATTGTTTTGTTTTTTCTTATTTTAGTGGATAAGTAACCTTTTTAAAAACTGTTTCCTATACAAGCCAATTTGGGAGGGGGTTAACCCCCCGAAACCCCTACGACACTGGGGTCATATTCCACCAGTGAGGGACTATATGTACCCGTCAGTGGCGGCGCCATGATTTCAGTTTTGGGGTGGGGGCTGAATCCTCGCGGAGAAAATTTTTCATTTTCATCCGCTAAAATTTCTGACGACCTTTTTATAGTCATTAAATTTTGGTCGAAATCTCATGGATGTATTATGTTAAAAAAGCCGGGGAGTGCTTAGACCCCGGATGACCTTTTGGGGGTTTAGTCCCCCCCTAGCCCCCTTGGCGCCGCCACTGGTACCCGTCGACACCGTCAACGTGCTTGGGCACGCTATCACCATCATCCGTCGTCGCTTTACCACATCGAATCAACTTGGTTCCAAACATTCTGAAACATCATCCATCCGTCCGTCCATGCCACCTGTTAGCTGTCAACAGGAGTCTGCTGGTTGGCTGTACGTGTGTGCGTGTGCCAACCACCGGTGACCTATCAGTTTTAGCTTGCCATGCATAGTTTTGCTGCCATGCATCTTTTTGCTAAAGGATGTAATTATTCGCTGCCAGTGACATTTAACATCATATTATATATGCTATAGCGCAGAGTCTGAGTAAGTATATATACATCTTGAAGAGGGGCTACATAAATTCTCGCAACGATTTTAAGTATATCTAATCACCCTGCTCTATATGTAGCCTATACTCCAGCGTCCTCCCATAATCCCATATCGCACTGCGTCATGACTCCGGAAGGCATTCAGATCTCCCTGCTTATTATACCTAATTATAATTTATACGTTCATCTGCCAGTATCACACACTCATCCGCCAGGGTCGTTTTTAACATAGGTGCAATCGGTGCGGCGCACCGACTGCCCTGAGCCGAATTTTGTTGCTGCCTATTGGCTAAATGTCTTATGCGAGTCTCAGTCTAACTTAAACTTTTTGTAAAATCAGTAAATGCAAGAAAATATTAATTCAACTAAATTCGTTGACGCTGCGTCCTTGCTAGCCCAGACTATTATAACAAGGGAATTTTAGAACTGCACAACTTCTTCTTTCCCTTCTCATCCTCCATGGTAAATTACTTCCAATCGAGGGACAATGACCTATTTTGCTAGTTTTCACTGTACATAAGTGCTTCTACAACTGCACAAATACTTTTAGAACTGCACATTTTGTGTACAACTGCACGTTAAAAAAGTCCTGCTGGATTTAAGTAGGCTATTTCCACTTCTGATAATACCTTTGAAATTCAAACTGAGATGATTGTCGAGAAATATGATCCAAATACGCGGTGTAAAAGTAATGAGACCTATTTAGGTCGTGAATATTATTAGCCTATTCATCACGCAACTGAGGTTGGGAAGCCTGAGCCATCACCGAAGTCATGATCATCGACAGCCCATTAAAATGATATTGGATACTTCATTAGCCAGTGTTTGCCAAAACCTTCCAAGAAGCAAAATAGTAGCATTTCAACACAACACATTTATCTGCAGAGGCTCAGAGTTAACCACACTGCGTGACTGAGAGATAGGTCTTGAAACAGACTGATGTTTTGGCTTACCTGATTGATTTATTTTGACATCTAAACATTTGCTGCGGGATGCAGCGATCTATCATTTGCGTATTTCAGATTGATCAGATCTTTTTGAGAAAATAAAGTGTTAACGGGTTCTATGACTTCTGTTTAGACACACATGCGGTATTAAGTCTATGATTATGTACAATTTTGTACATATAACCATGATCCACGCGGCACATGGCTTTGGACAAAAAAATGGTCGCTCAACCGGCACGCGCCCCTGTGTTAGCTTTTGCACCGACGTTCCCAGAACCTTAAAAACGGCTCTGTCATCCGCCATTAGTATTTCTGCCACTCTGCCATCTATGTAACCCTCAGGTTTTCCACTCGAAGCTAAAGTCTCACCTACAGATTCGAGAATTCCTAAACCCTCACTCGTTTCATCATTTGCCTTCCAATCTTTCTCCACCTACCGATGCCCAGTGTTTAATCTAGACGTCTCTGGGGGGGAAAGTCCCCCCCAGGATTGACATTTCCCCCTCCAGAAAAATTTGACGAAATGATATCGGTTTTTAGCTACAGTTTTCATCATTGTTTTACATGAAGTGTTATAATATAACGTGATATTACTTATTATTATATGATTATAATGACATTATTTACTACTATAATGTATGATACTATCATGTTAAGATGACACCTTAAAATACAGCCATTGCAATGTGGAAATTCAAAAAGTTTCTAATTGGTCACTTAAGAAGGACAGCTATTTGGTTAAGATGACACATTAAAATGCTGCCATTGCAATGTGGAAATTCAAAAAGTTTCTAATTGGTCACTGAAAAAGAACAGCTATTTTGTTAAGACGACACCTTAAAATGCTCCCATTGCAATGTGGAAATTCAAAAAGTTTCTAATTGGTCACTGAAAAAGAACAGCTATTTTGTTAAGACGACACCTTAAAATGCTGCCATTGCAATGTGGAAATTCAAAAATTTTCTATTAAGCCACTGAAAAAGTACAGTTATTTTGTTAAGATGACACCCTAAAATGCTGCCATTGCAATGTGGAAATTCCAAAATTTTCTATTGGGCCACTGAAAAAGGACAGTTATTTTGTTAAGACGACACTTTGAAATGCTGCCATTGCAATGTGGAAATTCAAAAAGTTTCTAATGGGTCACTGAAAAAGTACAGCTATTTTGTTAAGATGACACCCTAAAATGCTGCCATTGCAATGTGGAAATTCAAAAATTTTCTATTGGGCCACTGAAAAAGTACAGTTATTTTGTTAAGACGACACTTTGAAATGCTGCCATTGCAATGTGGAAATTCAAAAAGTTTCTAATGGGTCACTGAAAAAGTACAGCTATTTTGTTAAGATGACCCCTTAAAATGCTGCCATTGCAATTTGGAAATTCAAAAAGTTTTTAGTGGGTCACTGAAAAAGTACAGCTATTTTGTTAAGACGACACCTTAAAATGCTGCCATTGCAATGTGGAAATTCAAAAATTTTCTATTGGGCCACTGAAAAAGTACAGTTATTTTGTTAAAATGACACCCTTTAATGCTGCCATTGCAATGTGGAAATTCAAAAAGTTTCTAATGGGTCACTGAAAAAGTACAGCTATTTTGTTAAGATGACACCCTAAAATGCTGCCATTGCAATGTGGAAATTCAAAAATTTTCTATTGGGCCACTGAAAAAGTACAGTTATTTTGTTAAGACGACACTTTGAAATGCTGCCATTGCAATGTGGAAATTCAAAAAGTTTCTAATGGGTCACTGAAAAAGTACAGCTATTTTGTTAAGATGACACCCTAAAATGCTGCCATTGCAATGTGGAAATTCAAAAATTTTTTAGTGGGTCATTGAAAAAGTACAGCTATTTTGTTAAGACGACACCTTAAAATGCTGCCGATGCAATGTGGAAGTTCAAAAATTTTCTAATAGGTTACACATTGCAATGTGGAAATTCAAAAATTTTCTAATGAGTCAATGAAAAAGTACAGCTATTTTGTTAAGACGACACCTTAAAATGCTGCCATTGCAATGTGAAAATTCAAAAAGTTTTTAGTGGGTCATTGAAAAAGTACAGCTAATTTGTTAAGACGACACCTTAAAATGCTGCCGATGCAATGTGGAAGTTCAAAAATTTTCTAATAGGTTACACATTGCAATGTGGAAATTCAAAAATTTTCTAATGAGTCAATGAAAAAGTACAGCTATTTTTTTTTTGCCCCGAGGTATTTAGGATCCCTCAGGGACTTCATTACTAACTATTGGTTAAAAACTAGTCCAGAATGACCCTACTCTTCATTGTCTTGATCATAGAAAGTGCCTCGGAATGCGATCGCGTTAAAACGTTGTATCGTTAAAGAAAATAATATAATAATAATAATAATAATATAATAATACAGCTATTTTGTTAAGACGACACCTTAAAATGCTGCCGATGCAATGTGGAAGTTCAAAAATTTTCTAATAGGTTACACATTGCAATGTGGAAATTCAAAAATTTTCTAATGAGTCAATGAAAAAGTACAGCTATTTTTTTTTGCCCCGAGGTATTTAGGATCCCTCAGGGACTTCATTACTAACTATTGGTTAAAAACTAGTCCAGAATGACCCTACTCTTCATTGTCTTGATCATAGAAAGTGCCTCGGAATGCGATCGCGTTAAAACGTTGTATCGTTAAAGAAAATAATATAATAATAATAATAATAATATAATAATACAGCTATTTTGTTAAGACGACACCTTAAAATGCTGCCATTGCAATGTGAAAATTCAAAAAGTTTCTGATGGGGAGGGTCGCATCCCCTCCCAATACCCCTCCCAGTCTCGGTGCTACGCGTATCACGAGCGTCCTTCGGCCGCTCAATTGTCTCCCCCCCAGAAACCTCAATTCCCCCCCAGAGTAGGGGGACTAGATTAAACACTGACCGATGCCAACCTCATCGGCTCCACTGCCTCGTAAATACCATAGTCTATAATTATTCATGGCAACCGGACTAGGATCTCCATATGATAACTCTGGACAATCTCTATAGATGTCTACACTTAACGGTCGTGAATAAGCTGGTGAACCTGGGCTTGACTTTTAAGTAATAATAATAATAATAATATTCGTTTATTTAAGTGGCTTCTTAGAATATAATTTGAGTTTCTGATTGCGATTAGAAAATTAAATTGAACAGTAAATTAGCGCTATAGAATTAGGTAACTTGAAACCAATCCAACGAGTCTTACAGACTTAGCCTACATGTACCTCACCGATTATTATCATGCCATGATGCACTTATGCGTGACTTGGTGACATGAGCTGTGTCTTGTATCTTTTTCTTGCGTCCGTGTCTTCCGTCTGTCTATCTCTATGTCTGCGTCTATCACTATTCGTATATTATGTCTGTCTCTGTCTCTCTATCTGTTTCTAGATGGCCGTCTGTATTAATCTATGTCTCTCTATCTCTCCACAGATTTATCTCTCTATAGATTTATCTCTCTCTCCTCTATCCTTCTCTCCCTCGATCTATCCTTCTCTCACCCCCCCTCTCTCTCTCTCTCTTTCTCTTGCTCTCTCTCGCTCTCTCTCCCTCTCCCTGTGTTTCCCTCTGTCTGTCTCTCTCTGTCTCTCTTTCTCTCTGTCTCTGTCTCTTTTTGATGTTGGCATTCTGATGTGTGTTTGCGTGTGACGGTGTGTGTAGGCCTACGTGCGTGTGTGTAGTACTGTGTACCTATCGGCGTTTCCACGTGACGTCACACTGACGCTTTGTTCGTTCGCTCTTCATTCCAACCCGGGACGAGACATCCACCCTCGCACCATGGCAGTGGGTGCATTTGCTCGCATGTTTATGTAGCGCAAGATGGAGTTGACGGCAGTGCACCCGTTGACCTGCGTTTGATCCATCTCGTTTGACAAACACTTCGGTCGATTGCTGCAGTTTCTTATTATAGCAATGCGTCCCAAAACCCTGTTTGCTTCGCACACGCCACCCCTCTTTTGCAACACAACCACCCGCCCATGCACCCGTCCGTCCATCCATACACCAATCGCAGCTGAATCCAAGACTCGATTCATCATGGAATGAGTTCAGGAACGACTGCAGCGTGTGGTATACGTATACGATTCCCTTGGAAGATATACTCCAATAACATGCAGACATTGCAGAGTCATTGGATAATAAGGAAAGTGCAACGTCTGAAGTGCAGTCCCGACTCATGATGTTGTCTATAACTACTTCTAGATTTACTAGATAAAGAAGTTACAGAATTCAGCAGATTCACCATATATATATATATGTATAATTATATATATATATGTATATATATATATATGCTAAGGATGCTCTAATTTTAAAGGTATGTATATAATATAAATATATGCAGCGTTTCACTGTAACAGCATTGAGTGCGAGTCAATCGGGTGCAATGATATCGATGACCTGCATGTATATTGCCTCATGCTATTGCTCGTCGCACATTGGAATTAAGTAATGTATATGGTCTATAAGTAATATATATATATATATACATATATAATATTTATATGATATTCATATGCGTGTGATGTGTGTTTGTACGTGGGAATACAGGCACTCATCTAATCTTGATATTCACTCTTATGTGGTCATATATATATATATATACACATATGTGTACACATGCATATATATATATGTTCATATGCATCTATATATATGTATATATATAATGCATATATATATGTATATGTATATATGTAACCGATGTGACGAACTTGATACATTCGTTTCGCTATAGCATTGATTTTCCTGTAATGAGACGGACGTCATGTATCGACTGGATTCATTGTTTTCTTCTCGATGCTTCTCTCAATCCTTTCTTGTCCTTCTTTCCTTAGTCCGTCAGTCCATCCTGCCTTCCTTTCCCTACACTCTCCTCTCCCTACCGTCTTTCCCGCATACACCCATGCCCATTGCAGCTGCCCAGTGGCAGTGGCCTGTATGCCAGGAATATCTTCTGACATTGATTGTGTTCTGGTGTAAATGGTCTGACCGAGCAGTAGACGATGTTGCAGACTCATGCGAATGAATTTCATTAGTTTTTCTATGCGACGCGAAGATACGGAGAAGCGTCCATGATATGTATGTATGTATGTATGTATGTATGTATGTATGTATGTATGTATGTATGTATGTATGTATGTATGTATGTATGTATGTGTGTGTGTATGTATGTATGTATGTATGTCTGTATGTATGTATGTGTGTGTATGTATGTATGTATGTATGTATGTATGTATGTATGTATGTATGTATGTATGTATGTATGTATGTATGTATGTATGTATGTATGTATGTATGTATGTATGTATGTATGTATGTATGTATGTATGTATGTATGTATGTATGTAGCCTATGTATGTATGTATGTATGTATGTATGTATGTATGTATGTATGTATGTATGTATGTATGTATGTATTTATGTATGTATGTATGTATGTATGTATGCATGCATGTATGTACGTATGTACGTACGTACGTACGTACGTACGTATGCATGTATGTATGCATTCATGCATGCATACGACGTTTTAGGAAGCTGTAGAGGGTTCATTGACACACATTTTGAGCTAAAAGTTTTGATGATGCCCCACACCGTTCAAAAGTTATACCCGATATACCCAAGGTACCAGAGGGGTGGATACCACCCACCTTAGATTATCGACTATAACTTTTGCGCCCTTTAATATGAAGAGACACAAATTATACCATTCTATAGAGGGAATGTGGTGCTACACTCCCATGTTCATTGAGTTGTCTTTTGACAACCGGAAGTGCTCAAGGTAAATTAAAATGTATATAAAGGTGTTTTATTTTCATAAAATGTTCATGTTTTTCCTATTATAAGTTATTCATAATTTATTTTTTAACAGAAATAAATTATGCCATTCTGTAGAGGAAATTTAGGGCTATTTTGTAATACTAAATAATTTGTCTTTTGATGACCGAAAGTGCTCAAAATAAATTAAAATGTGTGAAAATGGGGTTTTTTTACAACGCAAGCCGATGTCTGCGTAAACGTTTTTCAACAGCTACAACATGAGCAGACTTATTACTAGCTTCTACAGGGGAAACAATCATAATAATATTCCAACGCCTCGCAATGCTCGCTCGCAATGCTCGCTCGCATATGCAATCAAAAGCCATATTATTAGGCCTACTGTTGCTCGCCGCTGCACCTTTTCTTATTCAATTTGTTTTAAAACTTGACTTGTTTCGAATGAGCGAGCCGTGTGCTGTCGAATCGTTCCGGAAAAGGAAACAAATAATTTCAAACAATAATGTATCTGGAATGGCTAAAATATTATTCATTATCATCCGGAGATTCGGGAAACAAAAAAAGTGCAGCTGAGAGTAACAGCAATATGGCATTGGGTTACATATCGGAGGTTACATATCGGAGGCGCTGGAGGCGATGATTGCTTTCTTCGTGTTACCGGAAATGCTGGATGTATGCGACGCCATATACATGTATGTCTGTGAAATTTTATGCCATTACTGGAGAACTGGAGACTGGAGCGATCACCTAAAAGACAAAATAATGGGACGAAGCAATCGGTATTCGTTGGCAAGGATGTGTTTTCTTATGGTAGCAAGTTCAGAAACTTCACCGCCCAACACAAGGGATGTGGAGGATAGTTGATCTGATCGATTGATCCATCAATCAATGGTTCAATCAATCAATCAATCAGTCAATTAATCAATGAATCAATCAATCAGTTAATCAATCAATAACTCAATCAATCAATCTGTCAGTCAGTCAGCCAGCCAGCCAGCCAGTCCAGTCAGTCAGTAAGTCAGCACAATCAATCAATCAATCAATTCAGCGATCGATCAGTCAATCAATCAAACTATCACACAATTAAGCAACCAAACGATTAATCAATCAATAGTTCAAAAGAACAAGCAATAAATCAATCAATCAATTATTCAATCAGTCAGCCAGACATTCAGTCGATCAATCAATGTACCTGATATAACGCTTCTTCAAGTCATATATATCTACGCTGAAGTGCTCCCCGTCCAGACACAACGTTACGACACAACACAATTATTAAATATCCAGTCGTTGGAAGAATGTCCCGAGAGGGAAATCTGCTGACCATTTCTATCCGTTGTCCTCGCTTAAACTCAAAATACGATAATTACTGCATCTAATTATTAAGTCCCTGAAGAGCTTAACGCCTAAATATCTCTGTGTGACTCGATGTGCAGCCGCTCTCTGCACGATCATCACAAACCTCATTAACCCAACATCGGGCTTTCGCTATTGCGGGTCCCTCAATGTGGAATGGCCTTCCTCCTTCATTAGATTAAAGATTATTCTTCTTAGCCAACCTCAGTGTCTCTCTGGTCTTCCGTATTCATCTGTAATTGTAATTGGCGTGTTTTGACGCAAACTATCATCAGACGACTCCATGCTAACCAACGCGATATTAAATGTCACCAAGAACAGATGATAGAGATTCACCACTCAGTCTGGTTGCCTGAGCTACACACCTGCAACAAAACAGCTACAATGTGTGTACGGTAGATTACACAAGTACAACAAAACAGCTACAAGTAGTACAAGCCTACAACGTGTGTACGGTAGATTTTTCATTGCATTGCATCAACAGTTGGACTAGATATAATCGGTAGTAGGCTAAGTAAGTGCCTATCCAAGAACTAATATATACGGAAATTCTCCATTAAATATCAAGGTCCACAATAGTCTGGAATAACTTACCGCTAACCCTTAGAACTGCTATGCCCTTCTCCCACTTTAAACAATTAATATGAGCA
Organism: Lumbricus terrestris; assembly: GCA_949752735.1. NCBI lineage: Eukaryota > Metazoa > Annelida > Clitellata > Crassiclitellata > Lumbricidae > Lumbricus > Lumbricus terrestris. The sequence continues at coordinate 37,891,083 of OX457037.1, read as the reverse complement.
CACCAGTGGCGTAGCCAGGAATTTTTGATGGAGGTGTTGGGGGTTTATGGCCTGGCCAGATGCCCATTCTGACATCAACCCTATACAGTATTACAGTAAATAAAAAGGGAATAAAGTAACAAAGGGAATAAAGTAAGAAACACAATTTATTGTTACTACAAGCAATTGTTTTGTTTTTCTTATTTAAGTGGATAAATAACCTATAAAAAATTTCTAGGCCAATGGGGGTTTTTAACCCCCGAAACCTCCCTTGTCTACGCCACTGGAGCACACATAGCCAAAAATCATATCTATAGTATTAAAGAAATTAACTGTCGTTTCATTTTCTATTCTGTTTTTTTTATTACACTGTTCGTTACTGCATGTTCTTCCAACAACTAATCGTTGATCTCCTAGCATCTTACAGGGATTATTTTGCACTTAGGACCCCTACCAAACGGGATTTTTTCCTTTCAGGGATACCATGTGTTCCCATGCACTGTCTGTAACATTGATCAGTTTTCATGTCTTTTTCACATTTGTTGTTTCTTAAGCTGTTGTAAATTGTCTTGTGAGCAATTGTTTTGGGAGCAAAAGAAATCAGATATGGTGGCATAGGCCTATGGTTGGCCCAATATTGAAGGGACCACAGATTGATGAATTGTGCATCCATTCTACATTGGGACTACAGCAGCAGTGTCATGGATCGGTTTAGATTAGATTTGAATGGATTAGATTTGATTATATGGGATTATCTCAGATCATACTGGATTATGCGTGATTAATTCATATTAGCTTGGATTATTTGGGATTGGCTCAGATTTGCACACAGATCAGGTGAAATTTATTCATATTAAATAGTTAAAATCGAACCTTCTCTGCGGTTGAACCAGTGGTCTGGAATGGCCTTCCTTTAGAGCAACGCCTACACCTAGGTCTCTACCAGAATCCTTCCTCACTAATTTCAAAACTGTTCTTTTGGGGCGCGCTGGAGTCGGGAGCACCTCTGAGTAGTTTTCTTGAAGGGGCTCCATACAAATTTAACAACGAAAGGACGAATGAATTTTAGATTGGGCTAGGTGCGATAAGCTCAGATAAGATTAGATTAGATTAGATTAGATCATGTAGGATTACAAGGCCGTAGTCAGGATTTTATTTCGGGGGGTGTTTCACAAAATTTCCTCCCCAAAAAACTGATGACTTTTTCTAGTCGTCCGTCCGAAATCCTCAAAAAGGGTCTCAATCCTCAATCTCCCTTCCAAAAAACTGATGACTTTTTCTAGTCGTCCGTCCGAAATCCTCAAAAAGGGTCTCAATCCTCAATCTCCCTTCCAAAAACCTGATGACTTTTTTTAGTCATCGACCGAAATTTTCACAAAATATGGCCAATTGGTTCATCGTTTTTTTTACCATTTTCCGTTTCGGGGGGTGTTTTCATGGTTTTATTTCATTCTTTTTACATCATGTGCTCGTAAATGCAGTAAATTTGTTTGCCATTTTCCATTTCGGGGGGTGTTCAAACACCCAAAAACACCCCCCTAGCTACGGCCTTGTAGGATTAGGTCAAGATAGATTAGTATAGTTATAGGATTAAGCTTAGATCGGAATGAAAAGTGTTCAAATGCAGTATTTGCAATAGTTTAATCAGCACGATTGAAATTACTTTTTCTTCATTCAGCTTTGTAATCTTGGTGTTCATAGCAAACAGTGCAAAATCACCGGCAAAACGGCTGCCACAGAACGCATCAGCAAAACAGAATGTTTGTTTCATTATAATAATAATATTGGCAATGAGCGCTATCATGAAACAGATGTTCGGGAGAGCAGTTGACGAAATGCGTTGAAACTGTTCGTTAGAAACACATAAAATTAACATGTTATAACATGTAGGCTATGCTGTAATGATGTCTTACAATGAAATGTCAAGTCATGCCGCGTTCATCCTATGTTAGAGCAGTTAGGCGTTGACACAGCCTGCAAACACATTGAACTGTTCCATTCACATGCACGGTAAGCTCAAGCAAGCTGCCATGGCACGACAACATTTAATGGCTCAATAAAATAAATTATCCTCCGCAATTACAGATAAACTTTCTCGACATTTCTGCAATTCACAAGATGATCGCACGATTACAGGAATTAATTATCGAAACAATTATACTGATCTCGCGAAATAATAAAATGCAAGCGAGGCCTTTAATATCGACATCGATAATAATATTACGCAGGCTTGCAATTTTGATTTATTGGGCGAGATTGTTCAAAGCGCTGTTCGCAACAGACCTAGACTATGCACACAAATTACTAATTAAAACACGATATAATTTATGGGAAACACGGAAATAACTTATCGTTTTTAAACAGGTGAACAGAAACTGGTCCATTAGACCAGCTGTAGGCCATAGCCTACATTTTAGGCTGGCTATATACATGAATTAGCCTAACCGATGTATCAGATCAAATTAATTAGCACAAAGCTGCATGCACATAAAAAAAACGTAGACTGCCAACACACGATAAGCTCAGAGGCTGTTGTCGCAAAAGCTTCTTTCTAGTATTACAAACAATCGCTAACTAATATAGCTGCTTATAGCAAACGGCTTTTTATTACGTTAATGTAAAAAACATGTTGGTAATGTTACATATGGACATTTTTGCCAAATTAGACCTACAGACAACATTTTAAACAGTTTCTTACAGACATATTTCTGATAATCCTTGCACACAACTAGTTTATGTTACAAACAACTAATTTATGTTACAAACAACTAATTTATGTTACAAACGATAATTATTAATGCTAATGTCATATATCCTCTTTCCAGCATTAATATTAAAGTATAATTAAACAGACTTCTTGCTAGGATCATGCTTGTGTTCCAAAGAAGCTTTTTGGATTGAAGGCGCATGGTGGAAGCTCGGCTTGGAAACGGTCTTCGACTCATAAAGAAAACGCGACATATCCGGTATCGTCATTATCTTCGTAATATTATTTCTATTTTAACAATAATAATTCATTGCAAAGACGGATATATAGAGCACCGCAGTGGAATATATATATATAATATATATATATATATATGTATATTAAGGTACCTGAAGATTATATAGCGCCTTTTGATTTGAAGTAAAGGAAAAACACAGTTAAAGGACAGAACACATCTCCTAATGACTTCGCATGCATCCACTTGATTGTTTGCATACATAGGCTACTTGCTTGTTTGAGTCAATGTTTCACTGTCTACGTGTCCAGACGTGACACTGTGTCTATATACGTCTGTCTCTCTGATTGAATGACAACACTCTGTGCCTGTATATTTGAAAGAATGTCTGTATGTCTGTGTGTGTGTGTCTGTCTGTATGCATGTTTCTGTGGCTGCTTATACGGCTGACAACCTTTCCTTCAGTATCTCTTTAAGCATGTGTAGGCGATGCACTAATGGAAATCCGTATATATCTGTGTGTATCTGTCCATATCTCTAGCCGCCTCAAACGTCTGTCTGTCTGGCTGTGTATGCATTGTCTGTATGGTTCAATTTATCTTGCATCGTCTGCGTCAGTTCCGATTCAGCCATGCCTTAGTTTTGTCTCGCACACGCACCTTCTTCTTTTCCAGCAAAACGGATGATAAATCTAATCTAAGCCTAATCTTCTTTTCTTTTTCGTGTTGATCTAAGGTAAACGTCTGCTGTAAGACTAAAAGTGTTTGCTCATCAGCTATACCCCACTCCACAGTCTCTACTCCGTCCGCAGCCAATCTAGATCTACATTATATATATATATATTATATAATTACTTATATTATATATTAAATTTTGATGTTGTATTTATTTTATATATAACCTATCTCTCAGTCTATCTCTTTGTGCATTTGTTTGTTTGTCTGTATATAAAATACAAATAAGCATTTGCAAATGTTCTCTTATCCGTCTGTTCGTGTGTAGCCTATCTCTCTGTCTGCATGTATAATATTATTTATACAATCATGTCTGTCTGTCTGTCCGTCCATCCGTCTGTCTGTGTATCTGTGTCTGTGTGTGTGTGTGTCTGTGTGTCTGTGTCTGTCTGTGTGTCTGTGTCTGTCTGTCTGTCTATTTATTGTATGCGATAGTTAAGCAACGGTGCATTCGTCTGTCTGTCTGTCTGTCTACCTGTCTGTCGGTCTGTCTATTCTCCATACACTGGTCTGCAGTCTATCTCGTGCAGGCAACGTCGTAACGTAATCGAGCATTTATATAGCGCGTGCGCATCATTTAATCTCATCGATATTGTTCCTAAACAGCGTGTAGCAGACGTAGAGGGGGAGGAGACACGGATCGATTGAATGGGGGACTTTGTCCAGCTGGAAAGGTTCCGAACAACGGATCAGCTGCAGCCCTGGAGAAACTGCAACTGCCTCTCTGCGGCTACTTGTATTGTATGCATGCTTCCTCCTACGGCTTTGTCTTTCTGTCTGTGTGCATGTCTTGTCTGCATCCAACAGCTATACTGCCGTCTGTTTATAATTTGTCCGTCTGTCTGTCTGTCTGTCTGCCTGTTATCGCTTCTTGTCTATATGCCTGCCTGTCTGCCTGTCTACCTGCATGTATATCTGCTGGCCAGTCTGTCAGTCAGTTCATCTGTCTGTTTGTCTGTCTGTCTATCTGTCTGTCTGTCTGTCTATCTGCCTGTCTGTCTGTCTATCTCTGTAGGTCGGAGCCGTCTCTTGACAATGCGCATGTCTGCCTGTCTGTCAGCCTGGCTCAGTGTCTGTATTGATCTCTCTGTCTCGCTATCTCTACCTCTGGCTCTGTCTCTCTGTCTCTTTGTCGCTTTGTCTTCCATTCCTGTTTTCTCGATGTTTATCTGATCGTATGAATGAATAGAGTTTTCTCATTGGCTTGAGGGGTGAGGTGGGGGTGGGGTGGGGTGGTAACTAATTGGCTCCGACCATATGGCAGCGGGATGCAACCTCCCTCAATTTAATCATTCAGCCAGTGTCCAGAGAGAGCAAGAGAGAGAGAGAGACA
>OX457037.1:37843595-37876095 GCA_949752735.1 Lumbricus terrestris | reverse complement strand
CTGTTATAAATATTAAATTTGATAAGTTATGCTCTTTACAGTCTTGAAATAGGGCGCTATGTGAAATCCGAAATACGTGTGTCTGCCTGTTGTTTTTTGGAAATAAACGAATAAACGTACATACTACATTGTATTATATTTTACTTAAATAAGACAATTTCTATACCATCGTCTTTAGCAGGCTACTTTTAGGATGCCTTACACACCTTGTCAACTGCAGCATTCAGCGTTAGAGTTCTACAGCATTAAAAAGTAGCCTATATAACTGTATGTATAATTATAGCCAGTTTTGGTTTCATTTTCAAAATGGCACCCAGACGCTGACAAACGGACGTGCTATTTTTCTATTTTTAGCCGTAACCGGTGCTCCTGCCGAGCGCGGGTGCCAAAAGTCGATCCATTAATTATCTGGGGGACTTAGCATCGTCCCTGCCCCACCCCCGATGCGTAGGCCAGGCACGTATGCAGGACAAAGACCAGAGGACTGAACGCCATTGATTCGCGCTAATGGCGCCTGAATTTCGCATGAATGATGCTGTAATACTTGGACGACCCCAGCAGCTGTTGAGATCGAAAAGCACCGCAGGAGTGAGTTGGATGATGCGTGTGTTTCATGCCTGATGGTAGACCGTGTAGAGGGCGGACGGAAATCTCAGTCGTTTCCCAATCATGAATGGATTTTGGATGCCGTCAAGTGCTGATGAGATGGTTGGGTTGATGAAGATGGTGATGATGGTGATGGTGGTGGTGGTGGTGGTGGTGGTGATGATGATGATGATGATGATGATGATGATGATAATAATATTCGTTTATTCAATTTCAATCTGACACACCGCTGCGGATGATGACGATGATGATGATGATGATGATGATGACGATGACGACGACGACGACGACGACGACGACGACGATGACGATGACGATGACGATGGCGATGGCGATGATGATGATGATGATGATGATGATGATAATATTCGTTTATTCAATTTCAATCTGACACACCGCTGCGGATGATGATGATGATGATGATGATGATGATGATGATGATGATGATGATGATGATGATGATGATGACGATGACGACGGTGACGGTGACGATGACGATGACGATGACGATGACGATGACGATGACGATGACGATGACGATGACGATGACGATGACGATGATGATGATGATGATGATGATGATGATGATGATGATGATGATGATGATGATGATGATGGCAATGATGCCTGCTGCGCTGCGGATGATGACGATTGATTGATGGATTTTAATTATGGTCATGGCTGCGATGATTGAAGATGATTGATGCTAGTGATTGAGAATGACGAGGGCGAATGCGATGATGACGACGACGATGATGATGATGATGATGACAGCATTTCCATTCCTGGTAGGCCTATTAACTGTTAATAACTTTCTTGTATTGTTGGTGGCGATCTGTGGTGTGGTATTGATGCTGGTGGTGTTGACGATGGTGATAATAATAACAATTATTATTACAGTCACTTTAGTGTATGGGTTGATGGTGGTATGTTAATGGCGTTGATGGTGTTATTTGCTTATTATTTAGGTTGTGCGATGATATTTTTTGTAATTGCTGATGGTGGTGGTGGTTGAGGCGATGCTGGTGCAATATTGCTGGTTGTCGTCAAATTTCAGTGTGTTATGGTGCAATGGTGCAATACGGTATTGTAATGGTGTAATGATGTAATTTTGTTGGTGCCTTGCCCCGATGGTGTCTGTGCATGTGCTGCTGCTGTATAGGCGTTGAAGGTGATATCGTTGGCGATAGATGATGGATGACTGAGAGCGTATAGTAGCCATGTATGTATACCTTTGTAGTGTTCAATTCTCGTGTGGTGGACTTTACCCTGCGACTTGAAGCTGAGACTGAACAGGTAGCGGTCGTCTGAGCTGTCCCGCAGCAGAAACGACCCATCGGGCGCCCCGTCCAACTTCATCCGCGCATCCTCCCACCCTAACGACCCCCAGTACCAACCACACTGTCCACACAAACACACAGCAACAATAACATCATCATAATGACAATAATTACTAATCCAACGTTCAATGCACAAATCCATCATGCGATGCCACCATGCACTGCCAAGTCGTAAACAGGTTAATATTGGATAATGCCATGGACAATTATATTGTCGTGTTTTAACTGCGTCTGTGCCAACTAATCTATCGATCGATCAGTCAGTCAGTGAGTCAGTCAGTCAGGCAGTGAGTGAGTGAGTGAGTAAGTCAGTCAGACAGTCAGTCAGTCAGTCAGTCAGTCAGTGAGTCAGTGAGTCAGGGAGTCAGTGAGTCAGTGAGTCAGTGAGTCAGTGAGTCAGTGAGTGAGTGAGTGAGTGAGTGAGTGAGTGAGTGAGTGAGTGAGTGAGTCAGTCAGTCAGTCAGTCAGTCAGTCAGTCAGTCAGTCAGTCAGTCAGTCAGTCAGTCAGTCAGTCAGTCAGTCAGTCAGTCAGAGAGTCAGTCAGTCAGTCAATCAATCAATTAATTAATCAATCAATCAATTAATTAGTCAATCAATTAATCAGTCAATCAATTAATCAGTCAATCAATCAATTAATCAATCAATCAATCAATTAATTAGTCAATCAATTAATCAGTCAGTCAATCAATCAATCAGTCAATCAATCAGTCAGTCAGTCAATCAATAAATCAATCAGTAAGTAAGCCAATCAATCAATCAGTCAGTCAGTCAGTCAGTCAGTCAGTCAATCAATCAATTAATCAATCAATCAATTAATAAATCAATAAATGAATCAACCAGTGAATCAATCAATCCAGCTTAAATATAAAATCAAATAAACGAATTGATTGATTGACTGATTGAAAGTCATTCAACAGAGACATCGATACATGCAACCTGTATCAGTCGGAATCAAATTGTTTCGAAGCTGTGCAGAATGAATTTCCTGCATGCACATGTAGGCTACTTAAGCGTCTTTTAAAAGGCGCTACAACAGTCTATGTATACATCAAACGAGAGTACGATCAAACGAACTAAATGCCAATTCAACTCTTTCCAGAATGACTATGCCAATGGTGATCATAGGTTGTACCCGTTGTATTTGCGCACGTGTGTGTATATAGGTGCGTGCTGTGTGTTATTAAATGCACTCGAAAGCGAATTACAAGCACACACGCTGTTCACGGCCGGAGAAAGCACTTTGCACCGCGCGTAAGAGTGCGCTAACTGAGAGATCGATAGTTTTTATAAGTGCAAGAACAGATGGTCAAACGATTTATCCAAAGTTCGTAATCTACAGTTACGTGTAAACACACCGCGTCGACGATTATAAACAACTCTTGCGTGGAGTCATAAACAGTCGAAGAACCGGCGGAGAATACAATAAACAGACGAGACTCACTATAACACGGGATGTTATATGTAGAACAGTGTAATTGTAGGCGACAATAGCACCGAGTGTTATGTGATATGATCCTATGTATTGCAACACAGCTGCAGAGAGCCAAAGTAATCCTCTGAAGTTTGGCAGCGAAGCACCTAGTAGGCTAGGGCAAATATATGATTTTTGTGCTTACAAGTGTGGTGCAATTTAACTGTAGGCCTATAGTGTATAGCTAAGCACTAATGCCGATGAGTAGTTTCTGAGTAGCTTCCTTGAAGAGGCGCTATATAAATACTCGAATGAATGAATGAATGAATGCTGTTAAATATAATAATTATAAAAAAATTGCTAATCGCTTAATATAATTCGTACATCGGGAGTAATTTAAAGCAGCCATTTGTTACGTTTGTGCTGTGAATATACGCCATAGGTCTATTTGTACGGCCTGCCATATTCGGCATAGGCTACAGTTTTTATTCATATGTCAAATCGTTGAATAAACAAGCAATAACTTCAACGAATGAACGAACGAATTAATTTCTCCATTATTCTCCAATTTCTGACCATCTAGGGTTCTCTATAATTAGCGCCACTTATTGACTGCCAGTCCTTGGCAGTCATCCGAAAACTAATCTACCTGTTGTCCGTAAAAAGTCCAGGCCTTCATTGCAAAACTCAATTAATCTTTCATGCAATTAGGAAGCCAAACGACAGACCCACCGACCGACCGACCGACCGACTGACAGCCATAAAAAGCGACCAAATAAAGGCACCAGGACAATCGAGAAGGATAGAGTGCAACATAGAAGGATCGAGTTGAAATACGCTTTATTTCAGCCAGGATATGGAAAGGGCCCATTTTCCACCATCACTTAATCTCAAAATGCAATTGATTTGAACCGAAGCTCTAATAAATAGGGCCTATATATGATATAGAATTCGTAGATTTGCAGGAAGTTTTTGTAGAGCGCCTCTTGAAGGTAGCTCCCGGCCCAAACGCGGCTAAATATGACAGTTTTCAGATTCTTAAGGAACAGAGTGGAGTGACCCCTGGAACTAAGCGCAATGTAACAGAGAGGTCATTCCAGGTCCAGCGACAGAGAACGAACGACGCTGTCGGATAGCAAGCAATCTGAGAGCGGGGAGCCAGAAGCTCAGCTTGGTTGGCCGACCGACCAAAAGGGTGGATCCGCGCTGGACACCCTAGGTAGAACAACAGAGTTCCTGCAGATACCAGAGGTGGGGTGGGGCGGGCAATATGCGCTTGCAAATGGAGTAATAAGTGCTATAGCTACTTACTTACCTACTTGCTTACGTACTTACTTGCTTATTCACTGCGGCAGGGCCTACACATTGTGGCAGAACGTGGCACAGTATGACTCATCATCAGCCCATGCATCACGGACGAAAATCGACAGTTCACTTTGGTTCACTCAGCCGTAACTCCGCGCTGGTCACGAAGGGAATCAGACATGCGTAACGGTCGTTCTGGAAGTGGTTCCGCCGTTCCACTTGGAACCAGGTCAGCGGCGTCGTCCGAGAATAGCATCCAACGAAGATTAGCATGCATGGTGGAAGGAGGCAATCATCCGCGTCGATGATCGGAAGCGAAGCGTTAAGATGAAAAGGCATCAGTGACGCGGAACCCACGAAGGCAGAAGAATCAACCCTCAAACGATCGACTAAGAAACCCTCAAACTGCGCGGCTGTCGGTATACAGCAAACCACGGTCTTTGCAACAGCTCTTGAATAAGCTGGTGCCCTGCCAAGATAGAGGGAAGCGATCCTGATTCCGTGCGCTCGTCGTAGCAGTAACCTATAGTAACTGCAGTGTAACGTCACTGCATGATAACGCAGATCATTAGCGACGCCCTCCTTCTGCATCCAGGCTTGGGACTGGCACTGACAGAGTGCAATCTGTGGCGTGCCAGAATGTTACCATTACAATATATATAAAATTATATAAACCTCTGCTCAAACGAGTGGACAGCGGTTAACAAGGCTCACGCAGGTACATGGTACACACCTAAGCGTTTTCTTTTAACAAACCTTGCCTTGTAGGGCAGAGAGTACATGTGCACGTGTATATGAGTTCGTATACTTCTATGGGGCGCGGTGGTGTAGTGAGTATGTTCGTCGCCTTGCAGCCGAGGGGTTGCAGGTTCGAATCCACCGCAAGTCGCCGCGTACGGACCTTAAGTCGCGTAAGTCCACCACTCGCAATTGCTCAGCGCTTCGGCGTGAAACTCCGATGCAGTGTCCGCTCTGCAGTCGGGAGCGCCTCTGAGTAGCGAGCTTGAAGGGGCGCTATAACAAGTGCGCATGCAAACTTCTCAAGCATAAAGACCTATCATCGGCCTATCATCGACCTATCATCGACCTATCATCGGCCTATCATCGGCCTATCATTGACCTATCATCGACCTATCATCGGCCTATCATCGGTCTATCATCGACTTATCATCGGCCTATCATCGACCTATCATCGGCCTATCATCGGCCTATCATCGGCCTATCATCGGCCTATCATCGGCCTATCATCGGCCTATCATTGACCTATCATCGACCTATCATCGGCCTATCATCGGTCTATCATCGACTTATCATCGGCCTATCATCGACCTATCATCGGCCTATCATCGGCCTATCATCGGCCTATCATCGGCCTATCATCGGTCTATCATCGACTTATCATCGGCCCATCATCGACCTATCATCGGCCTATCATCGGCCTATCATCGGCCTATCATCGGCCTATCATCGACCTATCATCGACTTATCATCGGCCTATCATCGACCTATCATCGGCCTATCATAATATCATGATAGACCTATAATCGGCCTATCATCGGTTTACCATCGGCCTATTATTGGCTTATCATCGGCCTATCATCGACCTATCATCGGCCTATCATCGATCTATCATCGGCCTATCATAATATCATGATAGACCTATAATCGGCCTATCATCGGTTTACCATCGGCCTATTATTGGCTTATCATCGGCCTATCATCGACCTATCATCGGCCTATCATCGATCTATCATCGACCTGTCATAATATCATAATAGACCTATCATCGACCTATAGAACTTACGTCCTTGAGTTGGTCGATGGTCTTCATGAGATCGAGGTTTCTCGAATACCTCGTCGGAGACTTGGACGGTCGTCGTGGGTGAGGAGGCTGCTGGGCGATGAGGCCGCCGCCGAGGGTGGCCGACCCCGCCGACGCAGGGGTCCTCTGCCCCTGCCCCCCTCCAGCCGGACTCATCGGCGACACGGACGAACTCAGAGGAGACGAACCATCTGTACACAAACACACAGACACACAAACATACACAGACAACATGTCTATATGAAGATACGAAGAGCTGCCACAAAAGGCGCTACGTAAAAAGACCGGCGACAAGGATGCTGGGTGATGATAAGGTCTGAGAATGATGGTATAAGACCCAATGGTGGTGGGACCCTCGACCTGGAATTGGTGGTAGAATTCTCGACCTGGAATGGCTTCCATTTGACGCTCCGTTCCCTTTCTAGAGGTCCTTCTAAACCATTACTTTCTCATCTTAAGAGAATGTTATTCGGCCGCGCTAAGACTGGGAGCGCCTCTGAGTAGTTTCCTTGAAGAGGTGCTATGCAGATTGATTTGATGAATGAATGACCGGCGAATGAATGAATAAAGACGATGAAAACGAGAGCAACAGTTGCGCTAGGAGCAACAGTTGCGCTTAGTAGGTTTCTTGAGAAAGAACACTATATAAATTCTTTGAATAAGCGAACGAATGAACAGAATTGACGGTGACGAAAACACACCGGCGAAGATAACGAAGACGAAGATAACGAAGACGAAGATAACGAAGACAAAGATAACGAAGACGAAGATAACGAAGACGAAGAAAGCGACGACGAAGATAACGAAGACGAAGATAACGAAGACGAAGAAAGCGACGACGAAGATAACGACGACGAAGAAAGCGACGACGAAGATAACGACGACGAAGATAACGACGGCGATATTGAGACGACGAAGAAAACAGCAATTTCGACAGCGACGACAAAACAAACGAAGACCATAGCATTGAATTTAGATGATCAAGATGATTAAGATGATTAAGATGATTACGGTGATCATGTGACGATGATATGACGACGTTGGCTACATAATTATATAGCGCACGACAAGCAAACATTCTGACTGTAGTCGTGTGTCGTCTATTTGATCCGTTTCCGGAGAATTCAATTGCCACTGCTGCTGCTGCTGTTGCTGCTGCCGCCGCTGCCGCTGCCGCTGCCGCTGCCGCTGCTGCTGCTGCTGCTACTGCTGTTGCTGCTGTTGCTGCTGCTGCTGCTACTGCTGTTGCTGCTGCTGCTGCTGCTGCTGTTGCTGCTGCTGCTGTTTCCTTGTAAAGGCATATTGCCAATCTCACCCGGCAGAGTCCCATTTCATCCGTGCTCGACTCTTATATATAACATATATATATAATTATATACAAGTACATGTATGTAATACACTATGTATATATCATATATACCGCATAATTATGATTGCTGCTATCGTGTAACGTTGGGCTTCAGGAGATGATCCACAGTACAAGGTCCACATCTTTTAAACTATATTCCAAGGACATCTTATCATTTTTCCCTAATACCTCTCTGCTTATCCTGCTCCGCGTGACTTTGTTAGTTAGTGGAGTTAACAATAATGATAATTATGTCGAGTGTGCTGAGTACCATATGAAAGCGTAAGTAATGGGAAAGCTAATTTAGTAGGCCTAAGCCATAGATATCTAGATACATTATGATTGCGCTAAAGCAAGCAATAGAAGTCTATGAGTATAAGCTTACATGAACATCATCAGTATAATTATGCGAACATAGCTCAGATAACTAGAAGAGTCACCACTGGTGGACTTCCGCACGCACACACATACATACACACATACACATATACACACACAGAACTCAACCAGCTTTCCTTAATTAATAAAAAATTGTCCTTTCAGTGAAATGTGTATGTATACATGCGGTGCATTAGTGAAACTATGGCTGGCTATCTTTAGGTTGAGCATCTGCAATGTTTTAATCATTGCTTTCCACGTGTATATATAATTATAGCCTCCAGTTTGGATTACGTACTATTAAAAATAAATCACACCAATGGGCTGACGAAGACACCCACATACCCATATGCAAAAAACACATACACAGAGGTACACAGTCACACACAGAGGTACACAGAGGTACACACGCACATACGCAGAGGTATACAAACACAGAGGTGCACAGACACACACACAGGTACACAGAGGTGCACAGACCCATACACAGAGGTACACAAGAGAGACACAGACGAACACACACAGAGGTACACAGGTACACTCACAGACCCACACACATACACAACGCCACACACACAGAGGTACACATATACACACCAAGATAGATACACACGCAGAGTTACACACACACACACACACACACACGCACACACACACACACACACACACACAGAGGTACGTAGACACGTACAGATGCATACAGTATAATTATTCTCCGAGAGATCTCTCTCTCTTCACTAGAGGTCGCTGGCAGATCATTCAAGTTTGACATTGATTTTATGCAAATCTCCCGATTACTATCTAAGCACATTATACGCAATGCATCAGATCCGTCAAATGATGATGATGCTGTTGCTGCTGACGAGGATGATGATGGTGATGATAATAATCAGAACGTAGGAGACTCACTCTCACAGGAGACGAGAGAGAGAGAGAGAGAGAGAGAGAGAGAGAGAGAGAGAGAGAGAGAAGAGAGAGAGACAGACAGACAGACAGAGACAGACACAGACAGAGAAAGAGACAGAGAGAGAAAGAGATAGAGACAGATAGAGAAAAAGAGAGAGGCAGAGAGAGAGAGACAGAGAGAGGAAGAGACAGAGAGAGACAGAGAGAGAGAGAGACATGACAGAGAGAGAGAGACAGACAGACAGACAGACAGACAGAGAAGGAGGGAGAGAGACAGAGAGAGAGAAAGAGAGAGAGACAGAGACAGAGACAGACAGACAGAGAGAGACAGACAGAGAGGGAGAGACAGAGAGATTAAAAGAGACAGAGAGACAGACAGACAGAGAGGGAGAGACAGAGAGATTAAAAGAGACAGAGAGAGACAGACAGACAGACAGAGAGACAGAGACAGAGACAGAGAGACCATGGCTTAGTGAAACTGGATGCGGCGGGTCTGCTGGCATGAGGTGATGTGTAATATTACATAACAAGGCTGTAGGCATAGTAATGAGACGACGACGACGACGACGACGACGACGACGGTGGTGTGAGTGAGTGAGTGAGTGATGCGACGGTGTTATTCTACTTTCTATTATGAATAAGAACAACATTCGCCTTGTTTACTTGGCTGGCCGATAGCTAATGCGCTGCCTGCCCACAGCAGAGTCTGCCTCCGTATGTCTAGATGCGTATGTCTCTGTCTGTCTGTCTGTCTGTCTCTGTATGTTTCTGTCTGTCTCTGTCTGTCTGCCTCTTTGTCTGTTTCTCTGCCTATGTCTGTCTCTGTCTGTCTATGTATGTTTCTGTCTGTTTGTCTGTCTGCATCTCTGTCTATTTCTCTGCCTCTGTCTGTCCCTGTCTGTCTCTGTCTGTCTCTGTCTGTCTGCCTCTCTGTCTGTTTCTCTGCCTTTGTCTGTTTCTGTCTGTCTCTGTCTATCGTTCTATTTCTCTCTGTCTGGTGTCGTATCCTCATTTCTTCGTTCCTGCTTTTTCCATCGTTGTATAGTGCTAACTCTTTCTACCGCACCATCCTCATCTTTTCTCATTCCGTTACTCAATCTCTTCTTTTTCTTTTTCGTCGCCTGGGCAGCTCTGCTTCTCATCTCTCTAGTTCTGTGTAACTACGGTCTGCATGTTCGTGCATCAGCTTTTTGTCCCAAATTCTTCCCTCTCTTTTTATACGCATACGTGTAAATAATTACCTTCCGCTCTCTGTCCGTCTGTCTGTCTGTCTGTCTCTCTTTCAGTCTCTTTGTCTAGCTCTCTCTCTGTCTCTCTCATTGTCTCTCTGTGTCTCTCTCTGTATCTCTTTGTCTGTCGCCGTCTCTGTCTCTGTCCCTCTCTCTCTAAATAAAATTATTTCTGTATCTTTCTTTGTCTGCAAGTATGTCTCTCTTCCTTTCACTCTCTCCCTGTCCTTCAGTTTCCCTCTCCGTATTTTCCTCTAACCAATATCATCTTCCACTCACATCTCTCCTCTGTCCCTCTCCCTTTCTTTCCCTTCCCTTCCTCTTCCTTCTGCTTCCTCTCTCGAATCATGGCTCCATCTCACTCCTACTTTCTCTCTATCTCTTGTTTCTCACCTTTACTTCGATCGAAGCCCTCTCCCTCACTGTCTCTGTCTGTCTCTGTCTGTCTGTCTCTTTCTCTATCTGTTTCTGTCTGTCTCTGTCTGTCTCTTTCTCTGTCTCTGTCTGTCTCTGTCTCTATCTCTGTCTCTGTCTCTGTCTCTGCCTGTCTCTGTCTCTGTCTGTCTCTCTGTCTCTGTCTCTTTCTCTCTCTGTCTCCCACTTTCTCTCTCTCCCCCCTCCCTCTCTCTCTCTTCCTCCCCCCCTCTCTCTCTCTCTCTCTCTCTCTTTATTGCACACACGACGCTCTTGCTGTATATACACGGAGCACGGAGACCTATAAAAGAATGGATGCGATTGCTGTCAGTGATAACCAATTAGCTGTTTGGGCGAATTGCCTCTAATGCACTCTGCCTGAGATTGATGCCTGTAATGGTCACTGACAAAGTGACATCTATGGTTGCCAAAATTCGAATCCTTGCGCTCATTCTTCTGATTTCTGAGCATTTCTCACTTTAAAAAACTGACAGATTGTAAAGGGGCTCACAGATATCAACCAACATTGTTATCATTCATCACCGTCATCATTATCATCATCGCTGAAGTCATTAGTGTCATCATCATCACTATCAGAAGTAGCGTCAAAATGACAAATGATAATCATCATCATCAACATCATCATCATCGCCATCGTCGTCATCGTCATCATCGTCACCATCGTCAAAATCATCGGCAACAGCAACCGTATAGTATTAACAGTAGTATATTATAATTACAAAACCACCATATCAGCATCAACACAACAACAATCACCACCATCATCACGCCGTCGTCGTTGTCGTCGTAGTCATTCTCAACGACGCCTATGCACTTTAGAGTGGTCGAAACATGTTAGAAGGAAAGTGAGTAGAGACCCTGCAAGGCGTTCACTCTTAATGGAGTCTTCATCACCCAAAGCCATTCGACCATATGCCACACGCGGGCCAATCAGGTCGGGTCGCGTTTTACGCCATCAGCAACAATACATTCATTTAGAAAGGAAGGAGGAGAGGAGGAGAAGAAGACAAAGAAATAGGAAGGAAAGAAGAGAAGGAAGATGGGCTAGGAGGATGAGGAAGAGGAGGAGGAAAGGCAGTGTAGTCCAGGAGTAGTGGAAGGGTCAAATAAAACAATGATAGACGGATACAGAGGGAGAGGGCGAGGATTTGTGGAAGAAAAAGGGAGAAGGAAGAAGAGAAAGAGGAGTAGACGAGGAGATGAGGAGAGAAGAGGACGAGAGGCAGAGGAGGTTGAAGATAAGTAGGAGAAGAAAGAGATGGGAGAAGGGTAGAGGAGGAAGAGAAGGAGGAGTAGAAGGAGAAGGAGGAGGAGGAGAAGGAGGAGGAGGAGGAGAAGGAGAAGGAGGAGCAGGGCGATGGGAAGTGGAGGAAGAGGAACAGGAGGAGGAGGTGGAGGAGGAGGAAGAGAAGGAGAAAGAGGAGGAGGAGGAGGAGGAGGTCGAATTTAATGAAGAAGACTCGTTCCTCTTCGACTCGTTTTGCTTAAGGCGAAGAACTAACATGATCGATCGTCACAGCGGAGTAGGACAAATCTTTCTGTTCAATGCAATATATAAACACAATTACACACGCGCACACACACACACACACACACACACACACACACACACACACACACACACACACACACACACACATTCAAACACGCTCATGCGCACACGCACACGCACACACACGCACAATTATCTCCCTCTGTCTCTCTTTGTCTCTCTCTGTCTCTCTTTGTCTCTCTATGTCTCTGTCTCTCTCTGTCCCTCTCTCTCTCTGTCTCTGTCTGTTTGT
The DNA here is from genome assembly GCA_949752735.1 of Lumbricus terrestris. NCBI lineage: Eukaryota > Metazoa > Annelida > Clitellata > Crassiclitellata > Lumbricidae > Lumbricus > Lumbricus terrestris. Next base: position 37,863,531 of record OX457037.1, on the reverse strand, counting down.
CTGTCTCTCTCTCTCTATATGTATATCTATATATACATATACAATTATATAGGCCTATGCTAGAGGCGTATATACCGTTTCTTTCTATGTTTCTTCTTGGGTTGAATGCAGCGTGTATAAATATATACATAAAGTTGATCTTTGGCCACAAATCTGAAGTGATTTGTCTTCAGGGCAGCGAACCATGTACAGATGTGATTCATTCTCTCAATCAGTTCCCAAGCACGGGTCTATAATATATAATTATATATATCTATAGTCATCGGTAGTAAATTTACTCAACCAGTATACGCATAAATAAAGATTCAGCTGCGTTGAGTTAATCTGCTTTAATATAATAATTATAGCATAACTATTTTCATTTATGGCATAATATATCAATTGTATCTCGACTCATTGAAAGGTTTCTGACGATAGCCTATAGTTATTTTACACAGTACAATGTAAAAGACGCAGTAATAGTAGCAGTAGTAGTAGTAGTAAATAATAATGATGAAGATAATAATAATAATGATGATAATAATAATAATAATATTTATAATAATAGCAAAAATAAGCTCGTAATTGACGTGGATGAGGCATTGAGGGGTAGCCGCTCCAGATGCATCACTTTTATAAAATCTAGGACCCTGAGGAATGATGTACTTCAGAGCAAAAAAATAAAATAATAATAATTAAACAGCAAAATGGCAATAATGATAATGACAGTATTAATAGTAATCATAATACTAAAACTAATAATAATACTGTAGGCCTACTAATACTTTTACTAATACTAATACTAATAACACTAATGACAGGTTTGTGGCAATCGAATGGTGTATTGCACATTAGATAATGACGCCACGGAAGTTATTAATAGCTAAACAGTAAACACTAATAAGGATGATGGTTAGTAAACAAAAGCCAATAAGTTGTGCAGCTCCCTCCCAGTCTTCTCCTCTTTATATATTTATGTGGTCTAGAAATTGCGTAATTCCTGAAGCCCTAGCATGTTGCATCAGACAGTGCAGAGGCGTGAACAGTGAATTAAGATTGCCAAGAGAAAACAGAGAAAGCCTTAAAGTCGTCGCATACTAAATACACATCAGACTGATTTTCCATTTTAAGACGCACCGATTTCTAACAGTTGATGAAAGCGTTGTGCAGGAACACGTAGCCTATACTACGAATAAGCTATTTGTATTTTAATTATACATGCATATAACTATATATAATTATATACTTTCTTTATATATATAGATAAAATCTATATTAAATATAATGGTATATGAATAGGCATATCCTACAGAAAACAGGGACATGCATATAAAGACGCAGCCTCTATTTCTGTCTCTCATTCGCTCTGTCTCTGTCTGTCTATCTGTCTGTTCGCCTGTCTGTGTGTTACCCTTTTCCCTCACCATGTCTCTGTCTCTCAGTCTCTCCTTCCTCCATCCCTCCCTATCTCCATCCATCCCTCTTTCTGTCTCTGTCTCTGTCTCTGTCTGTCTGTCTGTCTGTCTCTCTCTCTCTCTCAGTCTCTCTTTCTCTCTCTATTAAACGCATATTCTGCATGCATATCGCAAATTTCGCACGCATCATTTGCACGTGCAAAATGCACCTGCAGAGCGCCATGACCATGCACGACACCTATATAATTATACGGGATCCATACAGCACTCTACAGGTGCATTCGCAAAGCACAAAAGAGCATCAGGACATAACAATATCATACGATATAATTATGCAGGATTCGAATCTGATCTCAAACACAAGCATACACGTCTTCGTGACCAGCAGATTAGTCGTATATAGAAGTTGCAGCTTCAGTTTCTTATTGCTGTTGTTGTTGTTGTTTTGATTTCATGCTGCGAAACTCATCCATGGAACTCATCGCACTTAGGATAAGAAAACAGCGTCAATAACCTTTCGATGTTTTAATCTTAGTTCTCCGGTTTTTTATTTCTGTTTTCATGAAGAAACTCTGAAGCCATGCATGACCCACCGTGGCGTTTGTTCACCTTTTCCCACCGTATAGGTCTACAGGTACTGCATGTAAATCAGTGTTTAATCTAGCCACCCCGGCTTGGGAGGGGAAACATTCAGTTTTCGGGGGACGGCAACCGCGAAGGCTGACATGCACCGACGACACCCTTTGTCCGAAAATTTTATTTACTTTGCTGACGACATTTTTATCCTTTGTCTTAAATTTTTTTTCTTTGTCTTACAAATTTCTTTGTCTTACACATTTCTTTTTCTTACAAATTTGTTTGTCTTACAAATTCATTTGTATTACACATTTTTTGTCTTACAAATTCTAATAAATATTACTATCGAGATAAAATGATTTCTTTATTTATGATCTTTGAAAACTGCAGCTGACTTTTTTGGTTATCGTTTTGTGTATTTCTTTATTGTGCTAACGGGTCTAACTATTAGTGTATAAGACTTTCATCATATAACAGTCAAATCGTTCACGTGACGTCATGCTCAGATGTAAAAAACAGACCCTTAATTTTTATCGGAAGAAATGTAATTCCTGCGTGGGGGAACTTCCCGCTGGGGATGTCTAGATTAAACGCTGCGAGTATATTATATATCCAGGGGCGGATCCAGGAGGGGCCAATCCGGCCATGGCCCCCCCATTTAAAAATTGCATGGGACGTGGCCCCCCCATTTGGTTTCAACAAGCCATTAAATAAATGTAGTGGAAAAGAAAAACAGGACATCAGGCCCCCCTATTACAAAATCACACGGGACTTGGCCCCCCCGTCGATTCAGCGGCGGATGTTTCCCGAAAAATTGGTCGATGACTAAGAAAAAAAAGGTCATCAGGTTTTTCGGCGGATGAAATGGTATATTTCCCCGGAAAATTGGTCGATGACTAAAAAAAAAAAAGGTCATCAGGTTTTTCGGCGGATGAAATGGTATTTTTTCCCGGAAAATTGGTAGATGACTAAAAAAAATTTCTCCTGTCTCACAAGACCAAAAATGTTGGCCCCCTTCGAAAATTCCTGTGTCCGCCCTTGTATTCACAATCTGACATGTATTGTATACTAATGCACATTTAAGAGTATACATATATGTATATATATATATATAATATATATATATATATATATATATATATATATATCAAATGGCAATTTGAAGACTTGATGCATAGCGTCCATTCAAAACACATACGCATGTGTATAATGTCATACGCCTGTGTGTATCCATATGCATATGTATTACAGTGATATATACAATACATGTATATATGTATGCGTGTGAGAGCACCTGTTGTTGAACTGCAAACGAGTGCACCTTGACAAAAACTCTGCTGCAGTTAGTCGGAAACGTGTGTCCTACAAACAGGGGATACCTGGAAACCAGCAGCAAGCAGCAGCAGCAGTAGCAGCAGCAGAAAGCAGCAGGAAGCAGAAGCAGCAGCAGTAGCAGCAGCAGCAGCAGCAAGCAGTAGTCATGGAGCTTATCATCTCCAGTAGTAAGCCGTTCTCCTGCTGTGACGACCAATCACACAAATAGTAGCCTACATCTAGGCAACCAGCGTCGCTCAACTTCTAGGAAAGCCCTTAATTGAGAACCTTTCGTATCAGTCGTTATCTGTAATATGTAGGCCATTTACCTACACAGCATCGTTCAGGTACATGTTCATTGATATAGGTATATGCTTGTATGCCTATATATACGCACGCACGCACACACACACACACACACGCGCGCGCACACACACACGCACACGCACACACATACGCACGCACACACACACACAAGCATCTGCTGATGCATAGCGTGCGGCGTGCGTGCGCTGAAGCCTTGGATATACTATTATGAATGAAAAACAGTCGGTCACCACGGAAGATAATATCCGCGCGCTCTCTCTGAATGACTCCTTTGCTTCGACTTCAAATATACCGACACACATTCATTTAAGCCAATACTAGTCACTCGTGCTAACTGGAATTAACACGGCTGATTATCATTAATCACTAGGCAAGCATACTTTTACGTGTTTGAAAGATCTCAACAGACTTTATATAGAAGCTAAACTAGACCTGCGGAAAAGAAAATTAGAGATATCTTGATGATCGCATCTGAAAGATGAAAGAGGACATTTGTATAATTTCTCAGTTGAAAACTTTAAGAAGCACGTGCATCGTGCATTATGGTAAATTTACTGCACAGACTACAGTGTACATACGCACGCAGTCATACCGTATTATACTGATGAGAAAGCTACAAACCCGTGTGCGAGTCTATAAGTAGGCCTATAAGTATGATAGTTAATGCCTCAGCTATATTATTATCAATGAATCCGTAAATAGTCTTACTTACCTTGTACATGGTTTAGGTTAACTGCAAGAGGCTTCCAACCCCTCTACCTAAACAACCGCTGGCTCAATGCTTCTACTTTTCTTTCCCTGAGCCAGTTTTCCCCTCCAGGGCCGGATTTCCCCTTCCGACGTGAGTTTTTTTTTCATTTATGTATAATTATTCTCCCTGTTTTTCACTGGGCTCAAGTTGCGCCGCCCTGTATAGGAATAGAAACCACATGCTCACTGCGATCTTGTTTGCACTTGGGTCGAAAGATTCCACATTTCTTAGACACACATCTGTTGAAAATATTCTTTACGGACATTAATAAAAACAAACGCTTGCCACTGTACTATATAGGCAGTTATATAGATAATATCATTGGAAGATTTCGTGTTTTCACGTAGGCGAGGATGAAATTCAGTCACCTAGGCTATTTGTCAACACACAATTGCTGTTCTCAATGAGTCGGTCTACTAAGTGCGTCAGCACCGTGACACTACAATTATCATATGCGACGCGAACATTATTATGATCAGATTCAAAGTGGTAAAGTTCAACACCCAAAAATGTATTTGCCAGTGAAAGAAAATTTTAATATAGTGATAAGCATGGTGAAAATTCCGAAAAAGCAAATTTTGTAATAAGCGAAATAATGATATCTAGTCTTGATGTCTTTTCGGCCTTTAATCAACCGAAGGGCAATTCCTATGGAAATGACATCTTGTGAAGTTGAACGGTATTATTACCATGCAATGGAAGTCTTTGAAGGATTTACCAATTCTATGCATGCAAGCTTAGGCTATACCAGGAGAGTCAGCAGCAGTTAATTACGAACGCAATTAATGCACGTGCATAATCACTAAGCGTTTTTTTTGTAGAACCTACACATTTCGACATGTATACCGCACATTGTGCAGCATATAATATATGCGATTGATTGGATTGCATATACATGTAGGTAACGATTTGAAAAAAATCGCTCGACTTAATGCCGTTGAAGTAGGCTATAGGCTATTATATGACCACAGAGTGTGACACAATTCAGGAACTGAAAGTGATCTTTGATAACGTTTGAATACATTGGAACGAATTCTTGGAACTTAAAATGTTAAATGTAGCCTAACCCATATTTGGACAGCTCAAACCTTGGAATTCATGTACAAATAATTATAATTATAACTTGTTGCCACCTTTACAGCATACTTTCCTGCACTCGAACATACTCATCTTATTAGATGTAATCGGGAATATTATAAGTACATATATGCAAGAACTATAATTTACGGAAATTCTCCATTAATTACCCGGGTCCATGGCTAGTGTGGAATAACTTACGGAAACCCTTAGAAGTGTCCAGTGGCGGCGCTAGGGGGGGGGGCTGGGGGGGCTAAGCCCCCCTACAGGAGGCTAAGCCCCCCCTAAAAAAAATGGCCATTTTATTTATTTTACATAGAAAATCCACAATTTTTGGTCAATCACTAAAAAAAAAAAGGTCGTCAGAAATTTTGGCGGCGAAAATGGAAAATTTTCATGAGATTTTGGTCGGTGACTAAAAAAAAAAAAAAAAAAAAAGGTCGTCAGAAATTTTGGCGGCGAAAATGGAAAATTTTTCCGCGGGCTTCAGCCCCTCCGAAACTGAAATCCTGGCGCCGCCACTGGAAGTGTCAAGTCCTTCTCCCACTTTAGACAATTAACACGAGCTCACATAGTAAAACGTAATATCAATCAAAAATAATATCAAGCACAAAATAATATCAAGCACAAATAATATCAAGCAAAAATAATATCAAGCAAAAAATACTATCAAGCAAAAAATAATATAAAGCAAAAAATAATACCAAGCAAAAAATAATACCTAGCAAAAATAATATAAAGCAAAAATAATATCAAGCCAAAAAGCCATCAAGCAAAACCATCAAGCAAAAAATAATATCAAGCAAAAATAATATAAACCAAAAAATAATATAGGCCTAAAGCAAAAAATAATATAAAGCAAAAAATAATAGACCTATCTATAGTCTTGCAGAAATTAATTGATTCTCGTTTAGTCTTGTTTTTCTTCTTACTTTTGTTGTTACTGTTCTTCCAGCAACCAATCGTTGATCTCCCAACATCTTACAGGAATTATTTTTGCGCTTAGGGCCCTACCTGGGTAACCTAGCGAGATTTTCTCCCTTCAGGGGCAGGCCCCTACACATTGTATTCATGCACTGACTTTATCATTGATCAGTTCTTTTATTACATTTGTTGTTTTCTGCTGTTTAAAATTGTCTCGTGTAGGCCTACGATTGTTTGAAACCAGTAAAAAACTAAAAAGAAATTTGTGTAGTAAACGGAAGTTTCATCAATGTACTCTGAAAATTTTGGTGTGTTTGAATTGTCGGAAACTAGCAGCCTCAATGTCAGTAGCGACGCTAGGGGGTCTAGGGGAGGCTAAGCCCCCCCCCCCTAAAAAAGGCCATTCATTTTTGTTCCCATGTAAAAGTGAAATATTTGGACGATTAACCCCCTTTAGTTTCCCAAAAATTAACCGTAAAGGTACGCACGAGATTTGCCAGACAGTTTTGCGGATATGAAAAAGGACCGTATTCCAAGATTTCGACCAATTGACTAAAAAAAGGTCGTCAGAAATTTTTGGCGACTGAAAACGGAAAATTTTCCCCCGCAAATTCACCCTCCTCCCAAACTGAAATCCTGCCGCCGCCACTGCTCAATGTACCGGTGATAAATTGAATGTCTTTAGTATAAATCTAAGCTGTATATAACCTACGCTGCATTTTGCACCAAGACGCTCTTTGTACTAAAAGCCAAAAAAAACCCGAAGGAAGTTATATTGGATGCATTTAGACTATAAACCGCTAATTTTATGCGTACATCCGCGAACGGAATGATAGGCGGCTCATTTCGCTTTTAGATATCATCAAAGGTGAATATGGGAGTGAGTGCATGAACCGGAGTGCGATAGCAAAAATTAAGAAGCATTCACTTGCACTTATAGGCGTGAGATTGATGCATTTGTAAGAGGATTTTTACAACCCACCGTCTGCAATTTATCTGCAACCGTGATTTTCTAGCAGATAGCCAATAAAATTTGAATGCACGAATTAAAAACTTAATTGTAGACCGCAGTTCATAGCACAGACCGCGCCGCCATTGTGGCAATGGCAATGGCAATGGCAATGGCAAGACCATGACAGTGTTAAATTAATTAAATAGTGTTCAAATTTCATTTATAATTATTTTCTCCAGCAGTTTGATTTGTGATTTAAAATTTAAGATACACAGATCTGGTAGAGGCCTACATTGTTTTCTCATTTATAATAATTTTCTCCAGCAGTTTGATATGTGACTTAGATTTTCAGATATACAGGGTGGGTAAAAAACATAGCTTTTTTGCATATATCTTGCCCAAAAGTAAGAATTGCGCAATGAAATTTTGCAAGTTTAAAACCATTCATATTTACATATTATGGCCAGATTTCATCAAAATATTTCAAACAGAACAAAAGTTATATCACTTTTAGTGAGAAGACCCACTGATTTTTAAAGATTCAAAACGTAATGCAACCTATGCAAATGCAACATCGTGTGCCCATTAATTTTATTCCAATGGCTATAGTGTGACTGATGAATAGCAGTATTTGAGATTCATTCAATCACTCTGAGAATTTATATAGCGCCTCTTCAAGAAACCTACCCAGAGGCGCTCTGAGTAGGTTTTTTTTATTATTATTGTAGTGATAAAATGTTAGAATGTAGGCTATATAGGCTACCAGGATTAGAATGTATGATCATTTGATAATTATATATAATTTTCATAACTCCGCTGCTGGTTGTACTCTGCCAGTGCCAGTCCCAAGCCTGGATAAAGAAGGAGGGCGTCGCTAATGGTCTTTGTTACCACACAGTGACGTTAAACTGCAACTACTACTACTAATTTTCATTCGTTGATTGTAAATGCATACGGAATTCAAATCAGCGAATACATCTTCAGTCCTCGGATCGATGTGTGTCCCACAATACAAACAGTTGGCTTTCTACTAAACGGACTCGTATATAATACAACGAAAAGGCATTTCCCGGCGAGCACCTGCATGTAATCATTTCGGCTCCTCAAGGCCCGCATACCGGATACGCTGTATGGCGTCTGCATACAAATGCAGCAGCAGTCGGTTCCTGCTTTGACCTTTCGCAAAGACACGACGGTGGACTCGATCGACTGTCGCTGGACGCAATCATCAGGTATACACTCACGATGATTTAACGTATAGTTATGGTCCAGTGATTTCCATGCAGTCTGATTTATACTGCGCTATCACGTTTATCTCATATGCACGTTTCATCCTCATCTATACGCCTGTTTTCTTGCTTGGTTCTGTCAGTATGTTATGTTATATTTTATATTTATGATTATACATATACATAATACATATACATATATGCATGCGTGTGCATTCGCATGATGTATGCATATGCTTGCGTATATATACATGTATATCAGCGTATGCATCTTCAGTCCATAAGTCTGATGAGTCTGCCTGTCCGTCTAACTGTCTGTCATTATAAATTATGATATGCACAAACACCCGCGGATACACGCACGCATGACGCAGGTGCTCTCCCTGCATTGCTGCAGGTGCACGTGTCTTGGCGCTAGTTCAGCTCACTGCAACTGAGTACACGTAGGCGTTCTTCTGATGCAATATCCTCCTCCTCATCATCATCCCCATCATCATCATCATCATCACCATCATCATCGTTATTATCAGCGGCAGCAGGAGGAGGAGGAGGAGGAGGAGGAGGAAGAGCAGAAATCCTAATTTTAGCACCATGCGCCATCTGCACGCAACGTCGAGCAGCCGAACCGCAGACTCTGTATCAGCACGTAATGCAATATGAAGTGATTTAATGCAATGCACATAATCATAATAATAATCTGAGAGATCAATTGAGCCCAAAGTCGCACTCAACAGCTTCGTAATTCATATTTATCAGCACTATATCCGTACAGGATACGTCGCATCATATGGCCGAACACTATAACACACACTACTATATACAGCTACCACCACCCAGGGCCGTTTTAAGGAGTTTTGGGGCCCTAGGCACAAACCCTAATCCTAAACATATCCACGAGTCTAATCTACTCTAGCCAAATCAAGGTTTCTGGGGACGGAGAACAAGTATTTACACACACATTTTTGTCGGTCGATTGCTCGAGACGTGTAGCGCCGAGACGGGAGGGCTATGGGAAAGGAATGTCCGAATGTGTCCCTCCATGAAGTCAGAAATTGTTGAATTTTCACATTGCATTTTAAGCTGCCATCTTTACAAAATTGCTCAACATTCGCAGTGCTGACATGCCTAGTCTAAGACTTCTATGATTGTTCTTGCAATTATAATAATTCCTTATTCAGTTTCCACATTGTAATGATAGGCCACATGCAGCATTGTAAGCTGGGATCTAAGCAAAATTACAGATTATTATTTCAGTGCTGATTACAAGAGTGGTTGAAAGTTTCAATAAAATTAATATAATTATTATTACAATCATAATTTCTTGACGTATCAAATTCAGCAACTCAGTTCTGCTACTTCTGGACCATTAGGCCAACAGCATAATTGTAAGTAGCCTAACGAATAACTGCAGACAGATCTAGGCTATAATTATATAAGACCTACTTTCTTGCATTGGAATTGACTTATTCCCGCGCGTTGCTAAAAAGGCTTGTATTGTTGACCATGGAGGATAGGCCTACAGTTCTCGGAATTGCCACAAATGTTACACAAACCAAGGAAGAACCGCCAAAATCTGGAAGTCATGTAGTAGGCCTAATGATGCTGTTTTACTAAGTGTTCAAGTAACAAAACCTTTTTAAATTTCGACAGTTTTAAATTTGAAAGGTAGCACTAAAAAGTCGAAAATTTGTTTTACAAAAATAGTACTTGTACAAATATTAACAGTAAATTATACTCATTGTAAGATGATTGTATCATATTATTACATTAATAGATTTTATCGTCATAATATCATACAATAGTAAATAATATCACGGTATATTACTAGAGTTCGTGTATTATACAATAATGTAAGCAGCAATTCAAACTTATAATTTGGTCAAATGTTTTGGGTAGTCATTTCTGGGTGAAGTTCCTTCCACACTGGGAGATGCTTAGATTAAACACTGAACGTAACCCGATTCCCGTCTCAAACTCTCAGTCTCAGATATAGAGTGCCGGTACTCTATTCATGCCTTCTATGGGCATGTGTGTCATTTTGTTACGTTTATTAATATTGATAGAAGAACCTAGGCCTATACACAGCTAGAGCACATCAATCTTTGTATTACAAGTGTACTGTGTAAAATAAATTTAAGCTTAGCACACGTTAAAGTTCGTATAACATGTTGCTAATTTGTTATGCAATGTAGCATTTTGGGTCGCCGCGGGGCCCCCCCTGTTGCGCGGGGCCCTAGGCCCGGGCCTCGCGGGCCTGTGCCTTAGAACGGCTCTGCCACCACCACCACCACCACCACCACCACCACCACCACCACCACCACCACCACCACCACCACCACCACCAAAACCCGCGCCCATAATCATTAGGTACATGACATAGATAAATGAGACCAGTGTCAGCTCTATTACATTACTGATCTCAAGTAGGCTACAACACGTAATAGACCTAGGCCATAGTTATAGTATAGGCCTACGTTACACTTACACGCACCATCTTGCAGGTGCATATAATATATGCGGATGACTACTACGCTACAGGTGTAACACAATTATTTAACATGTGCAAGTGATATGCGCAAAACTACTATGCTACACGTATCTATGACTTCTGCAGGTGTAACACAATTATTTCACATGTGTAAGCAATAATGTGCAAAACTGCGCAGCTGCTGTCGATGAAACGTCCTGAATGGATCAACATGTGTTTGGCCAAACTGTACCGCACAGCGGAATTCAGTTCCAAACAACCGACAAGTAACTATGGTACACAAACGCAATATGAACAGAATCAGGCTGGAACACTTGATCAATCCATTACCAATGGAAACCCAACGCACAACATATGCTCCGTAAAAGGTGTTCATGTGAATGGCATACAAGTTGGAAATCAGGGTTTAAAAACGAACATATATAATTATATTTATATGGCATTTATATAGCGCCCCTTAAAGCGACTATTCAGAGGTGTCCCAGACTCAAACACGACCAAAGAGGAAAGTGGTGAGTTGTTTATAAAAAGTTAGACAAATCCCGCGGAAGGGAACGCAGGCCAGAGTGAGACTATGTTCCAAGCAGAGGAATCCAAAATCGAGAAATGAACAATAGAATCTGTAGTGAATTGTCTGCACTGCTTGTCCGAATACTGCACAAATCTTGAGGCATCAAATTCAGTCTGTCATCTACACAGGTTCAGAACAGCGAGACTGTCATCTAAACAGGTTCAAAACAGCAGGGGATGCAATCTAAACAGTTCAAACCAGCAAGCCTGTCATCTATAGAGGTTCAAAACAGCGAGCCTGTCATCCAAACAGGTTCAAAACAGCGAGCTTGTCACCTAAACAGGTTCAAACCAGCGAGCCTGTCAGCTAAACACTTTTTGATAAAGCGAGACAAATGTAAACAGGTTCTAAAGAGCAAAACTGTAATCTAAACAGATTCAAAACAGCGAGGGTCTGAGACCAATTGGCCTGAAACTTTCCAAAATAGAATCATTGAACCGGAGAGTAATGTTATCGTAATAGACGAATTTCAAACCAATGGTATACAATATACATATATTGCTCAGACGACCTATAGGTGATTTCTTTTGCGATAGCCTATACTAGACATAAATGTAGCCACATAATTAATTAGACTATTATTCAATCTTAGAATAAAAACCATTTGCGAACCATTGAACGGTCAGTGATACTCTGTTTATTATACAGGTGCTATAGACGGCTTCGTTACAAGCACCACCCCTGTACACAGAGGTAAAAAAGCTAATTAGCTTCTGCAATCGCCTTTCTTAACTTTGCCATTGACAGCGGTTCAGCGAGGCACCGCCGCACCAGACTTGCCAACAACTGCTTCAATACTGCACTCATTGAACCTGGACTACGCGTGCATTGTATTGAACTCAAGGCGGTTACACAATTTGCCCTCTTCCTCCTCATCCTCGTCCTCGTCCTCCTTCTCCTCCTCCTCCTTCTCCTACTCGTCCTCCTTGTCTTCCTCCTCGTCTTCCTCCTCTTCATACTGGTACATTGTTTGACAGACAACGACGTCACCGATCAAGGCATTGATATGATTCAGGTAAATCTGCTGAAGAGAGGAGACAGACGCTGTTGCTGACGTCCCTGAACATGTCTTCTGTGGTCCGTCTTACATATACGCGGTCTTCGTTATTGAATTTCGCTTCAGCAGAGTCCCTTGCCGGGGTTCCTATGGAGATTGTCGAGCGCTTCCAATTAGATCCAGGTCTCCGATTGCACGTGCTGACTAGTTTTACATAGTGCCTCTGTAGAATCGTTTACAGTCGTGTCATGTTTTGGTTGGTCACGTTTCTCAACAGGGAGTGAACATATTTTGGGTCGGGAAATGACAACTGAGGTTCCAAAGCCATAAATTATTATTAAGGAAGCTGTGTCATGTAAAAACAGTCTGAAAGTCAAGGTTCGAATGCAGCGTGGTCAAGAAGATGCATGTGGCAAAGAGAAGGAGATATCATGCAAAACAAAGGTAATGCAAAACAAAGGTAATGCAAAACAAAGGTAATGCAAAACAAAGGTAATGCAAAACAAAGGTAATGCAAAACAAAGGTAATGCAAAACAAAGGTAATGCAAAACAAAGGTAATGCAAAACAAAGGTAATGCAAAACAAAGGTAATGCAAAACAAAGGTAATGCAAAACAAAGGTAATGCAAAACAAAGGTAATGCAAAACAAAGGTAATGCAAAACAAAGGTAATGCAAAACAAAGGTAATGCAAAACAAAGGTAGTGCAAAACAAAGGTAATGCAAAACAAAGGTAATGCAAAACAAAGGTAATGCAAAACAAAGGTAATGCAAAACAAAGGTAATGCAAAACAAAGGTAATGCAAAACAAAGGTAATGCAAAACAAAGGTAATGCAAAACAAAGGTAATGCAAAACAAAGGTAATGCAAAACAAAGGCAATGCAAAACAAAGGCAATGCAAGACAAAGGTAATGCAGAACAAAGGTAATGCAAAACAAAGGTAATGCAAAACAAAGGTAATGCCAAGATTGCGCACAGGTGAGTCGGATGAAAAATGGGAGATGAGTTGGTAGGTAGGTAAGTGGACGAGGATTTTCCTGATCTAACATTGGAGACCCCCAAAAATTTTGATTTGCCAGAGGCTGAGGCAGAGGAGATTGGGGAACATCTGTTTACAGATTAAATCGACCACATCGAGAAGTTGAGCAGTGGAGGAGAAAGAGATGCATGATGGGTAAACGGCTTAAAGATAAAATTATATTATTTGTCAACACAAAAGACAAATTTATGAGATGGTTTAGAGGTGTAGTGTACAGGATGAAGAGAAGTTGCCCTATAGTATGACCTTCGTGAATACCACAGCAGGGCTGTTTTAAAGGAATTTTTAGAACTGCGCAACCCCTTCTTTCCTTTCCCATCCTCCATGGTAAATTACTTCCAATCGGAGAACAATGACTTTTTTGGTAGTTTTAACTGTACAAAAGTGCTTCTACAACTGCACAAATCCATTTAGAACTGCACATTTTGTGTACAAGAGACTGCACGTTAAAAAAGCCCTGCACCACAAGAGAGTGGACAGCGACTTGCGTCGCCCATGCATGGCGCTCCACCATGGTCCATGAGATGGACCGACGTAGACAAATAAGACTCGAGCCAGAATAGAACACTATAGAGGAGTGTTCCAGACACGCCACAACCAAGACGACAACTTAATTAGAGGTACATTCATGTAGGTTGCTATCGATGACTAACAGCAGAGATATGTTTTATTCTACATAGAAAAAACGAGACAAACGAATGAGACTCCAGTTAACGTCCAACTATTATTTCCAGCCAGTATTACATACAAGCGTTCAACATACTTTGGTAGCGTATACCGTTCACTATTTCGTCAATGTCTTGATAAAAAAAGACCGTCGCTACATTCATCACTGATGTGACTAAGATTGTCTGAGAAAAAACTGGCTGAGAAAAACTCAGACGTGAATGCAAAATGTATTTATTACTACACTTCATCAGCTGTAAGCCTTTTTACAATCAACTGTTATCAGCTGTGTATACCTTGTTTGGGGTCTGTTACTACAGAGACAGCGCTCGACAACATTCGTCAAAGCCGGTGTCACGAAATAGAGTTAACCCCGTATTAATTGTATCCCCCAAATGAAGAGAAGTCGAAAAAAGCCACTTTCGCGTATATTTATTTTCGCAAATTAATTTTCATCTGCTTTGTTTTGAATGATGACACTATAACAGGTATGTTTATTTCTACTAGATAATTTGTTTTGCTCTGGTTTTATACCACTTAGAATATTTAAAACACTTAAGAACACTCAAAGTCACTAAATAAATTCGAGTTGCCTTTCTCTGAACATTGCTGAGGACACTTTAAACAATTAGAGCCCTTTAAATCTTGAATACAGCATACATTTTTCAATTATACGCATTTTTCAATAAAGGGGGGATAGAATGGTTTATCCCCCGAATAGTCTAGACCGGTTAATTCCATCCGGGGGATAGATTAATTCATCCCCCGGATAGCTTTTAGGGGGATAAAGTTTCACGTGAGACCGGCAATTCCACTCGACAACGCATAGCGTTCATCAAAGAAGCTGCCTGTCATCGGGTCCCTTTCTAATCCGTGGTTCCTTCATCTTCCCATCTTTCATGTGTTGAAGCTTCTCTCTCACGTGCACCTGAGTGTCTCGAGTATTTGTATCCTCTGCTTTTTTTTTATTCATTGCCTTGATATAAAAAAAGACTTTGCAAAAAGAAGTTTGATGCGAATTAAGCTGTGGTTGGAAGGCCTTGTCATGACCATGCATACACAATGAAAGAGTGGTTCATAAACAATTTTATTTTCACCTGCAGTAGGCTACCAACCTTGACCGAGCGGCAGTTTAGTTCTGACAAAATGATAATAATAATAATTTTCGTTTATTAACAATCCGGTTGACAGATCGCAACCAGCCACAATGTAGACCTTACAGTCATGCAGTCATCTTAATTTGTTTGTATGTTTGTTTGTATGTGCACTTGTTATAGCGCCCCTTCAAGCTCTCTCTACTCAGAGGCGCTCCCGAATGCAGAGCGGACACTGCATCGAAGTTTCACGCCGAAGCGCTGAGCAATTGCGAGTGAAGGACTTGCCCAAGGTCCTTACGCGGCGAGGTGGATTCGAACCTCGAACCTTCCGGCTTCAAGGCAACGACGCCACCACTACACCACCGCGCCCCACATCTTAACTACTAATAGAACAGACAGCCTACAATATAACGCCGCTAATATATAGCCGCCTGCCCATAGGCGTATACGGGAGATTTCAGCAGTGGGGGGCAAAGATTTAACTTGTGCCCGAAAAAAATCCTGAAATCTCGTGGAAAATAAAACTTTCTCCCGGAAAAAGTTAATGATCTATTTTTTTAGTCATTTCCCGGTCTGCTTGCCCGAAAAACACATTTTCCCGAAATTTGGGGGGCATTTGTCCCTCTGAACCCCGGCTCGTACGCCTATGCGCCTGCCTACAAATAATATAATGTATAATCGTCTATCCCAGCGGTTCTCAACCTTTTCAGACTCGCGGACCCCTTTTTAATTTTTGGTCCCGGTCACGGACCCCACTGAAATTTGGCGCCTTTGTAACATTATTGTGACTATGCGACTCTATTATCTTATATAATAGTAGGTCTACAACTCTACATGTATGTTATAATATAGTCTATAAAGGCCTGCGCTCCTGTAGTGCAAATTTATATAACTAATAAGATTATATAAAATTTATTAGAAAAACCTGTTTTTTATTTTAATGTAAGCTCTGGGCATGCATATTCAAGCACATTTTATCTGCTCGAAACACTCAATCTGAGCCTATGTTAAACCTCAAGCCGTGATCGATAATTTTTAATTGTAACCAGGGTAGAATAACCACATTCACAAAGATAATAATATTATGATGTTGCAAAAGGTGAAATAATGTTGAAAACTTTCTCATGCACTTTTGGATATTCATGTGAGGCTTGTATCCAAAATGATGCATCAAGCTGACTCTTGCATGGATACAACATCTTCAATGTAGACCTAGGATCACTGATCAGTTCAATGATTTGGTTCCATTATGTGGTTTAAATTCCACGAATCAATGTTTGCAAGAAACGGACT
This sequence comes from Lumbricus terrestris, assembly GCA_949752735.1. NCBI lineage: Eukaryota > Metazoa > Annelida > Clitellata > Crassiclitellata > Lumbricidae > Lumbricus > Lumbricus terrestris. The sequence continues at coordinate 37,846,836 of OX457037.1, read as the reverse complement.
GGAAACTCACGAAGAACTTTGAATGTTCAAATTACGAAATAATTATTAGAAGTTGAATTGATGATCCATCTATGATTGAATAGGTCTGGAAATTAAATTAACAAATTGTGGTTGATTCATCCGAGCATTTCTTTATATTTATGTGAATTTGTGCAATTGATCACATAACTTTGAAACATGTTTCAAAGTTATCAACCACTATCCGTTTTGCACCAGAGATCAAGTTTTTGTAAAAGCAGACACTTTATCACTAGGGGTGTCTGCATCACTTGCATAGAGGAATTCAGTTCATTTAGCCGTTAAAAAATGCCAGCCAGGTAAACCAGAGTTGAAACCCATGGGTTGTTATTCAAATGAATTGCAAGCTGTGGTTTTTTTCTCTAAGAAACTATCTCAAAAGCATTCCGAAATCTAGACAATCTGTTACAAACTTCCCCCCTTGATAGCCAGTGAACTTCGGCTGGCCTATACATCATTAATTAACTGTTCATGATTTCCACATCCGAACCTAATGTAACAAAAAGACAAGAGTTTAGTGGACGTGCCTTGATTAAATTAGCCTAACCATTTTATGCCCTTGAATGCCTTGATCGAAAATAGATTTCAGTCTGCACTCTAGCGATTGAAACAAACCGACCCATCTAAAACAGATGAATTTGTCATTGATAAGCGTAGGCCTATTAATAGATTCATGTCGCCATTGAAAAGGGGAATTATTAAAAAATTGACAAAAATTTATCTGTTTCTATGTTTTAAAAATATATAATTTTAAAGACTTGCTCGCGGACCCCCAGGCAGATCGCCGCGGACCCCCGGTTGAGAACCACTGGTCTATCCTACGGGGGCTTCGGGAATCGAACTCGGCTCCGCTGATCTCCATGCCAGTGTATTAGGCTATCCAATATGCGCCATCTGGCTCCGTGCATATGTATTGCTTTTCAAACGATAGCGACAGGCTTATCTGCGAGGTGCAGATCAAGAGGTGCCACTGCATTCAGCTCGCCACATATGTATGTTGCTTCTGATTTCTTGGTGTAATGTCTTGTATTTCAACAGATCCATGCTAGCATGATGTATGTTCAATGCGAATAGCATATCTTGTCGATATTGACGGGTAAACAGTGTAATTGTGGGAAAACACTGACTGCAGACTGAACACAGACTGGTCGATGAATAGTCGCCGTTCTTGTTGATCATAGACTCTACCAGTTCGATAAGCAATCTTTCTACAGCTTTGCAGAAACATTAAGAATCCGCTTTTTTTTATTTAAACACGCCGACTGAAACCTTCTTAACCGATGCAAAACTTTATCCTCTTGTGCCGTAATCTTCGAAGCCCAGTGATCTGCTTCACGATTTGACAAGTTCAAAGCCATGACTGAGTCATTTAACTCTGGCCGAGTTATAAGATGAGGGTGAGACAACTTCAAGCAAAATAACTAGGATCTTTATTATTTTCACATTTTTTCATCGTCATCGTCGTCGTCGTCGTCGTCGTGGTCGTCGTCATCGTCATCGTCATCGTCATCGTCATCATCATCATCATCATCATCATCATCATCATCATCATCATCATCATCATCATCATCAATCATCATCATCATCGTCATCGTCATCGTCATCATCATCATCACCACCACCACCACCACCATCACCATCGCCATCGCCATCACCATCACCATCACCATCACCATCACCACCACCACCACCACCACCACCACCACCATCATCATCATCACCATCATCATCATCATCATCATCATCATCAGTGTGCACACTTCTGGTGGCTTTGAGACTGTCATCGTGGCATTGGTCTTACTGCTCATAATTAATCTGCTCATTGGCAGATAATATTGCATGACAATGAACTGATTTTTTATATGATAAGCCAGAAGTAACGACAGTCTTTAAGATAATTAATCAGTCCGATCTCTTCATGACATTGCTACAGCAAAACCAAAATAATAACGCCTTTAATTCCGACTCTACAGAGATAAGCTGCACAAGTCAGCATCAAACACGAGAGACATCCTCCAAACCTCTGCCTTGGTCATTAGCTTTCCGATTCAATAGAAGGGAGTCAAGGCCATTGTTGTACTTTCAAGGTGAACTCACCCCATATACGTAACAGAAAGAATCATTTCTACTGACACGCTTACGAGACATTTCAATCTGCAGCAAACAGAGAAATCATTATCCTTTACGATATTAAGACGAGCGCAATAAAAATTTATTTACGAACATCTCTAACGAGATAGAGTCGTGCTTCTTTCCGGATTATCTTTTCCAGGTCAACCATTAAGCCTCATGAAACGGTGCTCAAGGTCATGCTTCTATTATACAACGCATACAGTGTGCTGGGCACTGCTGTTAAACACCCTCCCACCCTTCGACACCAGACGGACAAAAATCGTAAATTTAAAACGGTTAAAGTTATTGATAAAACTCCGTCGTTGATAGTCGGCCGGCGCCTCGCCGTATTTACTCCTCGCTGTGAGCGGGTGTTCACACAATGGACGGACAGATGAAAGGCGGCAGTGGCGCAGGAGCTGGCGCGCAAGTCCTCTGCTTTGATATTCGATCCCCATAAAACCATCAATAAAATACTCGTTCCGTAGGCGACATCAAACTCGTCGATATAGCCAGCGTCTCCTACATGTGCTGTACATCGACGACCTGGGACTTGCACGCCTTGCAACAGTTCGACGCCCAATAACAAACGTAGGCCTACGTTGTGCTTGCTCCTCATGCAGACGCACACCAATACCGTCCACACACAAGGGCGGATACAGAAATTTTCGGGGGGGTAAAATTTTTGGTCTTGGGTCAGGACAATTTTTTGCCTTGGTCGCCGAAAAATCTGATTACCATTTTTTTTAGTTATTTGTCTTGATTTCCAAAGAAAAATATATCCCATTTAATCCGCCAAAATAGTTGATGACCTTTTTTTAGTCATCAGTCATCCTGGTCGGAGTAATGGCCTCTCTGGTATTTTGCTTTTCTCCCTCGCTGCATTGATGTGAAAGCTTGCTGAAATCAAATGGTGGGGGGGCCACGTCCCATGCACTTTTTAATTGGGGGGGGCATGGCCGGATTGGCTTCCTGGATCCGCCCCTGCCCGCACATTGACCACTAACAGATTGATCACATTGATCACTACAGAGTACAGAGTACAGTGTGCATTGCGCTGTTTCAAGTTCTATACTGTCGCCTGTACATTGCAACGGGACAACTTAGCCAC
>OX457037.1:37818595-37838595 GCA_949752735.1 Lumbricus terrestris | reverse complement strand
TTAAGAGTAGCTTGAGGCTTGAGCAATGTGGCATATGATTCTTCCAAGACAACGGAGACCAACTGGCCACACTATAGTACTTCTGTATTTTAGTTACCAGATGCCATACCCCCGAAGGGTCTATCTTCGATAAGTTGCCTGATGCAGGTGCTTTTCCGCATCCTGCAGCGGTCATAAAAGTGGCGTTGGAACGAGACGAGTAGATAATCGTGTAAAGTTGGACCGATATACATGTACATATACGCCTTCCATGCACGGACTTATCTGCGGAACACAGTCTGAACCTATTCAGCCTATTCCCTTTCCTTTCCCTTTCCTTTCTTGGAGAGCAATCATCTGTGTGAGCAAGCAGACGCATGTTGGGTGCACTTGACAGTTGGTCTACATGTTCAATGCAAATATGCTTTCACGCCTCCGAAAGCTCGGTATCCTCTCAAGCTGCTATCTTGTAATGTAAACCTTGTAACACTGGTGTTCACTCTGCAGTTCTCTCCGATGCGATTAGAAACTAGTGTCTTGTAAAGCACAATACATGTATAACGTGGACGGTTTTAGGTGTTGAAGTTAAAGTCTTTATGGGAAAATATTGTAAAAAGTGTGTATTTCAAATGGCATTCAGCATCCAAGACAGGCCACCCCAAAATAATGTTATTCTTAAATTTTTAATATTAACAATTATGATGATGATGACGATGAAGATGATGATGATGATGATGATGATGATAATAATTATAATAATAATAATAGTAGTAGTAGTAGAAGTTGTAGTTGCAGCAGTAGTAGTAGTAGCAGCAGCAGCAGCAGCAGCAGCAGCAGCAGCAGCAGCAGCAGCAGTAGTAGTAGTAGTAGTAGTAGTAGTAGTAGTAGTAGTAGTAGTAGTAGTAGTAGTAGTAGTAGTAGTAGTAGTAGTAGTAGTAGTAGTAGTAGTAGTAGTAGTAGGAGTAGTAGTAGTAGTAGTAGTAGTAGTAGTAGTAGTAGTAGTAATAATACTAATAATAATAACCATATTAATAGCAATAATGGTAATTTATGATGATGACGACGACAAAATACTAATAAAATTAACAATAATAATAATTGGACGATTTTTATAGCGCCATAGGGCAATCTTGGCTGAAGGAAAGGCAGCGTACACAACACATGACTTCAAACGGTCAATAATGGTTACACATCATAGCATCATGTCAACTTTTCTTGTAGCGAAATTTCACATTTGATTCAGATAGGAACTAAATTAAATGGAACCACATTATCACCTGGTCACCTGGTGCCGTCAGCTCTTGGAGCTCTGGCGACAGTCATGATGTATCCTCTCCATTGTCTCCTGTTTATTGTCGCCTCTCTTAGCTCTTCCAAGCTCATTCCAGACTTTTCCTGTACTTCATCCATCCACCTTTTCCTTGGTCTTCCGCGTCTTCTCCTTCCTTCACCGCATGCCGTCATCATCTCCTTTTCCAAACCGTTTGATCTCATCACGTGGCCGAAGTAGCTGAATTTCCGCCTGGTTGCTGTTTGTTGCAGTGTCTCCTCCCTCTCTATTCCGAGCTCCTCACGCACCGACTCGTTAGTTCTCCTTTCCATCCATGATAACTTTAGCATCTTCCTCCAAATCCACATCTCGCACGCGTTGATTTTCTTTTCCATATCCTGAGTCTTCGTCCATGTCTCGCATCCATAAAGGACCACTGGAAAGATCAATGCTCTCACCAATCTTTTCTTTGTTTCCCTGCTCACATATTTATCCTTCCAAATCCTTCATTATAGCTTCACATAATATAAATTAAACCGATAGTTTTCAGTATACTTACGAAGGCCGATGTTTCTGTCACGAGATGTCGTCGCTATGGTCAGAGGTGTGCCCACTCCTCCTCCACCTCCTCCAGACCCTCGAGAACTGCGAGAGAAGACGCTTCCGAGGCTGCTCGAGGAGGGACTGGCCACCATGGACGTCGACAGGAAGCTGTTGGAACTGCCTCGAGAACCGGAAGCCGAGATGTCGTAGGTGAGACTGGACGTCGGTCGGTAGCTCGGCGACTTGTTGGAGGATGTCGTCGCGGAGATGTGAGGCACTGGACTGCACGTGCAGCTGTCCACCATCGTCGCTCCCAGGTTGATGCGGTTGCGCTGGGTGGCTGAGGCGGACAGACTGCGCCGCTGCGACGACTGCGCCTGCATCGTTGCCGCCGACACGGAGTTGTTCCGGTCCGATGAGCAGGACAGATGCTGGCGCCGTTTTGGTGTCGTCGTCGTCGATGAGGAATCCTTTCCGCTTGACCGATCGGACCGTCGCAGTTTCGACAGCCAGCCCTGTAAGCTGAAGATGCTCAGCTTGTTCGATGATCCGGCGCCGCCGTGCTGCTTCTGATCCGCACGGTCCTTCGTCGAGGATGATCGGGCGTGGTCATCCGTGACGGTCTTGCGCTTCGTCGTGCGTATCGGACTGGAACAGGGACTCGACTGGTGAGAGATGTCGGACGAGGCAGCCGACGACGACACGGATGACCGCCGATCGGAGCCCGATCCCCGACACCGCGACGACGACCGCGACAGAGGGATCCCGAGCATCCGCGCCTCTCGAAGGACCTCCTCCCAGTTCATGTGCGTCGGTTCGGCCAGGTTGGGAACGAGCGTGGACGACTGGACGTCATCGTCCAGCTGGGAGTGAAGGAGGAGGGTCCCGACCCCCGTGTCGTTACCCGGGGAGAACTGCCCTGCGCCACCAACGCAGGTTCTCGCCGACTGCCCGACCCTGACGGGAGACGGGAGGACGCGGTGCTTCTTCTGCGGCAGCGGGGGAGGGGAGGTCACGACGGCGTCGGCGTTCTTGAAGATAGTGTAGTTGGAATCGTCGTCGTCGTGGGTGTGGTGGTGGTTGTCCCCCTCCTTCTTCAGGTCGTCCTGGTCGTCGCTGCTGCTTCGACTCTGAAGGTACTCCCAGATGGCGGTCGACAACATCCGGATGTCTTCCAGCTTACTGCAGTCGACCGTCTTCGCTCGTCCCTGCAGCCCTCGGTCCCCTCTGCTCTTCACCGGAGCGTAGCCAGGTCGAAGGTCACCGGGTCGATCGCTGCTTCCGGACGATCCTCGATCGCGATCGCTTCCGGTTGATCCACGTTCACTTCCGGTCGATCCAAGGAAGACGGATCTATCCGCCTTGCCGCCGGAAAAGGTGGAGCAGCGTAAATCCACGGATTCCGCCGCTGGATACGATTCCATTCTTCCACTGGAGGAGCTCTGCTTCGTCCTGCTCCGTTCCACGCTGGTTCCCTTCCATCGGTCGGCGGATGTTCCGTCCGATGGAACGACGCTCGCCTGGAGTGATTCCACCTTTCCCAGTGCGGTCTGGCAGAGGGACGCAGTCATCCCCCTCGTCGTCTCAAGGTCACCTCTGGTTTCCAACAGGGCTCGCTGCTCCCTCTCCACGCGCAGTTCCCTTTCCCTATCGATTCGAGCGAGCGTCTCCTCGAGGGTGGAGTAACCAGAATCGCTGATGGGGTCTTTCGGCTCCGTTCGTTCCCCCATCGAATCGCCCTCGCCGACCCGTAGAGCCGCAGGCGGCGGCGCCATGATCGGTCGTTTCTCGTAGACCTCTCCTCGTCGCTTCGGTGTCTCTGGCAATCGTCTCGGAGGGCATCGCTCCATCTCTCCTCCTCCTCCTCCGTCTCCGCTGACCTCGACCCCCATCCGTCCGCTGATCAACATCTCTTCCAGCTGCATTAGTGGGATGTAGTCGGAGCGCATCGCGCAGGATGCATCGTCGGACCTTCTGTCTCCATAGCCACTTCCGTTGCCGCCGCTTGGGGGTCTCTTCTCTCGTCGAACCAGTCTCGGTGGTGATGCCTTGGCCGCCATCTCGTTGCTTCCCACCGCCATCAGCATCTCCGATTTCCCTCCTGTTGATACTGAGACAGGCGCCTCATACTCCCACTCCTCCTGCTGCTGCTGCTGCTGCTGCTGCTGATGGTGGTGATACTGCTGCCTCTGCCCATCCGCTCTCTGCCTGTCGCCGCTTTCGACTGTCGCGTCACGTGTTCCCACTTCCGGAAGTTGGTCAATCAGCTTCCTGTCTGCTGTCGTCATTGTCGTCTGCTCCACCTCCAATATCACGGCATCACCTGGATGCGTTTCCAGGCGCCTCTACCGGTGAAAAACCCTCTTGACGGACTGGCCACTCTCCGTGCTCCCTCCTCCTCTGCCACTCCTCGCCGCAGACCTCCAGGCTGCGCAGCCACCTTCGATCAGTTGAACCTTAACATTTCGATCGAGTTGAACACAGTCAGTCCCCGAAGCAGCAACACCTCAATGGCGATTATTATCGGCGTAGTTAACAGCAACAGCTGGAGCAGAGAAGGTGTAGGTGGTGTAGGTGGTAGTGGCGACTGGGGACCTTGAAGCCAACGAAGTCGTCCGTCCGTTCGTTAGTCTATTGATCTCGTTTACGATGACATCCGCTGTTCAAATTAAAAACGCTCACTTGCACCGTTGCTGTTGTGGTGGCCTCGTCGGTCGCCACAGTCGCCCGTCTACCTGTGCGCATTATTTTCCTTACTACTACTAAGCGCAGCTGCTGCAGCTGCCACTGCTGCTGCTGCTGCTGCTGTTGCAGCGGCCTGGCTACCGACCATATGTCATTACCTTAGGCCTACTTGTTTGCCAGCACCCTGCGGTTTACGTGCGTCTCAGCCTTGGCCTTCAGCTAATCCCCTCCTCGCTCTACCTACATATGTCTCTCTCTTTCTGTGTGTATGTGTGTGTGTTCGTACCCCTACGCGTATGTCCGCCTATCCGGTTTCCAGGGCTGCATAATGCCCGCTACACAATACACACACACACGTGTGCCCGCTGCGGCCGGGTTTATCTGAATCGGTGGCGTGTGATCGCTGCAGTGCTGCATGCAAGCCCGTTCAAAAAACTCTACGCTGCGTATAAACGATGTAGGCTGCGGCGTAGTATTAGTACTATGGGCCTACTGTGACGCTACGGTATAGAGGAAAATCGCACCAGGAGCTGTGCCAACCTTCACCAAAATACCCCGACCAAGGCCATATATAAGTTCGTGGCAGTTTTTAAAGTCCACTGCAGTGTCCCACATCTCGGGTATAAAATTTTTCTCACTATGACCTTATGGTACTTGGTGTCGTTTTGCCATCCGTATTGGCTAAAGCCAGCAGCTGTTTCCGGGCTTCGCCATATTGTTTACCATGTGACGTCAATTGGCCATCTAGCGACGACGGGTGACTGCCACTGCGGCGTCCGTCGCTCGGGCGTCTCAGGCTTCGAACCCCGTCTCGTAAAAAGCTGGTTGTGTCAATCACTTCGTCGTCGTCGCTGTCGCCGTTTTGACGCTAGACGGCGCTTTTCTGGCGATTCATTCATTGAGTTGGGAACCCGACCAGTTAAATAGTCAAATAAATCGTAAATTATTGTTGCCGGCTTTTTCATGTTTTTGTCTTCTGTCATTTAAACAAAGACCACCGGAATACTCTGAAATGCTTTAAAGTTACACAGCCTTGCAATGTCAATGCAATTTGATTGGTTATAATTTTTTTACGGAGATCTTTTGGTTCCGTATATCACACATGTATCGCTGAGCGCAATTCTTTCTTATAATGTGTGTGCTGCCTGCAGTTATATAGTGACTTCAATTTCAAATGAGTGCAATTGTGAATAACATTGCAGCGGATCACCTATAGTAGGCCTACTTACGTAGACACCAAGTGCAAGAGTCTATACGCATATGACTATGCAAGTGTATTGCGAAACAGACGATTCGTTGGTATACACCTATTCATGTTGACTTTAAAGATACAATGCGAGCCTATCACGTTAAAACTTATAAATGGCGCCAACATTCAAACAGAACAGAAGCTTGTTGATTATCAAACAGTTTTATCATGCCATGCCTCCTGTGATTCCCGTGCCTCATAAAGTTCCTGTCGGCAGCATTGATTTCATAGGTGAACAGTACATAATTTTTATTATCAGAGAGACTAGCAATCGCTATTAAGGAGCACAGAAGCTGGTTGTGGAGATTTAACCTTGAACTTTTAAGATGTCGGTTACTATAATTATGTGGTGACCGATTGCGCTGGAGATCTCTTCCATCCACCAATGGATTAATTCCAGTGACGTAGAAGGTGGAACGCTGTCATTAAGTTCCCATTCTAATTTCCAAATGGAAACAGAAACAGGTTGATCACAGTAACTTCAGTGAGCTATCTATTCTACGGGCCTTTCTTGTTTGTGTCCCGTCTTTGTTCAATGAAGGAAATATAATATATTGTTAACTTCTGAATGTACTAAAGAGTCGCGATCATGGGCGGAGTTTATCAGAGGCTATAGGGGGAGGGCTAAGACCTCCAAGAGGACCCAAATTCACTTTTTACCGTGTAAATGGTATCTTTTCCCGGGCTTAGCCCCCAAGAAGACTTTAGCCCCTCCAAGAACGGAAACCAAACTCCGCCCATGGTCGCAATGTTCTTCGTGTGAATTTCGACAGCTGCTGTCGGTCAAAACAATCTGCAATGAACAGAATTGAGAACGAATTTGCAGCAGCTGCATCTTTATCGACTTTATCACCACCGAGGGCTGAAGATGACCTTTCCTGATAGCGATGCCAGACCCGTTCTTGACCGGTCGGCGACGGTCAATGTAGAAAAACGTATTGGCCGCCTATACAAAACTATAACTATACAATACTATAACTATACAGTGCTATAACTATACAAAACTATAACTATACAATACTATAAATGTTCCTATATAGATGCCAATAAAATTTACTGCGCTTCAGCTCGCTAGGTGTCGGGTGTGCTTTTAGTAAAGTGACGCAGTTGTAAAATATGGCGGTCTATCTGATGGAAGACCACAGCCGCAAAAGGCCAATATACAAGAAGACCAAATTATGTTGAAGAATGTTGTAACGGTTATTTATCGCGCCGTAGGTCAACTCTTTTCCCTCTTCATATTCTTCTTTTCGTTCCAACGTGTTTATCCAACTCGTGGGCGCAGTGGTGTAGTGGTGGGTTCGGTGCCCTGGAGCTCGAAGCATCCAGGTTCGAATCCACCTCAATCCATCGTGTAGGGACCCTGAGCAAGTCCTTCACTGGTAATTGCTCGTGCGCTTCGGCGTGAAGCTCCTATTCAGTGTCCGCGCTGTAGTAGTCGGGAGTGTCTCTGGGTAGCGAGCTTGAAGGACGCCACAGCAAACGCGAGAAATAAAATGAATAAATAAAAAGCAAAAACTGCCTCTCTGTCTCCTTTGACTGACTCTTCGCAATCGTAATCTCTAAACTTCTAAGGCGCTAATCGAAAGCCAAGTGTGCGGGGCACCTGCCTATTCACGAGCGCTGCGTTGCGTCAAAAGGGTTGTCTCTGACCATATTCATTGCACGGTTTCCAGTGCTAACGATTGATGCTGTATAGCCTATATAATGTGGTGCATTGTTATTGGTCCTTACAAGACTCTTAACAACCCTGCCAGCTGTGTCGATTGCTGGTTATGTGGTAATCCGTTGAATGACTTGAGTGCGTGCGTGCGTGAGTTCGCTACTGGCAGTTCTTAAGTTCATTGGTCGTTAGTTTTGAAGACCGATCAATAGTCTAGTACCCAATGACATTTAGTATTACATACTATTAGGCTAGCGCAGAGATGCCACTGATTTGTTTTGTTCTTTGAGCGACGTGAGATACCGGTGTAGATATTTCAAAAGCAATAAGTTGCAATCAGACTTTTGATAATGATTGACGGGTGTCAAAAGCTTTTGTAGAAACCAGATCTGCACGGGTCATCATCATTCAGGATTGTTTGCTTGTCATTCAAAATCATTCCAGTCTTTCTTCGACGATAAAATTATAAGGTTCGTTTCGTGCAGATTTCATGCTGAACAACGGAAAATCCATGTGTTATTATTATTATTGGTTCGCACCTTAAAGCACTCTATATAAAACTAGAGCTGAGTCAATGCTTGAGACCATGGCATGACGCACAAATTGACGTCCATAGGCCAACACCAGTCTGCAGTTATTGGAAGGCTTAAGGATGTCGGTTCTTTTTGTCTAAGTGGTTTTTGTTTTCTAACAGTTACAAGATAATTTGCGGAATAAATGGGGACGGAAGGACTACTGTAGGCCTATACCTCGGAGGAAACGCTGAATACTGAACCAGTAGACTCTTAGTACTATTGATACCTCTCCAACCAATAGCTTTCTGCTCTATTGGCGCCTCCATTTTATAGATGGTTGCTACTGGTGCCTCCGATTTAAAGTTGTTGTTATTTATTGTCTAGGCCTATACATGTATAAATATGACCCCAAAATGGTTGCTATCATCTACCTCCCACTCATTAGACTTTGTTCCTTGATGCCTTCAATGTATTAGGCCCTATGTCTTAATAATCTATTGCTACCTCAAACTAAAAACTGGGCTTAATGGCCTGCAACCAAAGTTCTTTGTCATCGGCGCTTACAACTTGTAATTTGCTGTTGCTGATATAGGCCCTATACGTCCTAATTAAAATCGTATATGTGTGTGGTGGCTCCAATCCATGGGTCGACACACTGGTGCTTCTGACCTCATTAATGGCTGCTGTTATTGCTTTCGGCCAACAATAATGTTCCCCTCCACTCCTACGTACTATGATCTTTGATTTGGCGCCTGTTCTTAGAGATTGCGCGTCTCAATTTGTCTCCGGCGATAATGGATATTGCCTCTCAACGACTATAAGCTTAAAACCAGATCAATGTCTAATTATAGACTGTTCTTACGACTTTGTCCTTCAGTTGTGAATCGCGGAAGGCGATGTTTAACTCTTGAACAAAAAAACCCAGATGGCTTGGTTTTGTGGTGTCTCGGGAGGGTCCATATGGGCGCTATGTCGCCACATTTACTCTAACCTTTGAAAACCCAGCAAACATTTAGTAGACCTGTGCGCTCTACGTGACATTGTGCATATTTCTAAATTCTACTGCTGCATACATTATAAACAAGACCTGGCACATTAAATAAAAGGTGACCTACGAGCACCTGAAAATACAATAGGCCGCTGTTGCCGTTTCCATGTTTGTCAATGCCTTATTATTATGCCTTATCAGCCTATTCGTACTATTTTATATTCAAAGAACTTGAAAGAAGGCAGGCCACGAACGGGAAGGCAGAAGAATTCTCTCGTTCGACATGCAACTTCGATTCTCAGAGTATGAAGTTTGATTCCTCCCATTTCTTACTGTGCTCTCGTTTGTCAACCGTAGCCGTTCTGTGGTTGTCAAAACCAGATTGGTAACCAATTATTGAGAGATGCGGTGGACTGACAAAGAGTGTTGAAAGCAAACCCAGTGAGCCAATGCATAAACGACAGCGCGGACTGGAGGGCAGGCAGGCAGGCAGGCAGGAAGGCAGGCAGGCAGGCAGGCAGGCAGGCAGGCGTTTAAGCAGACAAAGATAAGAAAACAGACCAATATATAGGGACAATAAGAAGGCAATGGCATTGTTATTAAGACAATGCAATTGATGAGATTGCAGCGTCACCTTGCGAATGAATGATAAACTGACAACGTTCCAGATGGATCCTTTCACACGTATTCCACAAAAACGCCATACATCATTGGACCGCGGTGAATTTCAGTAAAAACTGGATTTGTTCCGATATAACACAATTTATTACAGTGAGTGTTCTAGCCACACAACTATAAGCGTTTGCAGGTTCTGAAAATGAGCTATATTATTGACAAACATACCTACTTACAATATATACATACATACATACATATATGCACAATACATAGATTACATACATACATACATACATACATACATACATACATACATACATACATACATACATACATACATACATACATACATACATACATACATACATACATACATACATATACATGCATTACATGTATACATGCATATACATTATATGCATACATGTATACATGCATCATCATCATCATCATCATCATCATCATCATCATCATCATCATCATCATCATCATCATCATCGTCATCGTCATCGTCATAGTCATCGTCTTCGTCTTCGTCTCCGTCACCGTCACCGACACCACCACCACGGCCGCCGCCGCCGTCGTCGTCGTCGTCATCATCATCATCATTATTTTTATTATTGTTATTACCAAAAATTTACAGAAAATTCGTTGTAGCTAAGATGCAGAAAATTATAGCAACTAGGAGAAATGTGGTTAATACGAAATATGCTAGTTAACCTCAAATTACTTGGAGAGAGTAGTTAAAACTATTTTAGACTATACTTATTATACTTCCTTAAGGCTAGTTATAACTGTTAGACATCCCCTTAGGTATATTAGCCATTAGGGCCTACTGTAAGTTGGCAACTATACTTATTATCATTAGGCCTATATTTATTATTACTATTAGCATCATCATCATTATTATTATTATTATTATTTATATTAAGCTTTTTCTTCTTATTATTATTATCGTTTTTATTATTGCTACTAGTATTGTTATGATTATTCTGCTCACAGTTGTCATATCTGATTATAACTTTCGCGACTAAAGCACACATTAATTTTGAAAGACTTAATTAATACGAAAGTAGAATATACTTTCGCTTGTTTTCGTGTTTCTGTGATTACAATCTATCTGCAGGACCACATCAGAGTGCGGTTATGCAAATGATATAATAAAGACTACACTCACCTACTTATTATACTGAACGGAAGCTCAGCATGCCGCAGCCGCCATCCAATATTGACATCCATAGGATTTCTCTGTTGGATGAAGCTTCCATCGGTCGAAATGATGATAATTATTGTGGGAATGTAAGTGTAACAGGAATGCTAATTGGGGTTGAACCGTTGTCATTTCGTGCTCTCGAGAACTCTGTCAAATGCTCATTACATTGCCAGGGTATTGAAGACATTCTCTGGCTTCCTGGTGTATATATACAATGTAATATGACACAAATGACTTACATTTCACATCCTGACCCATATCCACAGAGCTTCAGTGCTTTGCTGACTGTGGAGACAATGCGATCTTCTGCTGATGTGTTCGGGGGTTCAAAACACGTCGTCTTGAGTCCATTAGTCATGTGAAAGTTGCAATTTGGTGTTAAGTCTTGAAAATCGTGGTTAGGTTAGAATGATCTAATTTGACATATTGGCTTAATGAGCCTATTAACAGACAAAGAATTCTCCAATCCGAGAACATATTCGTCGTGCAACTGGGTTGAATTTAAAATCATAGAAGAACGTGGGAGAATGTTGATAGAAAGAGTCACGGTTGAATGGCAGCGGTAAAATTAAATTTTAAAGAAAAGGTAATTATTAAAGATAGAGATCTAAGGCAAAGGCCATACTTCATCTTACTTGCGCACCAGGTTGTATTCTCAAGTCTCTGTCTCTTCTGATCGGGAGATCCGCCAAATTGTTGGCTTACCTAATAAGTGACTTTTCGCTTAGATTACTTTGTCATTTATAGAGCTGGTACTGATTAAAAACAATATTATTTTAATCAAGTAGGCCTAATCTCCTGAACCTAATAGCGATTAATCGATAAGATTAAATCATTCTGGTCGATACATAGGGCCTAGGCCTACGTTTAATAAAACCAGGGTGAGAAGTGCCGTGGGGCTGTGGACATGGGGGGTTTCAACCCTCCAGTCTTTCTCAGGACTTCATAGTAATGTCCTCATTGCACACCACGAGAACACATAAATCAACGCTTATCCCATTCCCGTTTTTCGACAATTCTCATGCTGCGAACGCAAAAACTGTCATAAATGTAATCACTGCAGAGTTACATGCAATTACCACTCTGTTTGTACAAAAGCCGATCGAAGTTATGGAACTGCTCATTGCAGGAGAAACAAATAATCTCGTTGCCATTTTCGATACAATTCCCAACAGATCGCTTAATTTTTCACTCAGAAGTTCAATATTATCGTTGGCCACGATCTCGCTTACTCCGAAAATTGCCGCTTCACTAAATTCCGAAATGTCTCAGTCTTAAGTAAACTGTCTTGTACTGTCTTGTACTGTCTTGTACTGTCTTGGCTTGTGTCTTGGTCTCGGTCCTACACTATTTTGATCTCGGTCTCGGTCCCAACTGTCTGGGCCTCGACGTTTTAAGTATGATGGCAGTTGTAATTGTGACTGAACATTTATATAGCGTCGCTCAGAGTAGACAGCTATAGTCAGAGATCACTCCGCGCTAGCTTATAATAATTACGATACTAGAATGTAAGAACAGATGAATTCTCGGTTAGCCAGCATATACCTCTGTTGACTGACTCTTCTTTTCCTTCAGGAAGTTCAGGCTAGTACTAATCCCTTTCTGCGGACGGGGGAGCGGAGGTCAGCCCCTCGGATCTCCTCTTCCAACTTTCCTCTGTCTTCAATGTCTTCATTTTTTTTAGTTTGAGACGTTTCATGTCCTCCTGTATCGCATCCTCCCATCTCTTCTTTTGTCGTCTCCGACTGCGTCATCCATAGACATCCTGTGTTTAATTTAGACGCTTTTTGAGGTGGGAAAGTTCCCCCCAGGATTGAGATCCCCCCAGAAAAAATTGACAAAACGATAATAGTTTTTAGTTGCTGTTTACGTCATACCCCTCCCCATACACTTTTTAATCAGTAAGCTTGCTGAAATAATTCAGTTATTTTGCTAAATGACATCTTAAAAGGGTGCCATTACAATGTGAAAATTCAAAAAATAAATTATTATAAGTTTAGAATTGTATAGTGTATTTATTGAAGTCTTGGGCCACTCTCATCAGCACTGAAAAAGTACAGCTAATTTGTTAAAATGACAGCTTAAAATGCCTCCATTGCAATGTAGAAATTCAAGAAAGTTTCGGTTGGGGAGGGGGTATATTTCCCTCCCCACTCACATCCCCCTCTCCTCGCTGCGAGCCTTCGGGACCGTCCGCTCGATTGTCTCCCCCATAAATCTCGATTCCTCCCAGAGGACGGGGACTAGATTAAACACCGATAGACATCCGTCTTCATGATTCTTTTAATGCAGCAGCTGCTGTCTTCCTCTCTTCTCATCACATACCGTACCATCTCATCCTGGCCTCTTGTCAGTTATACATGCCACTCCGAGTTTCTTTCGGATGTCCTCGTTCCTGCTTCTGTCCCTGAGCAAAATTCCTGTATGCATAGTATCCACCGTAGCATTCTCATCTGCTGACTAACTTAAGTCTCAAATGGCAGGTTCGCGAGCAGGTTGCTATTGTTGCAGCGGTGGAGTAGTGTTAGAAGTGGTGGTGTGCGGCAGTTGTAGTAGTAGTAGCTGTTGCAGTGGTACTATAGTATTGGTAGTGTTAAAGGTGGTGGTTGTACATAGTAAGCTTAGTGCAAGCTGTAATTTTTGTGTCCAGTACTTAACGATATCTTATTGTTATGAATAGTCGTTGATGTCGACCTTATATACCCCTCTACCTCAGTTATTACGCCTACACCACAGTTTCAGCGGCTGGCCTGGATTTCTAGGAATTTTCCTAATAATTATTCACGACCAGTATAGCATTCGAAATTGAAGCAATTTACTCTCTTCACACTGCGCCGACGCCCATCACAGTCGACCACCTACTATGGAGTCGTAATCACTATTCATTTGTGATTTGCTTTTCTTAGTCGGAATGGTGACCGAGTTCTGCATGTGGGAATAGCACTGAGAAGTAAACATGTTTACGGATTCCCCAATCCTCTGTTTCACTGTGGCCCACAATATTTCCGTTCTTAATATTGCGGACAGCGTCGACTTCGGTGGTAGAATTGCGCAGAATCTGAAATTTCTTTCAGCGAGTTGTCAATTTGCAATGACTTATTTTCCTGACATTTCTTTCCGGTTTCAAAGTCCAGATGGACGAAACAAAGCAGGAACTCTCCAAAGATTGACCAATTAAAAATTAAATTAAATTAAATATTATATTCCATCTAATGTTCGTCGTATAAGCTTAGATCTAACTAGAGCAAGAGAAATCTTTTATTGTAGACTAATTTAAACTTCTCGTGGAATATTATAGTAGCAGTTAGAAAAGTGGGCCTATACTTTAGCCATAGTCTTTTTATATTGTGACAAATCACTACGTCCACTTTGCCTTTGAAAGCGTTGTCGCCATTAGGTCGAGGTTTACTAGTAATAGCACTGTGGTAACTACCTAGCATAACGTGTTTTCTCGTGTTCAAGATTCACTAGCCGCTAAAACTTCAAGTCTGATGATAATTCGTTAACTCGTTGGTAAAAAATAAAATATTTCCCGTTAGCAGAAAATCCTGCGTAAACTGGCAATTTCGTATATTCCAAGATGCCGCTTTTAAAATAGCCTAGGCCGAGCCGCCTACTTCATTTTAATGCCTTCTGTTAATATTCGCACGGGGCAGTTGGCTAGACAACACCGTAAACAAATCATTGCATGTTGCTTTCTTTTGAGAAAACGTGCTTGTCCTTCTCGGCAGGAAACTCCTCATAATAATCATAACTGATTGAAGTGGCTCATGATTTAGTTTCCAAGGCCCAGAAAAGTAGTAGCTGCCGCAGTCGTGTCTACAGTTCGGATATTGCGTTATGAAGTCCGAACGGAGTTATAAGACTTTCGAGACTCACTAGTACTCAACTAATATGAACAACTGATAGCACTGAGCTGATTCGCTCTAACGCAGTGGCGGCGCCAGATATACAATTTCAGTAGCATGTCGTGTCAGGGTCAAGGGAGTTATTCAGGAGGTCAAGGAAATGTGATATGAGAAGATATTAAAAATTCAAAAGAATATCTGTTAGGTCACAAGGCAGATCAGGAAGAATAAAAAGGCAAACCTGTGGGGATCTATAATGATAGAGCCGCCACTGCAATGGAGTCACGTAAATGCTGAAAGAAACAATTTATCACTGGGTGTAATAGGAGGAGGAGGACGTGGTGGTAGAGAAGGCGGGGAGTGGAAAAGGAGGAGGAGGAAGAGGAGGTGGTGGTTGAGGACGAGGAGGAGGGGGAGGAGAAGAAGGAAAAAAGAACTGGAAAGACATCACCGCCTATCTAAATCAAGACCGTTTAGCGGAGACTGCCCTCGGATAAGAGATTCGAGTCAATGTCCGGCGGATTAGAAACTGACAGAGAACCCCAAGTCTTCTTTTTCATTTTCTCCATTTTTCTTCATTTTCTTCATTTTCTTCATTTTTTACTTTCACATCTTCATGTACAATTATATAGATTCAGACGACTGATGACGATTATTCTGTTTAAACTTGCTGCATCCATACGCCGTCTATCATCATCCAATTCAGCAGCGTCTGTCTGTGTCTGTCTGTGTCTGTCTGTGTCTGTCTGTGTCTGTGTCTGTCTGTGTCTGTCTGTGTCTTCTTCAAGTCCTTCAATCCATTTTCCTATCACTGATGGTTACCAAGATTGAGTCTTCTCTCAAGATTTGACCGTTGACCGATCTATCTCTTTATCGTTCCCTTGTTATAGCTCGCATTTATCGTTCTTCCCGAGCTATTTTCAGCGCCTCCTCTTTTGTTATGTTGTATACCAGCCAATTAATTTTGTCATGCTTGGACAAAAGAACATTCTGAAGTGTTCTGGTTCCTGATGTTGCATACAAAAATGAACTAAGTTATGGCATTCTTATATCTCGCATAGCATTATGTCTATCTCTAACATAATCTCACATAATTATAGAGTATAGACTATGGCTATCTCCAACAAAAGCTGCAGTGGAATGGCGAAATGGAGTGTATACGACTATGCGTGTGCTCACGCTGGAGTCTCGGATCATCGAAAGTGGCGGTGAAAAGATGTGTCGAGCAATCAGCACCTGCACCAAAACGATAATGTTTGAAGTCGACCAGAGATTATGAGAAATTTCCATATCTAAGAGAGACGATCGAGCGATCAGAAGATTAACATAACATAAAATATCATAAACATAACATAACATAATATTGTATCGTAAACATAACATAATTCATAACATAACATATCATAAAAATAACATAATCATCAACATAACATAATTCATAACATAACATATCATAAAAATAACATAATCATAAACATAACATAACATAACATATCATAAAAATAACATAATCATAAACATAACATAACATAACATAACATAACATGGGTTTTAGGTGGTTCGGAAGACGCTGGGTCTGTGTTAGAACTTAGAACCACTGCAAATTAACCTGGAACGCTCAATAACCCAATTTCCTAGACCTGCGCTTCCTCTTAAACGCTGTGAATGTGTCCATAGAAACAGTGCTATATAGTATGGGCCTACCATTGAAAGCGTTCCACAGTTCTATATACAACTCCAGCACTGAAGACGAAACGGTGCCAACGCTTAACAGATTAATCTAAAACGTCTGGAGAATATAATTGAATTAGTACCAAACGAAGGAACTCGGGGTCACAGGTGTAAATTGTTTAAGAAGCGGAAGGGAACATTGATCATTGGGACAGAAATTAGGAAACAAAGGGTTAATAACAGGCAATCGACCAATAGAATGCAACGCAGTTAAATCAACAAATAAAACAACTCTTAACCAGCGCTTAAAGTGCGGAAAAGAAATGCCTGGACGCCCCTTACCTTTCCAGTCTGTGCTAGCTAATAAGTGGCAGGACAGCGTTCAGATTTTAAAATAAGTGCATGGACGCCGTCCATGACCGTCCAGGCACACTTTAAGCCCTGCTCTTAACTGATGACATAACTAAGGGCTTGGCGAACCAGTGAGCAGAGGCCTTAGCCGTTTAGTCTCATGAATTGTTTTAAAAAGATATAGGCAAAGTTTATGCTTAAATAATCTAGTTTTATGCTGGGATTGAAGATAACTAGGCTATGTAGCAAGAAAACACGAAAACAAGTCTAACGTTTAAGTAGGCCAACTGAAGAGATCCCCGAGAATGGGTAGGCTAAAGGATGGATCCCGCTAGAAATATTGTAAGGCAATAAATACAGTGGCGTAGCAATAGGGCGTGCAACCTGTGCAGTGCACGAGGGCCCCCGGCTGTCAGGGGCCCCCGGGGTCCGATTCCATTTTTTACTTCAAGGATATTCAGAATGTATTCAAAGCTACATCTACAGCGTACAAACCCTGTAATTTTTTGGATTTCGGAATGTCCCTGATTAGGCTACCTTATTACAAATATCTTTACTCTTTGCAGTGTTTGGCTGGAAGTAGTTGTAGCCTACTGGCGTATAAACATAATTGTGTCATGGCCTACGTAGACCCGTTTAAAATTTATTATCTTAATTTGAAGTAAAATGTGAAATTTATAAAAGATAACTGCATAGCCTATATTTTATTGGAAATTGTATATTTTTAAACTCTCGTACGGCACTCTTTCTGTCCTCCCCAAGTTATGCCTAAGTCTTATTTATTATTTAAGTAGCCCTGCTAAGCGACAAGCACGAGAAGAACGGGTAAAGAAGACTGCCAAAATGCAAACATTTCCGCATTTATGATGCCTGCGGAGAGCAAGCTTGCACCGATGACTACATCAGACATAGGGGCAGAATCGAATTCTGTTTTGATCGGTGCAGAGATGGTGGTTGACATGGATATTGACACTGAGCCGACTAGGCCTCGAACTTCAGAGGCTACGGTAGCAGTTACATCACCAATGGATTCAGGCTTGACAGTTGACACTTCGAAAATGGTGGATATTTTGCACAAGAGATGGCGCGCAAACGAGCATTTTAGCATTCGGATTTAGACCCCCCGCCCGTAGCCTAGTAGGTTAGCCGCAGACTTGATTGAGTCATTTCCCCCTTGCCAGATTCGTTACATTTTCCCGCTCTTTTAATCAACAAACGGTTACAAACCCAACAACTTGAAGAATTCAAGTAGGGCCTATTGGTGAATGATGACTAATACTTCAGGAGATGAAGCAATTTTTGTGATTAATTTTGCATGGTATTCTAGTTCAATTTTTCTCTGCTGACATGGAGTAGAATATGTTCATTAGGTAAATTTGTTAAAATAATATAAAAAATGTGGCTAGTTTATCTTCATTTAACTTTGGTGCGTATATAATATATATATATATATATAATGTGCAAATATCGTAAAGGAACCAGGCGTTTTGAACAGCTTTGTTGTTTGAAATCGAATGGGGTTTAAAGCATTTAAGGGCCCACCACCTAAGCTCTGCATAGGGGCCCACCAAGACCTTGCTACGCCACTGAATAAATATTTAACTAAACCATTCATCGCAATAGTTTTTTATACAGGCAAACTTAAAACTCACGCAGAGCAACTGTTGGCTGTTAAACAGTGTTTCATGCATGAACTGTTATTGTCCAGGGTTTTCAACTGAACGATTAACGGACAACATATTAACAAGAAAACGCATTAACGACGACCAGGTGAAAATACTCAGAACGCAAAGAATGGCTCCCGTTGTGTCGTGGAGACCTATACGGATATAAGGCATGTGGCAAAGCACTCGAGATAGCGACAAATGGAGTCGCTAGAGGGCAGTGCATGTCTGTATATTATATTGCAATGTTTGTCTGCATGTGCACTTGTTATAGCGCCCTTTCAAGCTCACTACGCAGAGGCGCTCCAGACCACAGCGCGGACACTGAATCGGAGTTTCCCGCCGAAACACTGATCTATTGCGAGTGAATGACTTGTCTAAGGTGCCTGCGCTGGAGGTGGATTCGAACCTGCAACCCTCCGTCTGCAAGGCAACGAACATACCCACTACACCACCGCGCCCACAATTGCATGTATGTATGTATGTATGTATGTATGTATGTATGTATGTATGTATGTATGTTTGTATGTAGCCTATGTATGTATGTTTATGTGTATGTGTGTGTGCATGTATGTATATATGTATGTATGCATGTATGCACGTATGCATGTATGTATGCATGTATGCATGCATGTATGTATGTATGTACGTACGCATGTGTATGTATGTATGTATGTATGTATGTATGTATGTATATATGTATGTATGCATGCATTTATGTATGTATATAATTATTTGCGGGTTTAGGTCAATTGCATGGTGGTGTGAATGTGTTATGCAAATGAGCGCCTCTGAGTAGGGAGCTTGAAGAGGCGCTATAGAAATGGAGAAAAAATATAGGTCTATATTATATACACACATATACACATTCATTATGTATTTCTGCATGCGTGTGATATGCTTGCATAATAGGCCTATGCTTGCATGGATTCATGTGGCCTATGCATGTAGACCTATGTTTAGACATGTGCATGTGCATGTACATGTATGCATGTGCAATAATATTCTACATGTATATAAGGGTGATTTTTTTTACATAACTGTGTGTCGGCGCATGGATTTTATACGTATGATGTATGTATGTCGAGTGGTAGATAGGTAGTAGTTACGTATGAAAGCATCAAATACTGGTCTGAATGTTTACTCTCTCAGCAGTGCTGTCAAGTGGTTATGATGCAATGTTTCCCAAATTCTGATCCGTGAACAGCCTGTGGTCCAAGAGCTTCACATCTATGGTCCGTTGTAGCATTTTTTATTGCAACGCCTACAATCAACACTGTGTGTCGTCACAAGGATGTAAACGGTACTCAACACTCTAGCCAATCTACTTACTGATAGTATGCTCATGTTTTATAAGTTTGAGTCGTCATTGTTTATATTAGTGAAGACAGTTCTTCCTACCTTGGCATTGCTGATTGCTGATAAAAGTCGGTGAGCAGGACAAGATTGGCATTAGCTTGACTCTTCTAAAGTGATCCCCGAGGCTAAAAAACCAACAAGTCATTGATCTAAACAAGGATGTTTTGTGGAAGTCTAAAAAAGATTATTCCGCGGATTGAGAGCCAGCTGATAAGTAAGGTTTCCAGTAGGCTACCCGGTATCTATGATTCGCGGGATATATAGGTCAATCAGTCTACACAGGTCGTCTTGTTTGCTCATCTTTCCTAAGGCGAGAGCTAAAACCAATTTTGGGTCGGTTGAATGCTGTTCCATTACTTTGCTATTTTATTTTTTCAGTAGTAC
>OX457037.1:37788595-37813595 GCA_949752735.1 Lumbricus terrestris | reverse complement strand
TCGCGTGAGTATGATTTTATGTGGCTTAAATTAAATTGCTTTTGAGTCCATTGATAAATGTGTTGCTTATCATATATAAATAAACGATTGAGCTAAGATAATCGATGAGAGCTATCTAAAGGGCGCGAACGCTGGTCGGGCCATTCAACACTTTTTGAAGTACAATTCTCATCCGAGTTCCGTTTTTGCCTAGATGCTTTCTTTGACCTTGCCGACATTGGTTTTGAGAGCCAAGCCTATTATTTTGTTGCATCTAGAACTCTGTTGTTAATCCGCAGTTGCTGGTGAATGAAGGGACAAAAAAGGACTTGGTTTATCTAACAGAATGTAGATTCGTTCACAACATGAATGGATGGCAATTGCTGCGCTAATAAATTAGTTGTAGCATAGGGCTTGCAAAAGATAGGAAGTAATTGAGTTTCAGTGTGCTTCGAATCCAATCATTGCTTGTAAACTGCAGACAACTTTCTATTCTCACAGACACTCAAAGATAAATTCTTTGCCCTTTTCTATTTGCACACAAAATGAAACCAAATATTTATTCATCTAAGATGAGCGCAAAATCCGTACGATTTCTAGATTATCGACGTGAATAATTTCTCAAGTTTCTTTTTAATCGTCAAGCATTGGACTTTGCA
The DNA here is from genome assembly GCA_949752735.1 of Lumbricus terrestris. Taxonomy (NCBI): domain Eukaryota; kingdom Metazoa; phylum Annelida; class Clitellata; order Crassiclitellata; family Lumbricidae; genus Lumbricus; species Lumbricus terrestris. The sequence goes on along the minus strand of OX457037.1, from coordinate 37,812,957 downwards.
CAAGATCTGATTTGTCAAAAAAGAAACACGGGGTGGAAAATTTAGATGAAATAATTTTTATTTGCTAAGCCGCAGTTATTGTTTATTGGCAAATTACTCGTCGCGACGCAAGGCACTCACCAGGCCCGGACTTAGCGCAAGGCGAGCGAGGCAACCGCCTTGGGCCCGCGCTTTCAGGCGCCCCGCGCTGCTGGCCATACTTTTTTTACTGCGATAAATTTTGCAACGCGCTCGTCGCTTAGCAGCAATATGCCTGAAGTCAGACAATTAATTAGATAATGCGAATCACGGCTATAACTATACGGTATACATTCAGAATGTAATTTTTCCGAAATACAGCAAATATTATTATTGAGCAAAAGGAGTCATAGGCTACGGTGACTAGTTTCTGTTATACTTGTACTCTTCAATAGGCCCTATTTAAAAATAAAAGTTCGCGATTTGTCGTGATCTGCGATCAAAGTCTTGATGATTTAATTTGACAAATAATTATTGACTAATAATTATTGACTAATAATTATTGACTAATAATTATTGACTAATAATTATTGACTAATAATTATTGACTAATAATTATTGACTAATAATTATTGACTAATAATTAGTGACTAATAATTATTGACTAATAATTATTGACTGATAATTATTGACTAATAATTATTGACTAATAATTATTGACTAATAATTATTGACTAATAATTATTGACTAATAATTAGTGACTAATAATTATTGACTAATAATTATTGACTAATAATTATTGACTAATAATTATTGACTGATAATTATTGACTAATAATTATTGACTAATAATTATTGACTAATAATTATTGACTAATAATTATTGACTAATAATTATTGACTAATAATTATTGACTAATAATTATTGACTAATAATTATTGACTAATAATTATTGACTGATAATTATTGACTAATAATCAGGCCCGGCCCTAGGGTTTGCGGGGCCCAAGGCAGCAGCGAGTCTCCAGGCAAAAATTTACTAAGTTCATTGACTGTCAATACAGCATTGACTCTGTAAAATTAACACTGATTTTTAACAACAAAGTTTAACTTTTGACACATTTCTTTGCGCCAAAGCACTAACGAGGCTAATGATTCTCAGGGTGAAACGGAAAAATTTACATTTAGACACCTATGTGAACAATCCATGTTCTTAATTTCCTGCTTTGTATTTTTCAAACTCGTGCTAAAAAGTTACCATTGTGCTGTGCTCCCTCCAACTAAAATGTCTGCAGGCGCCCATGTTGAAAATTGAAGTTAATGGACATTCACATGCAAATCTGGCTATTAACCATAACAGTTTATATGAAAACAATAACTAGGACTATTTTCAATTTAACTAGTTGAATATCTAGCATCTAAAATAGGATGCCAATGATTGACATATTTCCGATTCCTTATGATTGAAGCTTTGAAATGTTGTATTCTCTATCGAGTAGCCTATGCTATAGACAAAGATGTCAGTGCTATCTTACAAAAGTTTTCGCAAATCTTCCCTAATCTTACCTAATTTGATATTGACCTATGCGAAATCTGAAATGATTTCACAATGGAACATCTTTTTCAATTGAAAAAAGCAAATTTAGTGAGCCATTCTCAAAGTAGGCCTAGGTCCATTGTTGATGGCATGGAAGTTTTAATGAGTATTAACTATTTGTTCATTTAAAAAAAATTAATTCAACGTGTAGGCCTACAAAATAGGTCTAATTGTGACTCGGTTTAGCATTAAATTTATAGATCGCTGTATCCAAAATCATCTATCACATTCACTTGGCACATTGACTGCAATTGAGCATATAGTTGATATGCGACGTAACCATTATATCAATCTCAACAAAGTAAAAAAATTATAGCCAGCTGCGCGGGGCCCTGGAAGCGCGGGGTCCAAGGCGGTCGCCTCGCTCGCCTTGCCCTAAGGCCGGGCCTGCTAATAATTAGTGACTAATAATTAGTGACTAATAATTAGTGACTAATAATTATTGATGGTCGTTGTAAGAGAAACCGTGCATCCAAGCAAAGCCTCGTTATACCTACCTATGATATCATGTGTTCATAATTATCAGCAATTTCAAGGTATACAACTAGACATTCAGGTAGCAGCTACACGTGTACACTTTAAGAGTACATGTAAAATTGTACGTATAAAATTGATGCAGGGAAATTGCGTGTTCTTCTTACAACGCCCATGTGCTATCTCACCTGTGTCATTTGACGACCCATGCTTGATTCTAATGACACATAAAAGCACTCATAAACTCGCATGCACGACCTATCTCACACACATACACGCACACACGCACCATATAATTTTTCCTGTAACGATGACTTGGTCCTTGAACAAGCATTATTATCCAAATCTGTATAGTCTATAAATATGATAAGGTTGAACTAGGCAATTATGGGTTTCTTGAAAACAGCATTGAAGGTTGAAGATTGAAAATATATTGCGAGGATTGAAATACCGTGCAAGTGACGAAACTCGTGATCAGGGTTCTATTTCTAGGGATCGTTACAATTCTAAAGGTTCTCATGGATAGTCGATAGTAGACCTATTATACATGTCTAAAGCCTGTAGGCCTATATTGTGTATAATGACCGTTAACACGCGCGTCTCCGCATGCTGTGTTTAGGCAAACAGATTCGTTTTAGACCTATAACCTAAAGCTTATTACACTCTAATGGTAGCAACTGGGGTTGTACTTAATGCATGCGGGTAAAGTTCAAACGTTCAATTGGTCTATGCCAAAGTGAGTGTTCTGCTGAAAACTTATAGTTATGTCGCTAAGAAAGTGTCTATACTGTTTGTTAGCGGGTGTTGTACTTCTAAGTGTTGATTCATATTATTAGTCGTTGGGCAAATAAGTGTCGAGGACAGTTTTCTGTCTTTCTTTCCATGTGATCTTGAATTAAGAATTTATGTTCAGACCTACTTTGCTAAATGACGTTACATCCTCGGTCCTGACAGTGACTATTTCACTCTTAGCCTATAGAAACGCCATTTTGGTCTTTCGTGCAGAATTAGCCTTCCAATTATCGTGAAAGACGTTGAAAGCTCCCAAGGTTGAGTAATGGAGTAGACTGCTGTTTGTGTGACAAGACTGCCCCTATGGCTTCCACAGTGCTGCATAAAAACCTTTCCGCCTTTCCGCAAGCGTTTGAAAACCATTCTCTTTGTTTGTGATTTGGTGCCGTTAGGTCGGGATGCCTCTGAGGAGTTTCTCTTGAAGTGGCGCCATATAAATTCATGATTACGATATCGATTGTGCTCATCAAACGACTCGCAAGAACGGGATACGTTTGGAATATGCTAGGCTAAAGCTACGCCGTCATGACATATTTTAAGTCATAGAATGTTAAAGCAGATCAAAATTTGATTTATTTGTATAAATTGTTTGAACGATCATAGCAATTGCGTTACAAATGCAAAGAGCACGGGTTAAAAAGATTGTTCATCAGCTGTAGGACCTAAAAGTCAACAAACTCTGGAACAGGAAGAAGAGATCGCAAATTCTTTGACAAATTCAAATGATATAGTCGAAGATCACGAGATAAACGGTCTTCAAACATTCTGGTCACAAAATCGATTCATGAAGACTCTAATATATCTTACAGATTGACTTTGTGGAACAGCTTTGCTACACGAACCCTTCCTTCGCTGGTAAACTTCTGAATTCCCCCGCGTCAGTTTCAATGACTGACCTGGTTTCATATTGGAATCCTACACTGTTTGCCGACAGTTTTACGAGGTAGCGGTCGGTGGCGTGGCAATGGCACCCCAGGGTTACAGATCGATGGCCCATTAAGGCAGCAATTGCCCTGAGCCATCTGGCGATCGAGAGGTTTATGGGTATTTGGGAGTGGTCGCGGGTGGTTGTGGGGCGTTTGGCTCTGAAGCGACAATAGCTTATTAACGATCGAGGGCAAATAAAGTCGACAGAGCTACTCAAGATAAGGATGGCGATTACCTTCGTCTATATGCGGGAAGATGCGGTCCTATTGTGAAACAAGACTCTTGCATTATTATTTTAAAAGGAAGCTAGGAAAATTGGGCTATTAAATGTTCCAGGTTAATTTGCAGTGGTTCTAGCACAGACCCAGCGTCTTCTGAACCCCTTAAAACCCAAATTATGTTATGTTATTATACTTTCATAACAAACTTTGCGAGTGCAGCAATTTTGTTCTGAAGGCTTATCAGACACAACAAGCGAGCGAAGAATTCTGTTATCAGTGTATACTCTACTATGGACTCGGTCCTCGATTAGCGACCTATTATAGGCCTATACTCATCCCTCTCAGCCTCGCATTATATTCTACTCATACTTCAGATCGGTAGCAAGATCCGCATTATCAGCCATCGGAAATTCGTCACGTGCATTTGCTGCATTATGGAACTATAGCTAATGCCTTGCTTTCGCTGGCACCGATTGCTTCGCCAACTGGACGTCCTAGGACCACATCGAGATTCTACATGGATGAGATTTGTGTGTGTGTGGAAGTCAACTCGTTTGCGTGCGACAAACAAACGGGTCTCCGAAGTGCTCTCGCTGTCTCCGCTTCGAGCAAGCGAGTAACACCGCGTGTCTACGTACGTCAGTAACGTCACCGCTGTTTGCGTCAGCGCCTCCGTTTCCCCCAACTGCAAGCAATCTGTTTGCCGCATCATTCTTTCTCGGCGGACTAGATCCGAGATTTCTCTGTGCCGTGTTTTTAAGCCCTTAGATTAGGCTACAAGCACTGATAATTTAATTTATGACCAACTTATTTTGAATTTGGTTCTGACACAAGCGACCTTGCGTTTCGGATTGTCATACATAGGCTATAGGTGGTTATAGCGTCTGCAGGCAAGCAATCTAGCCTACTATCTGACTTTTCTGCATGTGATCCGATGTAATCCTATGATTTTTATAGCGCGCTTATAACCACGAAGCGAAGACAAGTCATAGTTCACAACTGATGCGAGGTCGGCATCAGAAGTAAACATCAAAACATTTATTTAACGTCTTAAAAGACCTGTTAATAGGTCATGTGCATATATTATCCGAAGCCAACGAGTCGTTCGTTTATAGTTTCACACAATTTTCAGAGTTAATCAGACATTTGAAGTCCAGCAACATGATACGGTTTCTCTGTATATCATGCCATGCAGCATCGCACACAGGACCACTATAGAAATAACCGACGCTCTATAGAAATAACGAACGCTATGGCAAAGAACCGGGGCTTCACAGCTGGACCACGACGCCGACATGATGGCAGCGACTCAAGAAGGCAGCTGTCATTAACAGGATTTGGCGCTAAATGACAAATGCCAGTCACGGCATCCTCTCTATGGAGTGGCGCGCAACCGGCTTCTAAATATCGGTCCTGGCGTGACGTCGCCGTCTTCAAAGAGCGAGCCGACTCAGCTGGCTTGCACTCTCAATGAGTCGGGATTAGCGCCCAGACTGACAAGTCGACGGAATTATTCATCCGGGTAGAGACTCGTGACTGAGTGACGTCACCAAATCAGCGGTGATACTTCGGCCTGGCGACGCCTGGCGACGGATGTCTGAAAAGAAGTGTCAACGGAAGAGTTTTTGTATCACACACAGGCGTCTAATATTTCCTTGAAACGACCTAATGATAATTCACGACGTCTTGGTGGCTAAATTGTTAAACGGTTAAGGAAAGGGTCGAGTTTAGTATTATGATTATTGATTGCGCTATATAAATTTAGGCAATAAATAAAATTAAGTATAATTGAATAAAAATAATTAGGTATTATGGAATAAAATTAAGTAGCCTATTAAATGAAAGCATGCATGAATAGTAACCATGGAAGAGGGGATTAGCGATAATCTTTTCATATAGCCCCTTTTGCACTGTATAGTGTATAGACTACTTGGTGTTTTCACGATTGTATCGTTGAACTTTTCTGTGCACTGAACAAATTCATTCAAATCAAGATGACGAAAAGATTGTAATTCCCACTGGTTGCATTGATTTGCACGGTGCACCCATCTACTACTATGCAGCATATGCTTAACTTCACATGACGATAGTATAAATAATCCAGCCATGTTAGTCGGAGTCCAGCAAATAGCATGTCATAATTATTTGCATTCAAGAATCGATACCTTTTGCGCAATAATTGTGTCGTCTTTGATATTATAAATGTCAGGCATACAATTAAGACTATAAACGACCCTTTGATCGGTCGACATCAGTGCCATCAGAATACTTTCCCGCTGCCGAACCCTTTAATCTTAAAATCTTTGACGGAACCCACAACCATGAGAAAACAGTTATTATTCTGGTACAATTGTGTACATTACTGCTGCGAAGTATATGGTCGGCTTTCTATAGTAAAAAGAGATTAAAAGAGAGCAAGTAATAGATATTCATTAAAGAATATATATTACTTGCTTATTTAATGTGCGCAGCTCCTGCGGGGTGGACTAGTGGCGTAGCCATGAATTTTTGATGGGGGGTTTATGGCTTGATGGGGGGGGGGTTATGGCCGGAAACCCTGTTTTTTGCTATTTTTTCTTACTTAAATGGAAAAATAACCTTTAAAAAAACTTTTTCCCGGAGCCAATGGGGGTGGGGGGGGGGTTAACCCCCGAAACCCCCTTGCCTCCGCCACTGCGGTGGACCTGTAGACCCTATTGATATGGGCACCCGCAGACACTTTTGCAAGAGGGGCAAGACTCGATGGTCAGGTTAAATTTTTACAAGAGCTTTAGAATGCAAAGTGGATAATTAAAAACATGGATGTTTTCCCCCAAAGGTTTCTATATGTAAATTTCCCATTTTCACACTACGTGTATCGTTGGTAACATTACCGCTTTTGCGTGAAGAAATTATGTTGTCAAAAAACAAAAAGTAGCAGATTAAAAATAGAAAAATCAATTTTTCTGGGTGCAAGTGCCCTCTCTTGCCCCTATGCGGGCGCCCATGCCTATTGACTGAATTAAAAAGGTTGCGCTCCTTCCCTCTGCGATGTGCTCGTAGCGGAAGGTATTGTTTTAACAGTGATCAAGGTATATTATGCAGATTTAATCCATAACATTATACATCACAAATAGACTTATGCCCTATAGATGTTAATTTCTCATATAGCCTTAACATTGGATTTCTGAATCTGAATTGGAATAAGACAATATATGTCGATTCACAAAACCATTGTCCTCTCTGCATGGATTCTTAGTTTCCGTTGAACGCATTTTGGTAAACACCCTCGTAATGCAAGTGTAATTCTCCAAATATGATTGTTACTCGGTAAAGAACCCAAGCATAGTAGCACATGATCGAATAGATCATTCGGTTACATTGTGGCCACTGTAGCGGTCTCACAACACCGATAAGTAGGACCACCATGGACATTTGGCAGCAATACAAGACATGTATCAATACAAGACTACAAGTTCAGGAAATACTATAGGGTCGGTAAACGTGTGCACCATGAGTGCATGTTGCCTTGCTTTCTGAATGCTTCCTGCAGAGCTGCCTTCACTATCAGGTACATGTATATACATGTACATGTATAGGCGTCGCAGATTTTGCAAAGTGACCGTCTAATACGCGGTGCCATTCTAATCGAAGTAAGCGGCCAGTGGTCTAGATCTTTCTCATTCGATACTTTGTGGCATTATAGGCATACCTCTGTCTATAGTTCGTTTTGCCACACAAGAAGCACGAGCTTAGAAGGAGTAATTCCTGCTCTAATTAGCCCTGGATCCGATCCCGCTGATCCTATATACCTCGGGAAAAGGGATGGGTGCAGATTACGCATAGACTCCATTTCACCCAACTAAAATGCCAAAGGGTTGGCGCTCAAAGTATGTGTCTCGTTTTAAAGGTTTCTGCGGACTATAGAGGCTCAATTAGCCGACAGAATTCCTCTTAGCAGCCGTTTCTAGAAAAACAGGATTTGCTTCCTCGAGGGATTCGAAGCGTCGGTGTCGACCATATATCACGTTTTCCTGTGAACGTGGGCAAATCCTAGTCTAGATAAACACTTATAACTTCCAGGTTAAGCAGCTCTTAGGAGAGCTCGACGAAGACTATATTATAGCCAGCCTTTATGAGTTGATATGCGTGTTGTTGTTGTGATGCAAAATCTGATTAATTCCTCTAATAATCGTCAGACTTATAACTCTTCGTCACTCGCAGTTCATGGAGTGACCACAGTAATTATTATTTTTTAATTGCTTGCTGTAAATGAGCCGCAAATCTTCGAATAAAAGATAATGAATGGCCAGATCTTTAACTCTTCGTCGCAGACAGTAAAAGGTGCGAACGCGTTAATTAATATTTTTAATTGTTTGCCGTAAATGGGTTGCAGATTTTAATAGGCTTTTGGGTCACGAATTATGTTGGACTAAGACATATTAGTAACAAAATTTAATGTTTTATAAGCCACTTTCACGTTGTAGGCCTATATTTGTATATTTTTATATTGCAGTTGTATATCAAGGATATGCACTGGGGCAAATTGTCCTGTGAGTTGTTTTTTTAGTTGTCTCTTGAATTGCCGGGTGAAATGTACTATAAACTACTTTGAATTATTTGGTGAATGGACCTGTCTATTTTCTTGTGAATTGTTCTGTGAATTGTTCATGTGAATTTCCAGTGAGCCGTTCTTTGAGTTACGAGCTACTTAGTGTATTGTCTTGAGAATAATTGTCCTGCGAGCTGTCCTTTGAATTATCCTGTGAATTGTCCTGTAAATTTTTCTGCGGTGTATTATATTCCTGGTGGTGACACCGACCAGCTTTCTCTCTTTCTCTCTCTGTCTGTCTGTCTCTGTCTGTCTCTGTCTGTCTCTGTCTGTCTCTGTCTGTCTGTCTGTCTCTGTCTGTCTGTCTGTCTGTCTCTCTCTCTCTCTCTCTCTCTCTCTCTCTATATATATATATATATATATATATATATATATATATATATATATCTACATGTATATCTATCTATCTATCTATCTATCTATCTATCTATCTATCTATCTATCTATCTATCTATCTATCTGTCTGTCTGTCTGTCTGTCTGTCTGTCTGTCTGTCTGTCTGTCTGTCTGTCTGTCTGTCTGTCTGTCTGTCTATCTATCTATCTATCTGCAAACGGTCTTTCGGTAGAAGACTAAGATCCAAAACATGTACACCTAAACTACACCATAATTTCAAGAATGTTGGTCTTGTATAGTGCTTTTAAGTTCATCGAAAGACCACAGTCTCGGTTCGCATGCAAGAATCATTACATGTTATGCAGCGCTCTTGTATGGGTACCTCTCAAAAGCGCTGCACTCATGACGGTCTAGCACTTGAGCAGAAGCATTTTACTAAGATAGTTTTAAATTAAATGTGTATAAATTCCAGATTTTTTCGGGTGGGGGAATTTCATTCCTTGGGGACCTCCCTTGGAGACACACTGGCTGATGTACCCAGCGTTTGTGTATGCAATTTGTTGACTCCACAAATCCAATAATTGTTATATTGTCGGCAGCATTGCATCATATTTGCATCTGATTGCATACGCATTATGCCTTGTGTGGGTCATGACTTGCATTAAATTGCAGCTTAGTGCATTATCCTATAATATAGATTTCCATAAATTCAATTTGAGTAGACTAATAGCCTCTGCTGTTGTTGACTACAAGGCATCTACAATTCTACATGTCTAAAGCCAGATGCCCATCACTTCCTTTGCGCCGTGCATAATAATTCGTCTGTGTGACTGTGGGCGGTGAAGGAGGCGAATAAGCGCGCAGGCTATCTAGGCCAACTATCATCTGCTGGCATTTGTCAATTCCAAACCTTATTGATGTATTCGATTATAGCCTAATTATTCATTCAATTCATTTAAAGATTTATATGGCGCCCTTATAGTCGGCTTGGACTGTGGCCTTCTCACCAAAATTGCTGACGACAGCTGCATTCTTAAATCCCAGCATCCAAATCACTCATTAGTTTCGTAGACTTAGGCCTACAAATAGGCCCTACGCCTGCTTGAATTACGAGCATTTTCACGAATCCATGAGACGCAAATTGCTTTTTTTAGTATATGCATTTCGTATCCGGAAGGCAATAATATATCATGGCGCCCGCACACTATAGGGGCTACAATACAAAAGGTAAAACTGAGAAATTTGCATTTAGAACACTCTGTGAAAACGTGCACGCCTGCTTGTGTTTTTGATAGCCGATAGAGAAAGTGTTCTTAATAATCTGCTTTGAACATTCCATCTCTTGTTAAAAAATTCAACCATATAGCCATCGTGTTTTGCCCCTCCTGCAAAACTTTCTGCCGGCGCCCATGTGGTGTTAGGCGTACGAGGGGGATCCAAGGGGGCAAATGCCCTCAAATTTCGGGAAAAACTGTTTTTCAGGCAAGTAGACCCGGGAAATGACTTTAAAAAAGGTCATCAACTTTTCGGGCAAGACTGTTTTTCGGGCAAGCAGACCGGAAAATGACTAAAAAAGGTCGTCAACTGTTTTTCTGGGAAAAATTTTTCCCACAAGATTTCAGTATTTTTTCTGGCAGAAGTTAAATCTTTGCACCCACCCCCAACTGATGAAATCTCCCGTACGCCTATGAGTGTAGGCCCTATGCCCTTTTGGTCTTGTAAAGAGAGATATGCGAGTCGTGTGCTACAGTTTTGGCTCCCATGCATAAAAATAGATTAGACCTAGGCCTACTTGCTGTATGCTGGTACAAAATGTTGCCCCACATAACGTGTGAGAAGTAGACGTATTCACTCCTGTTGTAACGTAGCCGATAGACAGACTATCGAACATTTTGCTATTATCCGTACTGACTAAAAAGCTGAAATTTTAGGAAACTAGACCATTCGTAGCGCATCTTAACCGCTAAATTTTCACCGTAAGCTTGCGGGATAGCCTAAGTAGCCTATAGGCATATTTCTGTTGTAATTTGTAAATAAACCAACACGAAAGCGTTAGCAGCCACGAGCTTTATCATGCATGCATGAGTATTTGCATTTTTGTGCCAATGCGGAGTTACCAGGGTACCTCGTTATACTGTTATCATGTTGCCTAGGTCATTAATTTTGTCAAATTCTGAATTGCGGCGTAGGCCTGTAGCTGCAAAAAACTAAGTAAAATACTTCTAAGTCGAGTCGAGTATGTAGGCTATAATATTGTTTTCAACTTATAGAATGCGGTCTGCAGCTGAGAATCAAAGTAGATACTTACCTACTTAGGCTATTATGCCCAATATGAAGCGAGAGAAGGTTTCCTCAACGGAGAACGAACAATTAACGATATGAGCAAGGACCCTCAAAATGATGAGAGTTCGATGATTGGTGTAATGGTTGGACCACTTATCTACGAATTCCCCCTCAGATAAGATCGAGAAATTAATGATTTTGCATGGTGATAAAAACTTTTATATCTGCGAATTTCTTTAAGAAGTGGTGTGTAATGTGCATCGCTTAATAAAATAACTGCATATACGAACGGTGAACTCTAACACGGAAGACAATATACACCAGGAATTGTTTAACAAGACTTCCATGTTATGAAAGTCCCAAGACACACCGCGATGATAAACCGCACGAAGTCAGCAACAGTATATACTAGCCTGTTTATCCACACAATGCTTTGCAAACAGGATAAGGCAATCGCCACTAATTTACTTATGTGCCAGACTGGCAGGCGACGACGTGCTATAGGAGCGCAAATGTTAGATGTCGGTGACATATAACCTGGGTCATGGTTCAGCCTGCAGCTGCCATCATGTCATGTTATCGTAGGATGTGCGCAAAGCCTTATGCATCACTAACTCAGTTAGCCATTGCATAGCAGTGACAAACTTGGTGGAAAGAACTAAAAGCCAGAGAATGACAACTGCAGAACGGAAATTACAAGACAAATGGGTAGGCGGTAACAGTTGCTAGAAATGTATCTGGCACTGATAACCTACTGACATCAAGATTCCAGTTTTGACCACAATCTGTCCTGGTGTGTATAATGATTTTGCATGACTACTGCCTTCAAGCAAACTAAGTGTATAGGACCTAAAGATAGCATCGTTCTTACAAATTTTTTCTGCTATTGTTCCTCTTACTGTGACCGATCAGTGTTTGAAATTTTTACGATAATCGTCTTGTAACCTAGGGTGTACGCAGAACACCGTATATAAGGATATCATATATAAACTGTTAGATAATAATAATATATTATCCATATTTTGCATCCAATAATAATTAATATCTTGACAATTTGGAAGAAAAAATGACGATTTACGACTATGCTGCATTTTACCTCTTTTTAAACAGATACCATGCGAATATGGGAGTCGAGAAGTTGCGTCGCCCGATGTGCAAATCTGCACAGGTATGACTAAGTGCTAAGTACTATAAGTAAGACCTTGCGAACGTTAACAAACCAGTGTCTCGCAAAGTTTAAATCCAGAACAGTTGTTACATGAATTTCCGACCCTGGACGGAAATCAGTGTTACTTCTGTCAAATAGCAGCAGCTTACTTGAATGCCTTGAAAAACCATGCATCAGAAACCTTGTAAAAGTAATTAGGCTCGCGACAGGTTACAGAATAGACGAAACCGCAGCGACACGGTTTCGACACGGTTTCGAGACGGTTTGGATACGGATTCGCGTGTCCAATTATAATAGACATGATGTCTCCACATGACTTGGCAAACAGCAGAGGTATGGCAAATACGCAGTATTAAAAAGAACGCTAAATAATTAGGCAGCCATTGTAGTGTCGTAGGAATTGAAGACGGTGAGTGCGGCAAATAAAAGGCGGATTGGTATTGAATGTCTGCAGCGAACTGTGTTCATTTAGAAGGATGAAAGACGCGAAGGATTACGGCTAAACTGGATATGCTCATTATGCTGTCTACATACATGTAACTGTGTTTAAACTTAGACTATATAGTGCATATAACAGCTGAGCCTAAGGATATTGATGATATATATATATACATATATATACATATATATATATATATGTGTGTGTGTGTGTGTGTGTGTGTGTGTGTGTGTGTGTGTGTGTGTGTGTGTGTGTGTGTGTGTGTGTGTGTGTGTGTGTGTGTGTGACGCCCACCGTCCTCAACATTATCTAGCTCCGAGACATCATTACCATCAACAAACTTTCATTATCATCATCATCACTATCATCATTTTCAATACATTTATATCAATTCTAGTAGCCTAGTCTATCAGTTTCGCTGCATTGGCTGCAGATAACCGTCGAAACCTCTTCAACACAAACAAATTATTAATAACAAAGGCCATTATATGACGTCAGTCACGTGACCATGCATTCAATATAAAAAATATAAAAATGTAGAATTAAGCAAAAATCATCTATGAACAGATACACAAAAGCGCATGGCAAAATATCAAAGCAGTAAAAAAAATTCAGGGCAAATACTGAAAGCGGGGAGAAAAAAACACCACAGGTTAGCCTCCGAGGGTTAAGTTCCTCTGATCGGTTTGACCTCTTTGCTCCCCGTGTCAGGACGTAGGCTACCTGACTCAATCCAGATCATTTGCCAGCATTGACCCCTCTCTATACGGAATGCAGAGTACAAACAGTGGCGGACCTTCGCTTCAGGCCGGCACTCCTCATGTGCGTAAATTGCACTTGCAGATCATCTGCCATCTTACTTATGACCCATGGCCACTCTTTGCAGCACTGTCAAAATTTAATTCCAATAATCTTTTCGATCGGCATCTGATTAAAGTAACCTAGACCTATAATATTCTATGTTGTTCGTTGCTTTCGATACGCATCCATGCACTCATAGTTGCAAGTCATTTAAGCGGAACTCAACCGCCTCATGCTTACAAATTTCTTAGCGAGACACAACCGTTCGTTTCAAACAGAAAACTTCTCTCTTATATTCTACTTATGGCATTCAATGATTGTTCGATGGTTGCTCGATGGTTGCATGGCTTCAGTGTGCACTCAAAAACTCTGTTTGGAGTTAATTAATCACATTACGCTTCTGTTGCATCGTTTTGCAAACATGAGACAAACATATTTTTTGACATATTTAATGATTTAAACGAATTTTAACATAAATGCTTTTGCGATCGTCGTCACTAAATGACTTTGTTATAATCCAATGTTGTTGTTGTTGTTGTTGTTGTTGTTGTTGTTGTTGTTGTTGACGATGTCGCTTGAGAAAGGTGCACAATGGATCTTGCGAATGTAAAACTCTCGCCATCAAGAACCGCGCTCCTCTTTCTACAAATACACCAACATCCTCTCTGTTGTTTGTATGCGCACTTGTTATAGCGCCCCTTCAAGCCATCTACCCAGAGGCGCTCCCGACTGCAGAGCGGACACTGCATCGGAGTTTCGCGCCGAAGTGCTGAGCAACTGCGAGTGAAGGACTTGCCCAAGGTCCCTACGCGGCGACTTGAGGTGGATTCGAACCTCGAACCTTCCGGCTTCAAGGCGACGACGCCACCACTAGACCACCGCGCCCCACGTGTCACGTAGTGTCAGTGCTGGCGACGACGCGTTCGTTTTTTCAATGTTCTGTTATTTCCGAAGCCATCGCATTTGCTGCTAAAACAACGTTCGACTTGATTATGTTTCTGATTGTAAATGGTAGATTAAAGTAAACAGGAGGAATGCTAATAAATGAGACTGGACCAATGTTCTTGCCTGTTGACTCTATTTCTTTCTGTTATTGTCTCTGTTTCTGTCTTTGTCTCTGCTTCTGTCATTGTCTCTGCTTCTGTCTTTGTCTCTCTCTGTGCCTTTGTCTCTGTTTCTGCTTTGTCTCTGTTTCTGCCTTGTCTTTGGTTCTGTCTTTGTCTATGTTTCTGTCTTTGTCTTTGTTTCTGCCATTGTCTCTGTTTCTGTCATTGTCTCTGTTTCTGTCATTGTCTCTGTTTCTGTCATTGTCTTTGTTTCTGTCTTTGACTCTGTTTCTGTCTTTGTCTCTGTTTCTGTCTTTATTCCTGTCTCCGATTTTGCTTCTTTTCAGTCTCTGCAGATCTTCTGCGCCCCAAAACTGTCTCGCCTATTTCTCTCTATTTGCACCCGTCTCAACCTGATTTTATTATAGTCTACTGCTATAGAAGTCTATGTGTCAGTCTTCATATCAGCTTCTGTCTATATCACTTACTTTCTGTCTTCCAAGCTGTCTCCATCTCTATGGTCGTCGCTCTGATTCTGCGCTACCTTAAATTATAATTATCTACAAATCTACAGGAAAGAATATTGGTGTCTTTGTCTCTCTTTCTGTCTGTCATACAATGCCTACAACTTCGATGAACATCACACGGGCACTTACGACTTGCTTTACTTTGTCTACATCGTGCTCGTTAGATCTTCTATGTATATCAGTTATCTACTCATTTAGCGACGGAAATCAAAGAGCATTTCTTGCAACGATGTCAATGTCCAAATGAAGAAAAAGATGAAGAGGAAAAGAAAAAAGAGCGCGAGAGGCAAAGACGAACATACCGAGATGAAGAATGGCAGGAAAAAGAATACCAGGATGAAGAATACCAGGATGAAGAATACCAAGACGAAGAATGCCAAAAAGAAGAATACCAAGATGAAGAATGCCAAGATGAAGAAGAATGTGGCGAAGACGAATGCAAAGAGAAAGGAAAAGAAGAAGATGATGCTGAAGAAGATGAAAAAGAAGGAAGAAGAATGACAATAGAAAGAATGCCAAAAAGAAGAAGAAGAAGATGATGATGATGATGATGATGATGATGATGATGATGATGATGATGATGATGATGATGGTGATGATGATGAAGAAGATGATGATGATGATGAAAAGAAGAAGGAAGCTAAAATGCCAAGAAGAGGATTGCGAAGACGAAGAATGACAAGAAGAAGAAAAGAAGAAAATGACGATGAAGAAGATGAATAAGACGTAGGAAGAAGACTGCCAGCAAGAAGAGTGCCAAGAAGAATTCTTAAAAGAATAAAAGAAGAAGAGAATAAAGATGAAAAGAAGAAGGAGATGAAGGGTAGAATAAGAAGAAGAAGATGATGATGATGATGATGATGATGGTGATGATGATGACGATGACGATGATGATGATGAAGGAGAAGAGAGGACGAAGAAGAAGAAGCTAGCGATGATTGCTCTTCGCTTCCTAAAAATGGTGAAGATCTCATATGTACTTCATCAGAAAACTGACACGAGTCTTCTAAACAGCCTCCGGGAATAAAAAGATTCTTCTTCCTATATGCGTCGCATTGGCTTTCAACGCTTGAAGAGGCTTCTAAAAAGTTCCCTAATGCGATGCTCCTCAGCCCTATATGGATCATTAGTCTGGCATTTGAAGCTTCCTTTGTCTTCTACTCCCGTCTTCCTTTACTTCTTCTACCCCGTCTTCTGATTCCACTTCGACTTCTTCTAAATTTTCCTCCTCCTTCTCCTCCTCCTCCTCTTCTTCTCCATTTACTTTCTCTTCTTCTTGTTCTTGTTCTTCTTGTTCTTGTTCTTCTTGTTCTTGTTCTTCTTGTTCTTGTTCTTCTTGTTCTTCTTCTTCTTGTTCTTCTACTTCTTGTTCTTCTTCTTCTCCTTCTACTTCTTCTCCTTCTTCTTTCTTCTACTTCGTCTTCTTCTAGTTATTCTTCATAATCTTTATCTACATCTCATTCATGTTCTTCTTCTTGTTCTTCCTGTTTCTCTTGTTCTTGTTCTTCTACTTCATCTACATCTTCGTCGTCTTCTTCTTGTTCTTCTTGTTGTTCTTCTTCTTGTTGTTGTTGTTCTTCTTCTTGTTCTTCTTCTTGTTCTTCTTCTTGTTCTTTTTCTTCTTGTTCTTCTTCTTCTCCTTCTTGCTCTTCTTCTTCGTCTTATTGCTGTTGTTGTTTTTCTTCTTCTGCTTCGTCCCTGGCTGGATTGTTATTCTGGTGCTATAAAAGTCATCATACAAGACTATAGACAGTGTAGTAGTTGTCATCATGGGGGTCCCGTAGCTCAGTGGAGAGAGCGCTGGCCGTTAAACTGAGAGTCATCCGCGCAACCCGGGTTCAAGCCTCACACGGGGCAAAAATTTATTTGAATTTTCTGTTAGCTGCCATTGGCGCTTTGCTGTTGTGTTGCTTGACTCGGGTTCTGCTAAAAATAAAAGATAGCCCTTCCCACTCCTGGCTTGGCCGAATCAGGAGTGATCCAGTACTTAGGCCATTAGTGTTAAGTTACCGAACCTGTTGTAGCCGAACTGCGTGTCGTGCGAAGCAGGCCGTATTTCGTATAACTTGTACATGTAATCGTTCTGCGGTTTGTCAGATTGAATGTCAATAAACGAAGATTATTATTATTATTATTATTATTATTATTATTATTATTATTATTATTATTATTATTATTATCGTTCTTTTCTGGATCATTGCTGCCATCGACTGCGCATAATATTGTTTTTGTTTTGTTGAAAAAGGTCGAATAATGACGTTTCGATTACTTCCTGTTTTCTCCTCCTAACTAATTTTCTTTATCGTAGATTGAATTTAGACATTTTTCGTTTCCGATTGGTCAAGGGTCCAAATTGAATTGGGTCTGGACTGTCTCTGTCAGGCAGTTTGCCAGTCAGACATAGGCCTACAGACAAAACACTCTCTTTCTTTGTTTGTCAGACATACAGACAAAACACTCCACCCCCGCTTTCTTTCTCTGCACTAACATAATCACCCAGACGTCTGAATCTTGATCCGGTTGGTCGGCTTCGTCATCATCACCAGGGTTGCACTGGTAAATGTTGAGGTGAATACACGCTCCGGTCGGAAGAATCGACTTTTTTGGTCAAAATTATTTTCTTTCGTCCTTCTTTTAGTCGTCAATATTCCTGAAGACATCTTCTTTAGTCATCAGATGCTTTTCGTGGACTTTTCTAGTCCAGAAAACGTTAACCGCGGCGAAAAAGGGTGTCCGGACAATTCGTCGCCGGACAATTCGGACCGGACAATTCGGACCGGACAATTCGGAGACGGACAATTCGGATCGGACAATTCGGAGACGGGCAATTTGGAGCGGACAATTCGGACCTGGACAATTCGGAGCGGACAATTCGGATCCGGACAATTCGGACCGGACAATTCGGAGACGGACAATTCGGACCTGGACAATTCGGATCCGGACAATTCGGACCAAGACAATTCGGAGTGCATATAAAAATCATGAAATCCTAAAAGACATGATTTGTAGGGTTTCAGATTATTAGTTAAAATGTTATTATATTTTACTGCTACTTAAGTTCGTAGGCCTAGCTCTGAGAAATTTTTCAGCTAAGTGATCTCTGACTTTGTATACCTGACAGTCTGGATTCACATTATTAGTTATGTTACTTTCAATAAAAAAGTGTAATCATTCGCTGATTGTCTTCGATTATCTAACAGTACCTGGTAGTGGTAGGGCTTCTGCTTTAAGCTAGATTTACACCGCTCTTATTTATAGATAAGATTTTTACAGGTCCCAATAATATTATGAGATCAGGTTAACACGAATTTATTTATGAGAACAGATCATGTCGATTCATGTAAATATTACGAGAACAGATATAACCTATAGTATTGCATTGAAGCCATTTTGGACTTACTTATTGTCATAAATATGAAAGATTCAAAAGGTCAAAACGCAGCATCCTATGGCTTCCAAAACATGTTCAAAGTGAGTGGGCTGACGTAGATCACAAATGGATTGGCAGACATACGCATTGACACAGACAGACAAACGGCCAAAGAGACGTACGAATAAACAGACATAAGTTTACACGCAGACTGATAGACAGTGGGGTGCTAAGTTGATCTAGTATTTATTTTGATGACCAGTAGCCTGTCCGGTCAACATATATGCAGGTCTATTTGGGTGATGGAGATGGGTGTGAAAATCTGAGTTCCATCACTAATTTTGACTGCTAAGCATTGCCCTCTCCGAATTGTCCGGTCCGAATTGTCCGGTCCGAATTGTCCGGTTCCAAATTGTCCGCTCCGAATTGTCCGCTCCGAATTGTCCGCTCCAAATTGTCCGGGTCCGAATTGTCCTCACCAAAATTTTCTCCGAATTGTCCGTCTCCGAATTGTCCGCGCCGAATTGTCCGCTCCGAATTGTCCGGTTCCGAATTGTCCGGAATTGAAGGAAGATTGGAGGGGGAAAGATGCAGAGGAAGACCTAGACCAGCGGTTCTCAACCTGTGGGTCGCGACCCCCACGGGGGTCGCCTGACGATTTTCCAGGGGTCGCTTGGACCCTTCAGAAATTTGTAAAAGACGTACTTGCAATTTCAACACTACCCTAGAGCAGCTTAAAATAATTTTTTAATTGTGCTTTTGCTAGGATTCAGTCATTGCTAATTTAATTTTTGCCATTTTAGGTTTCAGATATAAATTCCACTTTAACCATTCTTCTAAAAACAACATTGGGTATGGGATGTTTATTGAAGTCTTGAATCACTGAAATCATGAGAAATTTTGTAAAATGACAGATTGCAATGCTACAGTTAGAGTGTGCGAATCCGACACTTTTTTAAAACTACAGTGGGTTGACACCTTGATGTCTTAAACTATGACCATCAGCATTGAAAAAGAGCAATTTGGTTGTTTAAGATGATAGCTTAAAATACAGCCATTATACAGTGTGTAAATTAAAAAATTAAACTATAGGGGCAATTTTATTGAAGTCTTAGACCATGTCTTTCAGCACTGAAATTATGAGATTTTTTTTTAAACGACAGCTTAAAATGCTACCACTGCAGTGTGGGATAAAAAAATCCACAATGGAGAGGAGCACATCCCTGCCAAGCCCACCCCCTCTCTCGACACATTCATAAAAACACAGATAAATTTTATGAAATTGATAGCCGCTCAAATGAATCAGTTGGGCGAAATGAGTGTTCAGAAAAGAATCATATTGATCAATTTGCAGAGAATGGTATCCTATAAAGGTTTATTGTTTAATAGCTGCTGCATGTATATAGAAACGACAACGTTTTATTTTCATTTTGCTGACATTTTGTCAGTCAAATCTATCGAGCCCAACCAATAAACTGAAGAGTCATTCATATACTAAACATCCTAATTTATATGCAGGAAAGCTTGACCAGTATTGTTAAGAACAAAGCTGATGACGCCAAGAGGTTTTGGAAAGCTCCAACAACAAGAGGTTGAAATCAACTTCCACTGCACACAGTTACTACCGAATAGCAGGTAGCTCTCAGAATTGCGGAGACTCAAGACACCTCATACAATAATTGCCAAAAGCAATTTTCGAATTATGAGAGTGAAAATGCATAACAATGGACAGTGTTGACAAAAAAGCAGCGAAAAAAGGTAACCCAATCAATTTTGTTGTTGAGGGTCGTCACAACTTTCAAAATGTTACCAAGGGGTCGCCGCGCTAAAAAGGTTGAGAACCGCTGACCTAGACAGAAACTGCTGGACGGGATGATGGAAAAGGGCTACAGAGAACTTAAAGACATGGCACAACAGCGTGAAATATGGAGACATTGGACGTTCGGACCTGCCACTGCCATGGGCAGAGAACCTAAAGAAGAAGAATTGTCCGGTCCGAATTGTCCGGTCCGAATTGTCCGGCGACGAATTGTCCGGGAACCCGAAAAAGCCATCTAATTTCATCATTAAATTGTTATTGCTGTTGTTGTTTTTCTTCTTCTTCCCCGGCTGGATTCTTTTTACTCTTATCTGCTGTTTTCTACTCGTAAGTTTGTTTAGAACAAGTCTTTTACTTGACCCTTTGTGATGTAAGTACTAAGTAGGCTAGCCTACACGCTCTATACCCGCGTATACCCTCGTTTTCGGAACTAGGCAGGCCTACACGAGGCCAAATTGTTTTGAGGTGAGTAGGCCTACACGCTGTAGGCCTATACTCGCGTGTGCCTTCGTTTTCAACCCTGACCATCACCCTAGACTCCCTAACTAGTTTACTCTGGTCTTTTTAAGCGACAACGCCATATCCCCTAGCGTACGTAGACCTACATCCAATGATCCACGCCTCGGTTTCATACTTACTTACTCTGCGATCGTGACAACGGCGGCGTTACCATGGTAATTCGTGGCAGGTTGTTTAACCTGCCCATTTTAGTCTTTTAGTCTTGATCTGCCTTAATGTGACCTGCCTAAATTCTTGGAATTGCTCAATTCTTCGACCTGCTGAATAATTACTCCCAAGACCCCAACGCGACGACCTGCTGAAATTGCATGGCTAGCGCCGCCGCTTTATCGCGACAAGTCATTTAAATAAATAAATAAATAAATAAATAAAATAATAATTTAATTAGTACGCCATTGTTGTCGTCGTCGTCGTTGTCGTCTTGGGTTTTCACTAATTGTCGTTTGAAGAAATCAATTATTATAATTAAGAGATCGAGAAATTATTCCTCGTTGTCTTTTCCAACGTGGAGTTGCATCTGATAATGGTTGCAGACTTGCAGCAGGTTTTGATATTTTTATAGATGTACAGGAAGCACATGCGTGTCACTAGCGTTGCATCTCTCTATCGATAAGTTTTATGGTAAAATGAGGACTACCTGATTTGAAGTAACTGGTACTCTATTAGCTGAATAGCAGATTTGAAGTAACTGATGCTTTATTTGAAGTAGTTGGTACTCTGTTTGCCGAATACCTGGTATTTGGTTTTCAAGTATTCAAGTATTTACTGAATATCCTGATTTCAAGTAACTGGTATTTGATTTCAACTAACTGGTGTTCAAGTATTTAATGAATACCCTTATTTGAAGTAGTTGGTACTCTCTGTTTGCTGAATAGCTGGTATTTGATTTGAAGTAACTGGTACTCTGTTTGTTGAATACCTGATTTGAAGTAAATGGCAGGCTGCTCTATTTGCTCCCAATCTCAGACGAGTTTCCTTTTGGCGCAAACCGGGTCCAAAAGAAAACAGTGCAGCTCAGATCTACGCCATACAATTGCCTTATAATAATTTAACAAGCAATTCATAACAAGCTGCGGTTTATAGGCCTAATAATATAACCCGGGCTGGTATATATAGCGAAAGATTTCACCTTCCCACTTGGCGGTCAATCAACCTATAGCTCCTGGAACGAATACAAGTTCAGACTGTCCAGCCATTGCCAGATGGGACCAAATCTGCAGCAAGAGAGCTATTGTATATATAATATATATAGATCTAATATATTATATATATATAATTTATATATATATATATAATTTATATATATATAGCTGGTATTATCAATGAGCAGACGATCGAATAAATTTTTAACGCAGTTCTCCATGCATCCCTCGGGCTTTCTCTACGGTCTTCCTCTTCCAGTCACATCCGCGTCCACTCCACATCCATCTCCGATTGAATATATCGGGAGACCTTCTTCCGCGTGGAATACGGTGGATCGATTGATGCAAGATTTCGACTAGACTGCAGTCCAACTGGTGTCGTTTGATCTAGGACTTGGCGAGTTGGCGACTTGGCGACTCTGTTTAGCGGAAGCACTGATTGCACCTTGGCATTGCAATTCACAATTCGCAGCACGTCGTCTAACTCAGTCATCAGTCGCCGAACTAATCCCCGTCAACGTATTTTGCCTTTGTATGTCTTCGTAAAAAACCCACTCAAGTATAAATGTGAAAACTTGGATGTCTTTACATTGAATATGTGCCATACATGGATGCATATTTTATATTTACTATTTCTTGGCCTACTTGGGCCTATGGATAACTGCATTGCGTTTGAAACCTAGGATATAGATCTAATTATTATAATATTATTAATAGTCTATATTGTATGCTATGGGCACATGCATACATGTATATCCATATGTCATTCATAAATATATAGGCTAATTGATATATTTACCTAAACATATAGATACAATTGCAAGTATTTCAAATAAGGCACCTATAGATAAATGCGTGCATAATATATATATATATATATATATATATATACATACACACACTCCGCCACTGGTCAGGTTCGATCAGTGCCAGTCCCAAGCCTGGACAAAGGAGGAGGGGTTGCCAGATGTGTGTCGATACTCTGACAGTAAAAAAGAAACACGAATGAAACTTGATGTATATATTAGGGTGCCAATGAAAAACAAAGTTTGAGTTTTTTTCGGTCTCACCCCTTAGTTTTGTTCATTTAGCCATAAAACTGAAACATATAAAGTTTTGTACCAATCAGGTAACATTTACTGGATGCACGAGACCTGTGAAGTTATGAAAATCTGCAATATGGAATCTCATAAGCCGCTATGTATAGCAGAATGCTCTGCATTGTGCAGAATGCAAATGCAGTGTTCCACGTTGCTTCAGTGTTTAATAAATGTTATTGGCAGTCCTGTCTTTGACTGAGCAAACGTTTTTGGGTGCTTGAAAGTGCTGGTGACGGCTTTCAACTACCTAAGCAGATAAGCTTATTGCTTTTGCTCCTCCTGGTTTGTGATGGCGGATTTGAACATCTGTTTCAGTGCGACGCCCCGTTCAGCTGTGTCTTTTTGTACCACCTTCAGCTCTTATGCCGTGCACTCTGCTGTGATCATATGCTTTAATGGGGTTCCAAAAGCTTGGATCTTGCAAAAGGAAATCTTGTGGGACGTCCATGGAAGTAAAAAATTTCTTTGTGTTTCGTGACACAAAATGAGGCAGCTGTTTTTCAGAGATGCTGTCACTTGAACTGGAGAATCTTCTTCACCAAACTTACTCAATACTCATGGCTGCAACCATGTCAACTATTTCCATAACAGAAAGTTCAGAATAAAAAAGGCAAGACCAAGAAGTGACTCACTCAAGTGCCGCACATTTCACATGAAAGATTTTATGGATACACCTGCAACTGGTTTGCTTGCGCTGCGGTAGACTACAAGATCTTACAATATTCTGTGAGACGTTTCACGGAGCAGAAGTTGCTGATGTGCATGTGTGTCACGCTTTGAGATAATTATAGTTTAACCACAAATATGTCAAAACTATTAAGCCCAGGCAGTTGAGAAGCTGTCAGACGAAACTGTGGGCGAAACAAGTAAATTATTAGGCTGCTTAAAAAATTTCCTGGCCATTTTGCCCTGTGGCAGGCTCAAGGTGTGATGATAAGGATGTCTGCATTGCTGGCAAAAGATTCATTTCCTACAAACAACAGCGACAACCGCATCAACTCCTTGTACCGTAGTCATCTCTTGGATGATACGGTTGCAGCGACTCACGAAGAAATAACATGAAGTTGTCTTTCAGCGGTTTGAATTCATAGGATGAAAGTAATATCAATGTGAATCCATCAGCAGAAAACCTTACAAAGAGACTGTCATTTGGGGCACTAGAACATCCCATAAGCGTATCCAATACTTTTGCGACAATAGGTTCGTGTAAATGACGCCTGCCTGCATGCCAACTTGCCAAGTTAATGAGC
>OX457037.1:37748595-37783595 GCA_949752735.1 Lumbricus terrestris | reverse complement strand
GGTAACGCGTCTGCTCACGGAGCGAGCGGTTGCGGTTCGAATCCGGGTAACGACCTTGGGCAAGTTGTTTACGCACACGTGCCTCTGTCACCAAGCAGTATAATTTGGTACCAGCGTAAGCTGGGAAGTAAACGGCAAGTCCTGGAAAACACTAGCCCCGTGTCCAGGACCTTGGGATTCGTCCATTGCCGGCTCAGGGCCAAGAAAAGGAGATGAGCGCCTTCTCCTAAGGGCCTTCGGCCCATGGTGGACTTTATTACTTTACACTGAGTTCAGCCAGAATAAATACTAGAAGAAAACTAAACAACTCCATGAATTTCATTATGCGATCCTGCTCAGATCCTAGATCATAGAAGCATCGACTGACGAGGGCCGAGCTTTACTCATTCGACAATGTGCACATGATAACGATTGTCAATACTCCTTTATCGATTGTTATCTTGTTTTTCAGTCCTCTGCTGATGAGCAGGTTCGTGACATGGACGACCTCGTGTTCCCCTCCGACCTCCTCCAACCTTGTCTGTCCTGCGCCCTCCTCTTGGTGCAGCCATATGTATCTCCATCATCGAGATCATAATTATCATGTCTTGGGAAATAGCCGAGGTGGTTTCCCGTTGCCTTCCTCGCGGTTTGAGTAGTGGCCTTCTACGATTGTTATACCAGCGGTATTAAATTTTTACACTTACTCCGAACACGATTACTTGATCACGGTTATTCGGTTGACTCGTGTCTCCTGATTTACAATGGTAGTATCTTCGTTTATTGGCAATTCCAGATGTCATAGCACATCCAGGCACATGTTACATGAAAAATAATACTTTTTTTACCATAATAATGCTGTGATGGTCGCAAAAGTGTAAGCTCGCCAGAGAAGTATCACCATTGGACATGGCTGGAGAGGACAGGACCAGTTAAAAAAAGTTGATCGGATGGGATCGCGTCAGTATAGTGTGACGGAGTGAAAAAGGAAGTTAATGCTGGAGCAAGTGAGACTCTTAGGAGACGTTGAATGAGATTATGATTGAGGAGCACAAACAGTAATCGAGAGAAATAACGACACGGAGAGGACAAACAAGAGAGAGAAACTCTGAGGACAAACGAGAGAGAGAGAGAGAGAGAGAGAGAGAGAGAGAGAGAGAGAGAGAGAGAGAGAGAGAGAGAGAAAAACTCGGAGACAAAGTGGATCGATTATACAAGTATACTTGTCCAGAAAATCCTTCGAACTGTCATCCATAATGGAAAGGATGGAGAGAATGGAGACACTGGAAAATGGAATCCTTCCTTCCGTTTCTTCTTTCCATGTCGCTCGTCGCCTTTCCAGCTTGTCGACTTGCTGGACCGGGAAGTTTAGGAAATAATTTGCCGCTGTTTTCCTATTTGCCTGTCCATTAGCAGCGGTGACACCCAGCGCCAGGCACTGCAGAATGAGCTGACACAGGGGGGGGGGGCTGAGACACTTGTCGGCGGCATTGCACACGTGCGTAGAATTCTTTCCCGACCGTCGATCCACAGATTCAGTAGCCAACGGCTCTGAATTTTAATTAGCATCAAAAAGACGATAAGAACAATGTCCTGTCTGCTATTACAAGACAGCCAGACACTTTGGCTATTAATAACATTTTAAAAATTATTTCTATCACGACTTTGTAAAAGGAGATTTTCATTCGCACGTGTAAATTACTTTCGTTCGGATGACAATAACCGATTTTTACTATTTTTAACTGCACAGAAGTGCTTTTACAACTGCACAAATCAATTTAGATCTACACCTGTTGTGTGCAACTGTTTGCCTGGAAAACAGATTAGGCCTACCATTATTATTATTGTTTTTACTATTTTCATTGTTAATAATATTATTGATATCTTCATTGTCACTATAGTTATAATAATTATAATTACTATTACAGTCACTGTTAATATTATTATCGTTATAATTTTATAATTATTATTACTTTTCATTCAACATTAAATTCGATTATTTTCCTCAGGTTAAACACAAAACTAAAAGCGGAGGTATGCTTAGCTCAGAGTGCGTGATATTCGTCACCGGGTAGTGGTGCAAAACTACCTATATAAAGCAGCGGCGTTGAAACACTCTGTGGCCTACACATTGAAGTCTCTGGAGGAGGTATAGGCTACGCAATCTCCCTTGGATCGGCCGCAATTGCGGCACCACGGCGGCCCAACTCCAATAAAAACTCGTGACCCGCGAGATTGATGGGGTCAAGCGTTTCAATTGCAATGGGAACAAACTCATCATCATCGTCGTCATCATCACCACCACCACCACCATCGCCACCACCACCACACCAGCATCGCCACCACCACCACCACCACCACCACCGCCATCATCATCGTCATCATCATCATCATCATCATCATCATCATCATCATCATCGTTACAAGACAGGTCGTGTGAATGATGGGATCCATTCGCCACCTCAAGTGCTCTTTCAGGCGCTTTCGCAAAAAACTTGTTTGAAGACAAACGCCAGCAAGTCTATCGCCGCAGGTGATTTTATCCGTAGCGTGAAAGTCAATTGCCAGCAGACGTCGTGAATAACAAACGTCGGCTGAAAATGCCACAGAAATTTTCCACTCGAGTGAATGCGACGATAGCAGTAATGATAATTATTATCGGATGAATAAATGAATTTACTGCTCGAATCACAACTGTGACCAGTCTGTCATTTGTCTCATCCATCTGTATCTTTATTGCGTCTGTTCCTTAGCGCTCTCTGTCTCTCTCTCTGTCTGTCTCTCCCGCTCTCCTTCTCCCTCTCGTTCTCTTCTGTCTCTCTCCCTCTCTGCTTCCCTCTTCCTCTTCCTCTATCTGTCCCTGTCTCTCTTTCCCTCTCTGTCTCCCCTCTCTGTTCCTGTCTCTCTTTCCCTCTCTGTCTCCCTCTTCCTCTTCCTCTCTCTAAGTCCATGTGTCTCTCTCTCCCTCTCTGTCTCCCTCTCCATCGTTCTCTCTCTCTGTCTGTCTGTCTCTCTCTGTGTCTCTCTGTCTCTGTCTCTGTCTCTGTCTCTGTCTCTGTCTCTGTCTCTGTCTCTGTCTCTCTCTCTCTCTCTCTCTCTCTCTCTCTCTCTCTCTCTCTCTCTCTCTCTCTCTCTCTCTCTCTCTCTGTCCACTCTCCTTCTCTCATGTACCATACATACTCTATTCTTTTCACACACTCTTCGCCACGTCTATAATAGTACGCCAACTTTCACGCAAATTCTCTATAACCGTACATCTGTATACGACTCTCTGCCTCTTTCTCTTCGTCCGTTTGTGTCTCCTTCTCTCAATGGAAAACAAGATAATGAGTTTTGGGTGTTGCTCGTTTTCCGGGCGCCAGATTGGGTGGCTTCTGGCTCGTTGTCTACCAAATGCAATCATTTTTGTGACAGCGGTTCAAATCCCTAAGTTGACAGCACACACACACCCACACACACACACACACACACACACACACACACACACACACACACACACACACACACACACACACACACACACACACACACACACACACACACACACACATACACACACACACACACACGCACACACACACACACACACACTCGATGGCAACAGAGGCACAGAGATGCACGAGGCTGCAGGATCAGGAAGAAAAGGAAACAGAGCCGCAACGAATGGAAGC
This sequence comes from Lumbricus terrestris, assembly GCA_949752735.1. Taxonomy (NCBI): domain Eukaryota; kingdom Metazoa; phylum Annelida; class Clitellata; order Crassiclitellata; family Lumbricidae; genus Lumbricus; species Lumbricus terrestris. The sequence continues at coordinate 37,779,945 of OX457037.1, read as the reverse complement.
TAAGAAGCAGAAGAAGGAATTAGAGGAGGAGGAATAAGAGGAGAATCAAAAAGGCGGAGACAAGTGATGAAGCGAAGATGGGAAACCGTGCATAAAACAACAGAAGTTGTTTCGAGAACAGAGGAATTGGTAAATCCCCAAAAAGCATTAAAGGCAGAAGGCATGTAAGGTATTAAGGAGGCTAATAAAATTATGATGGAAAAGATGAAGAGCTACGATAATAGTTGAAGGATAAACTCGGAAGGAAATCGCAGAAAAGAGGAAGATAAAACGTCGAAGTGCTGCAGTGTGAAGAATGCTGAGCAGAAGAAGAAGTAGCAGAAGAAGACGAGAGGATAGAAGAATATAAGGAAGAAGAACACAAAGAAGAAGAAGAAGAAGAAGAAGAAGAAGAAGAAGAAGAAGTAGGAAATAATAAAGAAGAAGAAAAAAGTGAAAAGAAGAACAAGACAAAGAAGAAAAAGAAGAAAATGAAAAAGTGGAAAAGTGGAAAAGACAAAAGAAGAAGAAGAAGAAGATGAAGAAGAAAAAGAAGGAGAAAGAAGAGGAAGAAGAAAATGAAAAAGTGGAAGAAGACAAAAGAAGAAGAAAAGTATGAAGAGGAGGAAAGAGAAAGAAGAAGGAACGAAGCAGACGAGAAGAGATGGGAAGGAAGCAAAATGTTTTTGCAGACGCAGAGGATTTGGAAGCGCCCATGTTGAAACCCTTAGCTGAATATAATATCATGGCTTATCGTTATGTGAAGTCGTGGTTTTGCACAAATATAATATACTATATAAAAGTATAATTCTATATAGATGGTATATGCATATTTTATATAGATGGATTTATATCATAATACCTACGAGAGAATACATGTATAATGTCCAGGCAGTTGATAATGCAGGCACCATACATTGTGGGCGTGTTCGTCATGACTTTAAGTGAAAATGTCAGTGTGCCGTTCTTAGTTCGTGTGTTTGTTTGAAAGATATGTGGTTTGACTGACTTTCCAGAGAGCTTTTCGAAAGCCAATTAGCACACATAGACAACAGATAGAGAGAAAGAGTTTATCTAGTCCCTTCTCGGGGAATCAAAGTTTCTGGGGGAAAAGCGAGCAACCGATGGAAAAGGGCAGGGGCTTTGGGAGGGGATGTGTCTCTCCACATCAGAAGTTTTCTAATTTCCACACAGCAATGGCAGCATTTTAAACGGCAATCTAAAGCAAAATTGCTATACTATATTACTATTTCAGTGCTGATAAGAGTGGTCTAAACTTCAATGAATATAGGGCCTACTCACAATTATAATAAAATAGTTTCGTGAGTTTCCACGTTTATTGATTATGGTACCATTTTAAGAGAGAAAGAGAGACAGACAGACAGATAGAGAGAAAGAGAGAGAGACAGACAGATAGAGTGAGACAGAATGAGACAGAGATACAGAAAGAAAGAGAGAACATGAGAGAAAGACAGACAGACAGACAGAGTGAGACAGAGAGAGACATATATACAGACAGTGAAAGCGAGTGAGAGAGAGTGAGAGTGAGACAGAGACAGAGAGAGAGAGAGAGACAGGGAGATAGAGAGAAAGAGAGAGTAAAGAAAGAGTGAGACAGACAAACAGACAGATAGACAGAGAGACAGAGAAAGAGAGAGAGAGACAGAGACAGAGACAGAGACAGAGAGAAGAAAGAGAGAGACAGACAGGCAGACAAACAGGCAGACAGAGAGACGTAAATACACCTACAGAGAGAGACGTTACTTAAAGGAATTCCGTTTCCTCTTTTGACTTCCTTCGATCGACGCAGTTGCTGCTGCTATGGACTTTATGAACTATGACTATAATATTTTATACTGTATGGACTTTGTTGGCGAACTTCGCGGATTCTGGTTTTTGCATCTTCGCCTTTCGTGGCTTTGCACGAGCTTTAAAAACGAAGCCTATTTGCTAGATCACACTTAGAAATTGCATGCTGTTTTGAGAAAGTAGGCCTACATTTAGCGTGGACTCGAGTCTCATGACACTTAGTCGAACTTTATACATGTACAATTGTACATGTATAAAATTATGGTCATCAGATGAAAATCGTCAACCGATTATATCGCATTACAGCAACGTTTTTCTGACCTACATCCATTAACTGTTTGCTCTTTCGTCGGATAAGTAGATATGGTTTTTACAGATGATGACCATTAATAGAATTCACTGAATGGTCAGTCTTCCGGTCAAACGGTAATCATGATGACCATTGATCAAACACTTAAATGTTATGTTCTTGTCCTCGCCCGGACAATAATGATAGATTCACTATGGAGCTTATTTGGCTTCTTTTTCATCTAGCCGACGATTCCAACGATGATGATGAAGAGGTAGATCACGATTAGCAGCGGTGATAATGATGATGACGTCGTCAACTACAATTATGATAATGACGACCGTGGCGTCGTAGACGATGATGACGAGTTGTTCTAACGGTCGTCATTATCATAATTGATACACAGACGACCATAAAAATAATACAGAATCACACAAACTTCGCGATTATTGAGAATTGCAATGTTTTATTCGAATGTTGGATTCATGGTGGTGGGGGGTATTTACGGTCTTCCGGGTTCGACCATCTGAAGTGAAAATTTCTGTGATAATATTTCTCAAAAATAATTCCGTGCATTTCGAAACCATCCTCAGCGGAAAATCACCGAAAGGTGTCCCTGGCTGAAGTATTTGTTTGATTATGAAATATAGACCCAATTTTGGAAAACTCAGACGTTGCTAGTTTGTCCTTTACTGTTGTCAATTGTGAATGATAACTTGGCAAATGCACCGCACTATTAAATGTAAGGTTTGATCATCACAAAAACGTGGCATAAGCCGTTAGGCAAAAGCGCATTCGGATAGTTCTAATTCATAGGATCCGCGCGCTCTGATTTAGGGTTTCTAGCTGAACGATTTGGTTCATAAGAATTAATTAGATTCTTGTATCTCGCTAATTTACAAAGTCAGCTCAAATCGTCGCTAGGTTTAAAGAGACGTCCTGTCCTCACTGTACAATTGTACATGTAGGCCTATATGAAAATTCACTCACGAATCTATCTATCTCCATTTCGACTTTCTACATATGAAATCCAGTTGTTCAATTCATATCAATTCAATAACATTTGTGGTGCGTGGTCTACACGTTCTGATTATTGCCATGGGATTCCTTATTATACTAGTAAAGTATATAGCTGCTTAAAACTAAATTGTAGTCATGCGATAGGAAGACTGATTATAACAACAAAAGACGTTTTGTTTAAGAGAACCGTTCAAGTGGCATTACCAGCTCACATCCATCTTTTAGGCCGATAAACAACTTGTTCCCAGAGGCTTCGTTAGATGGAATCCTACTCCTTGTCTCCGTGTGTTCTACTCTTGTCTGCGTGCTATTTGTGGGATGCCAAAGCAAGCGATCGCCATAGCAACGTTCACCAATCTATCAGCTTCATCACTAGCGTGTCAACAATAATATTTCAGCTGAGCAGTGTTGCATCCAATAACCTCAATAACCTGTTGAACGCCATATTGGTGGTCAATAATGCTCACCCACGTGACCATCCACTTAAGCCTACCAATGTCTATAGGCATGTCAAAACCCTTGTTATTATATATCTGCGATCCGTTCTACGATATTGATGACATGAAAGTGCTGCTCAGATTATTGAAAACACCACCTGTAAGAAGATCGAACACACATCCGGTGTCGTCACATCCGGTGTCGTCACATCCTGTGTCGTCACTTCCGCTATAAAGACCACTGCGTCACAGGTCGATACAAAATCCGAAGGAGGAGGCGGAGAAGACATTGACCGATGGAGTCGATGTTGTGGCTGTCTCTTCCGCTTCATTGGTGAAGACTCCGGATGCTCTCTGATCACTTCTCTTTAGATAAGCTTACTACTCTCCGACGACGAAAACAGCTTTCGATTAATTTAAGATCTCTGACCTTTCTCTTTCTTCCCCCCCTCTCTCTTTCTGTCTGTCTCTGTATCTGTCTGTCTGTTTCTGTCTCTGTCTGTTTCTGTCTCTACCTCTGTCTCTGTTTCCGTCTCTGTCTGTCTGTTTGTCTGCCTGTCTATGCCTCTGTCTGTTTCTGTCTCTGTCTCTGTCTCTGTTCTGTCTCCGTCTCTCTTTCTCTCCATATCTCTCTGTCTCTGTCTTTGTCTCTCTCTGTCACTCTGTCTCTCTGTCTGTCTCTGTCTCTATCTCCGTCTCTGTCTGTATGTCTGTATGTCTGTCTGTCTGTCTCTCTCTCTCTCTGCTCCTTAGGAAAAACAGATATCGATTAATTTAAATTCACAGTGCTTTCAACTCTGCGCTTGAGTTTCACGTCAAAGGGTTTTGGTTCTTGATCGCCAGCCTTTGCAGGTGATGCAACTTCTGATCAATGTAAACATCCGTAGCTGCTTCCGATAGATGAAAGTGTCCATCAAGCCATCCTGCAACATAACATCGCTCTTCTATACATGTAGCTTTACTCAGGCCACGAAATCAGAGACTGCAATGCGGCGACGTCGCCGTATTTCGTTTCTGTCCACATTAGTTAGCAGGTATACATGGCAGCCAATGGTGGTTCTTTTTGCTTGTGTTCGTCCTCCTGCTCTTCAACTTCTTCTTTATTCATCCTCTTCTACTCCTTCTCAGTAGCGGCGCCAGAGGGGGGGGGGTTAGGGGCTAAGCCCCTTAAAAAGTCATCCGGGGCTAAGCCCCCCTAAAAAATGAAAGGCACACATGAGATTTCAACCGAATGACTAAAAAAGGTCGTCAGAAATTTTGGTGGATGAAAATGGAACATTTCCTCCGCGAGGATTCAGCACCCCAAAACTGAAATCCTGTCGCCGCCACTGCCCCTTCTTCTTCGTCTTCTTCTTCTATTTCTTCTTCTTCTAGTTCTTCTTCTTCTTTTCATCTTCTTCTTCATCGTTATCTTCTTATTTTTCTTCGCATTGTTCTTTTTGAATTCTTCTTTTCCTTCTTCGCATTCTTCATCTTGTTCATCTTCTTGAATTTTGCATTCTTCTTCGCATTCTTCTGCTTCGTTGCATTCTTTTTCTTCTTTGGCATCTTCTTTTCCTTCTTTGCATTCCTCTTCTTGTTCTTCTTCCTGTTTTTGCCGTCTTCGTTGCATTCTTCCTTTTTTGCGCCATTATTTTGCGAGTTTTTTTCTTCTGGAGTCACTGTAGACACTGTACTGATTGCGTCGTCTTTCACAAAATTATAGATGCCACGGGTCAACATACATGTAAGTGGAATGCGGTGATGCATCCATAGCACGGGAACCTTGATCGATGCCCTGCTTAGACTCAATGACTCAAAATTACCGACCGAACGACCCATCAATCTAATGACTGAATAAACTGAATGAATGACTGACTGACTTACTTAGGCTTACTAACCTGAGGATTGAATGACTGACTTACTTACTGATTCAATGACGTATTGACTCACTGACGTATACTGATCTACTGAATCGCCGAAATACACACTGAATCAGTGGCTGTCTGAATGCTCACTTGTTTTTGTTCCTTCGTTTTACCTTTTATATAAATTTATTGTTCGTTCATTTATTCCTTTTTTGGGAAATCACCGACACAGGCTAAATTCTGAATTATTAACAGCAGAATAAGCGATATTGTTTCGTCTATCAGTAGGATACATGTATATCTTCTATGCAAACGTCTACACTTGAGAACAATAATTTAAATTTAAAACTTTGTTCAAATTTAGACAAATCCAAGCTGAGGACCAGTAATGCTAAAAAGCTTTCGCTTTAAAATGTATGATTCCATGACTTATCCGACACCATTCAACTATATGGTAAACACACGGAAAGCATTAATCAACTGAAGGTCGATTCTTGTTAAAAGAGAGATTATGCTGAGCGAAATCTCGGTTCGTCCGATCGAAACCATATGCATGCACTCAAGATCTTAAAGGGGCGCTGTATAAATTCCTCATTTGGATAAATAGATAGATTGATAGATGGATGGATGTATGGATGGATGTATGGATAGATGGACGGACGGACGGACAGACAGACAGATAGATAGACAGACAGACAGAGATAGATAGACAGACAGAGAGACAGACAGATAGATGGATAGGCAGACAGATAGATGGATAGATATATAGATGCATAATTGCTTGTCTGTTTTTCCGCCTTTCATGTGAGCTTCTCTGTTCACGTTTCCGCAATCCCATTTTTTTTACTGCGTCTCATCCACTTTTCCGATATATAGACCTACTTCCTCTTAGATCTGACTATATTACCATTTATGGTCAGCTTTCAAAGAATGCTCTGCCATCCATCAATTCTTCTGTCTTTCAGGGAGTATTGCCTTGTCTCTTGCCAACGTCTCTTTGCCCATTAAATAGCCCTGACCCTATCCCCAACCAATATTGTCCACCATCTCTCTGTCCAATCTCTGCTGTCATCTCTCTCCGCTCCCTTATCGTTTCTTCATGTCCCTAGACCGATAACCCCCATCTCCCAACGGACACAGTCACTGGCTCCCACGCGGCCATCTATGTCCGGCAGTCTCTTGTTAATCTGCGCAGGGGTCACTCTGATTTTAATAGTCGTTCCGGAATTTGGGCGCTTAGTGACTCGTCTGCAGAGGAAATTGGTCCCGGCCAACAGCGTTTTATAGCGCAATTAATTAGAGCAGGCGGCACTCATCGTTGTCCTCCATCTTTCAATAACCGGTGCGTAATTGCATCTCCAACTTAAGCGACCACCAGAGACTCCACTAAAGAAGGATTGACTAAGTGGAAGAAGACGTTTATGCACGCTTTGAGTTGTTGTTGCTGCACGCCGTTAACTTTGGCTTTGCTGTAGAGATGCACTTTCTAGTACATAGTTGAACGGGACCTGCTCCTATAAACTGCTATATGCATAGGCCCTACGATATGCATATATGCATTGTTTGGTGTAAATAGTGTTGTCTTACACGTTGCCGTCTTACACGATTATACATGTACCTTAATCCTCTGTGGATGGGCCAAGTATACGCAGTACGCAGTGGTTGTGTAACACAAGATATACTGCTGTATAATAATAAGTTACAGTTTTACTGATTATATTTTGCAGCATATTTTTACTTGTGATTCCGAAGAGACTTTGGCCGTTTTTCTACAGAATTTATCACCAGCTGAAAGCAATGATGTTCTCAGAAATTTGGAATCACGCAGGGCTTTGAGAACACTGGTGGGCTGCAGCTTCAAGCACGATTTTACTTGTAGCACCCCAAACTTCTGTTAGTCCATTCATTTAAAAAAATTAGCCCTACCTGCAATTTAATATTTGATAACCTATAGAACTGAACCTCACCGCAGCCTTGAGTTTGTATTTCATGTCAGACGTTTCTCAATCTGCATGCATACCAGCATACTTAGACTGTCTAGTGCCACGCACACCTGCACGTCGTTTATCTGTTGTGGAAATGTCCTGATGAAATCATTCGCAGTGCTCAACGCTGGTCACCAAGATTTGCTGGGGAAAATCTCTCTGGGAAAACAGGAGTCGTATTTTATTTGCATATGAAAACATCCATCAGAAAAAATGCTTGAAGCATCTTATCGACCAGCGAACTGCGAACATAATTTCAGATTTCTGTGATTTGTTATTGCCTAGGAAATTGCCAAACAATGCCGCCCAATGACTGCCACGCATGCAGCCAGCTCAATTTTACTCAGAGGTTCGTCCAAGTGTATGAATGCCCATATCTCAGTTCTCTGATCTTTGGTAGGCCTATCTAGAAATAGAAATATGTCTCCTCGTATCTTGGCTTCATATTTTTGAGAAAAATTTATCTCTTAAGTATTTGAGCCCAATCCTTTATAAGCTAAGTGGCTTGACAAAGTTCTTCCCTATAGCGAAGAGGTGGCAAGAAACCCATAGGCTACTGGGATCAACCAGTGGTTCGTGACGAATATTCTTTTCATCTGATGGAAAACGTTTACGAGGTGGACAATCCTTCTTGGTGTCGTGGGAATATTTACTTGTAGTGCGACTGTCCGCTCACAAAATAATGAGCTTTATCTAAAATCCTACCTTTTAGCTGTGGCTGCATGGGCTGGGAGCGCCTCTGAGTAGGTTTCTTAAAGAGGCGCTATATAAATTCTCGAAATGATTGAGTGAATGAAATGAAGTAGAAATACATCGTACAGTGCACACTATAGCTGCATCCCGACAAACATGTGCCACAACTTTCGATCGCTACACAGAATTCATTATTGCTTTAAGAACCGTAGGTCTACTGAATATGTGACAGTAGGAGCTTTATTTTGTCGCACATTTCTTTCATGTGAACAGCATGCCCATACAGATATTGATTGACATATTTCCATTATTTAATAGCATGCTTAAAGACTTAACAAGATGAATAGATGAATAGTCGCCGTTGTGAGGAGCAGGTGCGCCAAGCATCTTTGACATCTTTGCAGAAACATAAAGTATCGGTTTTATATTTAAAAAAATTGCTGTACAAAGCAGCAGCTAGTGGCTTGGACACATCATGCAAGATCTAACGTCTAAAATACTACAGAGAAATATCTTCAGTGGACTGAAAATGTGAAAGAAAAGTGCACAAATAGGCAAATAGGCGATTTAAAAAACACATTAGGTCTATAGAAACATTTCCATGTTATTTTCGTGGTCAGCATCCAGTGGTGGTAGTGGCCCTACCAAGAGATCGTAGGAAAGAAAACCTATAGCTCTGTGGTCCAGTGTTAACTCTATTTTAAATTTTTTGCAATATTTTAAAACTCTGGTATTTATTTTATTGGTTTCTATTTTCGCTGTCATTGTTGCTATTGCTGTTGCTGCTAGCGCTGATCTTTATTCTAGTTGGTTTTGTTTTTTAATTTGTTGAGCGCTGATCTTTATTCTAGTTGGGTTTGTTCTTTAATTTGTTGTGCTGCTCTTTTTTGGCGACTGTTCTTTATTGGCAGAATTTGCCTCCGTAGGCTACGGAGCAATCACGTCCTAAAAGTTGAGGGGGGAACCAATGAATCACGTCCTAAAGCTGGAGGGGACCATAATAATAAAGTTAGGGGACCACTCAAAAGTTGGGGAGACGCGTCCCGTGGGTCCCATAGGGTGGTTGCGCCTATGTCCGTAGCCTATACTTGACACTGCTGTTCTGAGCTGCCTTTTGCGTCTTAAAGAAGTGCTTTGTCTTGACCTATATAATGATAGTCAGGTGTCGGACTCGACGTTAGCATACTCTGCCTCGTCCTGCAAATCCAGGTCGAAATTTAAACCAATTGCATGAACCTCAATCGAATCGTGAGACGTTTTAACGTTTATTATGCAAAGCAATAATTTTATGTCCTTGGCACGACGGTCGATGCGTTTGACAACAACTTTCTTGATCAACTCTTTCAAAGTCAACGATAGAGAATAAATTCGCAATCAAGAGCAGCAATCCTGTATACAGCCAACGTGGAATCGTTTCAATCAAAAACTAATTCAACTTCAAACGCTCCATCCTGGGAGTAAAACCGAAGATCTGTCGCGTCTCTCCGTTGATGAAATGTATGCTTAACAGGCGACCTGTGCGGGCAACGCCTTCAGAACCGTACACAGAAGTGTGTTCGTGCTGTGCATGAATGAATCAGCTGTTGCTAGAGAAAACCCAAGGGTGCCATATCCCTATACTACGGACGAGAGAGAGGAGCCAGGCGCCATTCAACGACTTCTAACTGCCGCAGTTGTAAAATATGCTTGAGAATGCCGCATTTTATAGTCAGCCGACCTCGCTTCTTTCTGTAGACTACGACTTGGCTGTTCGGCCGTATATCTCAGCCAATTGGGACTTCCACTTAGCGAGAAGATATCTGATATAGGCATAGACTATATATATATCCGTGTTCATATATAAAAATTTATAATCTATTTTTTATATATGACGCACAGTCAGACTGTGCGTGCGGAACCCTCATAGGTCTTAATATGATGAAATCGCATTTGCCAGAAACGCGTCCACTGCCGTCCAGATGGGAAGCATAGGCACAAAAACGGTTCAAAAATAATTTCACTCTTAATTTTTAAACATGTAGAGTTCTTTCCTGGTAAAGTATTTGCACTCTGATTTTTAATTTCGATTTATTTATTTATTTTATTTATTTTTTTATTTTTTATTGTGGCAGCCTTAGAGGTGCATGAACTATGAATAGCCTACACGCGCTGCATTCTAGTGTGCCTATAGATATTTACAAGCCCTATTCCCAGCAATGTTGGGCAATAGTTATGGGTATCTTTAACTGTAAATTTATCGTATACCCGTGTGCAGACTTATATACATGTAATTCACAAATGGTGATTTCACGATTATTTCTATAGAATTGTGTTTGTGGCAATTGTGTAAAGGAATCTGTTTCCATTAACATTTTCTGGAAAATTTCAGTCCAATCTAATGCAAAGGCGCATAATTATAAGCAAACTCAGTTATAATGACCACGAGAGAGAGAGAGAGGGAAGCAGGGAGGGAGAGAGGGAGAGGGAGGCAGAGAGGGAGAGGGAAGTTAGGAGGGAGAGAGGGAGGCACCATACACAACATACGTCTTATATTGTGCATCACAAGTACACAACGTCTGCACTTTATGATTCAATGTATGCAATCAATAGTTGATTTTATATAATATAGGCGGATAATCGCGATATGCGTTTTACATTGTGTACTGCACCACAGTCGTAATACCCTGTCGCGGTTTATACATCTTGCCATACTCTCTTATTATTATTCCATTCCAGTGCAGTGTTACATGTATGATATCACCAACATGTTAGGATGGTGTTGCTATAGGCACAGGCCATTGTTACGTTTACCGATTGAACCGCTTTCGTGCCTTCTCCTTACTTTCTGTTCCACTTTCATACCGTTCCTATATTTTCTGCTGAACTCCCATGCTTTCTTTACCCTCTGTTCCATGTGTTTACAGTATTACTGCTACACTTCTGCAGTCTTTCTCATGTTTTCTTCTTGTCCCTATGACTTTTTAACCCTTCTCCTATCTCCTGAGTTTTCTTTATAACAAACTTTTTGGCTGTTGATCCGTCGACATCACGGTATAGGCCTATATATATATATATATATATATATATATATATATATATATATATATATATATATATATATATATACATACATATATATATATAGGCCTATGTATTATATATATGCATATATACATGTATATTATATACAGAGACGTCGTCTTTCGATGACCAAGCTTTCGTGAAGCTGCAGTCATGTCTTCCCTGCAGCCACATCCTGGAAATCTTCTCAGACGTATTCCGTGAACTGGACTCGACTTATCTGCCTCACTGGGTTTCATTTCTTCCTGGCTATCACAATCCCTATGGCTTTCTTCTCACTTTCTGCGAAACAGTCCATTGTTACATGCAGAGCATTTCATGCAGCACGCTTCAAAGTTTTGGACGCCGTTCATTGTCTGTAAGGCGCTACAATAATATTTCTTCCTTTCACGTCGTCTGTTCTGATCGTTTTATTGGTTTCATTCGTTGTTAGCCACATGGGCAGAGTTTGGCTTCCGTTCTTGGAGAAGCTAAATTTGTTGGGGCTGAGACTCGATCCAGAACGAGCCGCGCCGAAAAATATTTTCTGGGGCCCCAAAGAAGTTGATGACCTTTTTCAAGTCCTCGGTCTGAAATCTTGTCGAAAAATGCTAATTTTCCCGGCCCAAAAAGTTGGTGACCTTTTTTTAAGCCATTCGTAAGTTTCGCGTTCGTGAACATCAGTGGCGTAGCCAGCTATTTTTTCATGGGGGGCAGTGGGGTGGCAGCTTAAAATGATGGGGTGGCTACCGTTGGCAATTAAAGCGTGCATCGATATATTGCCATAGACTATGTATTTTTAGATTTTGGATGTATTACAGTATTGGACATAATACGCATGCAAGCCTCACTATAGCTTGTCTGTCCCACAGTGCACTATAGTGGCCTGTCCCACTTTCCCATCACCCACCCTATAAGAAGTTGTACAGGAAGTTGCATAAAAAATAAATTAAGTCAGAAATTATATAACATTCTTTAATTCTTTATCACTCGTAAAAGTAAAAAGTAAGACAAACGCAGGGATTGGGGGGGGGGGCAGCTGGGGGGGCAGCCCTTTCATTTGGGGGGGGGGGGGGCGGCTGCCCCCCTTGCCCCCCCGTAGTTACGCCACTGGTGAACAAGCCCCTGATGAACTCCGTCCATGGTTAACCACCTTCTATAATAGTATATATCCACTTTCGTTCTGTGTCTAATCTTCTTGCACTCTTCCTGCAGTCCTTGACATTCTGTCTACCACCTGTCTCCTTGACATTCTGTCTACCACCTGTCTCCTTGACATTCTGGCTACCACCTGTCTACTTGATATTCTATCTACCACCTGTCTCCTTGACATTCTGACTACCACCTGTCTACTTGATATTCTATCTACCACCTGTCTCCTTGACATTCTGTCTACCACCTGTCTTCTTGACATTCTGTCTACCATCTGTCTCCTTGACATTCTGTCTACCACCTGTCTCCTTGACATTCCGTCTACCACCTGTCTCCTTGATATTCTATCTACCACCTGTCTCCTTGACATTCTGACTACCACCTGTCTACTTGATATTCTATCTACCACCTGTCTCCTTGACATTCTGACTACCACCTGTCTACTTGATATTCTATCTACCACCTGTCTCCTTGACATTCTGTCTACCACCTGTCTTCTTGACATTCTGTCTACCATCTGTCTCCTTGACATTCTGTCTACCACCTGTCTCCTTGACATTCCGTCTACCACCTGTCTCCTTGACATTCTGACTACCACCTGTCTCCTTGACATTCTGTCTACCACCTGTCTCCTTGACATTCTGACTACCATCTGTCTCCTTGACATTCTGACTACCACCTGTCTTCTTGACATTCTGTCTACCACCTGTCTCCTTGACATTCTGACTACCATCTGTCTCCTTGACATTCTGACTACCATCTGTCTCCTTGACATTCTGACTGCCACATGTCTCCTTGACATTCTGTCTACCACCTGTCTCCTTGACATTCTGTCTACCACCTGTCTCCTTGACATTCTGTCTACCACCTGTCTCCTTGACATTCTGACTACCACCTGTCTCCTTGACATTCTATCTACCACTTGTCTCTCTTTCTTCTTCCCTTTCAATCCCTCTCATCTTCCTACTCCTTCTCTGACTTTTGTTCTTCCTGTTTTGACCTACATATTCAATTCCTATTCCGTTCTCCCTCCCTTCCGTTCTTCCACCATGTTGTATATACGTCCCTGACATTCGACATATATATGCTGCCCTCTCCCTCCCTTCAATCGCTCTTTCTCGGTGCATATTCCTGCATTCTGCGTGTGTCTTTGATGTCCGGCATTCTTCTTCATATCTCTATACACATGTAGGTTCCGTTCTTCGCGTCACTGTCTCTCATCTGCAATTCTTCATCTTATATCATGGTCTTTAGATCAATTCCCAGAGCTTCGACAAATGTCCCTCATAGGCATATCGCCAAGATTCACGCCGCTCGGCTGTGCATGGATGTACAGACGCAACAAGAGGCACCACAGGCCCCCATTTCGTTTCCCGCCCCCCATTTCGCTTCACGCCAACAGAGCAGAACCATGGGGCGATATATGGGACGAGATATATGGACGACGTCCCTACGGACTGGAATGCACACTGAAATAGCCATAAACTGTCCTCATAACTTCTTCTCTCGTCTGCGTTTTACGATCCAATGTATGAAATCAATCGATATTAGGCGGATTATCACGACACATACGTCTTACATTGTGTAGTGTGCATACAGCTACACGGCCTTATACTCTGGTTCTGTTCATGCATCTCGTCTTCCTCTCGAACTATATATAATTTTATATATATATATATAAAATATCTATATCTATGTACCTTATATATAATATATATATCGTCAATGTATATACGACGACATACATTAATGACTTGCAGCACGAACTGCGTGTATATACATGTATAGCAATGCATTAAATATTTATAGTTGCGCCATAAACAAGCAGTTCATTTTAAAGTCTTGTCCATGGTATTCGCGTTACCCTCTACAAACACACAGCCATAAAATGAGGGTGTACACGGTACACTGTACACTGTACAGTGACCGTATACGTGCAGTCGTACACTGCAGTTCAGGAAATGAGCGGAAGATATATAGTGGGACGGTCCACCTGCTGCTCTTGTATATAGATCTGCTAAGCAAAATGTTTTCGTAGACGCTTAGCACTTGAATCCCATGGATTAGTTTAACATACAGCTGATCGCTTCCTTTTTAGATGGCTTTGCTTTAAAGTTCGATTTATGCGTTTCGTTGTCGGAAGTTCTTTACAGATTTTAGGATAAGATCAATTATTGATATTGCTCAGGGGTGGTCGGTGCCGGTGGTCTAGGGGTTATAGCGTATTAGGCTGTCAGCAGAGAGACTGGGATTCAGATTCCATACGCGGAGATTAAGAAACCTGAAATCGCTAATTCATGCGCATATATGCCTTTTTATTCTAATTTATGAAGCTGCTTTTTGCTGACGAATAATCGACCACTATTTCCTGCATTTTACCTGATTTTTTCCTACTCACCTCCCTGTGATGTTTCATGCGTTTTGGTCAAGCAGGGTTACCTTGGTATACCTTACCTGAGTGATTTTTAAACACGTCATTGACTCATTGAATTGGCCATTCTGATCGATTCAGTTTTTAAACCGCATTTCAATTTCTCCAAACGCAACTCCAAAACATTTACACGGTTAAACATAAATATACACTCTCTTAATTCGGCAGCACACCAGGTTCCTAAAAGCTATAATTCAACAGACAAGAGTAGACACATGACACATCTCTGTGACAAGCAAGACATAATTAATTTACACGATGTAAGCCTGACGCATATACATGGCGACGTCGGATATTTGAACCTATATTAGGCAGAGAACTAGAAGAAGAAGAATTCTTGTTTAATGTTTTATGTATAACTCGGCTTTAAAAGTCGACCGAAGCATCTGCTCTTACTTCAAACTATAGAACATTCGTCTTTGTAGCAGTAGCTTTGCAGGAGTTGAATTTAACTCGACATACAGTAGCCATGCTCTGCACTCATACGTTTTACTAGGGGAAGTGGGGGCATGCTTAATTTTATAGCGCAACAGTCATCTTGCCCCGCCGTCAACTTGCCCCGGAACACCCTACTCATTTTACGGTCACCTTAAAGAGTTGAAGACTGAATCAATTTTATGGGGAAGGGGTTAGCGGGTATCAAACCCGCCTTTCTCTATTCTTTTGTTCCACTGCCATAAAACACATCCGTCTCTCCGCCCTCATTGTTATCACTATTGTTATCACTATTGTTATCACTATTGTTATCACTATTGTTATCACTATTGTTATCACTATTGTTATCACTATTGCTATCACTATTGTTGTCACTATTGTTATCACTATTGTTATCACTATTGTTATCACCATTGTTATCACTATTGTTATCACTATTGTTATCACTATTGTTATCACTATTGTTATCACTATTGTTATCACTATTGTTATCACTATTGTTGATTGCGAAACGTCATCAGCAATCACATAACCGAACGGATGAGCTATGCATTCAAAACCACCTCATCAAGGTTTAGCCTACTAAAATTATCGTGAAACTGCGTGCATCGATATCCACACGATAATTAATCTATTAGCACAGCACTAAGTACTACTAACACGAGACTGTTGTAAACAGAATAAAAGACATGGCCGGATTAAGGCATGTTCAACATGTTCGGCCGAACCGGGGTTTTCACACTTTAGGGGCCCCACACAATGCACATGCGAGAAAAAAAACTTTTTTTGGAAAAACTTGGTGTATTTTGAGCCAAATTCGACCAAACGACTAAAAAAAGTCGTCAGCTTGTTTGGCAGGAAAAAATCGGTATATTCTACAGAAATTTCGACCAAACGACTAAAAAAAGGTAGCCTAATCAGAATTCCGCAAATATTTCCCCAACAGGGTCTCCACATTCTTAATTCGGCCCCGATAAAAGGCCGTGGCCAGGATTTTATTTCGGGAGTGGTTGCTCGACCGTGTGCTGGCCCACGAACCCACAAGCAAAACTCCGCCACTCTGACAGTGCCAGTCCCAAGCTTGGATAAAGGAGGAGGGCCACTCCAATCATCTTTGTTATGACCGCGTCGTTAAACAGCAACAGGACCTACACACAACCGTATCAACTGACTAATGGGTTTGGAGAAGGAGTTCTGGACATCAATATATTACACACTATACATGTATAGTTCTTACATCATGTGCTATCAAATGCATTATTTCATTTTAACGCTATTTCGTTCGGGAGCGGGGGTGGGGTTCAAAATCACCGCCTTGAACAGAACGCATCTCTAAAAATAAATTAATTACTACGCGTTTCAGTAAAAATGTGTCAGAGTATCGGCTGTTAAAACAGGAATCAAATTAGTACGCATCACGGCAAAATCAGTAGAAAAAGCAGTTTTAAAAAGAGAGCATATATATATATATATATATATATAAGTCTATGCCGTCGTGATGCAAATGTAAACCATGCCGACGTCATGGTTAGGAAAAACAGTGGCATGCATACTCAGTGGATTGGATTGGACGGATGGGGAATCCGTAAACTGGAGATGGTTATCGTCTAGATGCCCTGCGACAGAATCATTTTCGGCCTGTCACGCAGCTGCATGGTTGGTCAAAAGCTCGCGTCGTCAACAATGACAACCCCACGCACACCCACATGCACACCCACATTCACACACACACACACACGCATCGCTCATAAGCTGCTGTGGATATACATATACATGTATGATCCTCTTATCACTGACGACCGATCCCTGCTGCAGCTGCTGCAGTAGATCTCATCTATTCCGCTTTGTTGGCTACTCCTTGACGTTAACTGCTTTGCCTGCTGACCCGTGGTCAGTTCACTACATCTACATGTATGTGTACAGTTTTGAGTGTATGTATATCATACGAATATATATATATATATATAAATTGCATAAATTGCATATTATGTAGATTCTATTTTGTTTATTTTTATTTTTTTTATCATTTGTATATATGTATATTATTGTATTATAAAATCATGTGCACTATAATTATATATATTATATAGGCTATAATTTTATATAATATATATGTATATATATATATATAAATGCGACTGGCATCGTATTTCCACTAACCTTGCGCCACAGGCTGCCTGTTCAAAGCGGTCAACCGTCGTCCTTAACGTCAACTCGCGACGTCTTTATCAACGGGATAAGCTTGTTAGAGTTGCCACTAGAGGTCTGTCTCTCGATCAACAGACGGGTGATTGACCGATTTAATGTAGTCGCCGTGCATACAGACAGCAGTCCAATGAATGATGTGACGATGTCTAATATGCGTTCAGTCATTCATTTACTTCAATGCTGTCTAACCTGCGGCCTTCAGGACGCACGCGGCTCGCAGACTTATTTTTAAGTGGCCCGTCTGAGATATACAGTGAAGGTTTTTCTTCCTAATTTTTGTGAAGGTGAAGAAAAACAAAACCACGTAGATTTTATTTATTTATTTATTTCTCCATTGCCATAACGCCCCTTCAAGCTCACTACTCAGAGGAGCTCTCGTCTACAGCGCGAACACTGCATCGAAGTTTAACGGCGAAGCGCCCGAGCAATTGCGAGTGAAGGACTTGCTCAAGGTTCCTCAAGGTTATTGCTTCATATCTCGACTTATGATTTGACAAAGTGGGCACAAAGTTAAGTTTTGACGACTCATTAATCACGATTATTCCATAATAAAATAATTTGAATAAGATTGATAACTTTCAATGATTTTCTTCTCATCGGTGCTGTCATCTGCTTCAAGAAGAAGTTCTTTGGTGGCCCGCGGTGTCAAAAAAGGTTGGACAGCACTGCACATCACTTGGTTGAATGATTGAATAACGATATCAGGCAGAGAGAGAGAGAGAGACGCATAGAGAGATTAGAGACACAGAGACCGATATCAGGAGGAGAGAGAGAGACACGCACACAGAAACTGAGATAGAGACAGAGAGACAGAGAGAAGCAGAGAGAGACAAAGAGAGACATGAGACAGGCTCCCTGATGATGCTGTCATGGCGGACACTTCCTCGACTTGATCGTCGGTTTAACTGGTTTCAACAGCAGCGACAACGCATCAACATCCTGTATCTAGTCTTAAGAAAATGATGTCGTTATAAAGCGAATGGGTTTATGAAGAAGTCGGGAAGGAAGAAGGAAGAGAATCGCCGTTTCCTCCGCTATCCGCTGTATCATCTTTTGCGACGATGCGTTTGAACGAGGAGGAAGTGCCGAGAATGGCTATATAGGATGATGCGATAATGCGTCTATGAAAATGTAGTCTATGTGAGTATGTATACGCCAAATGCTTAGTCTACAAAATGTTACTGCTGTTCATAACGATGCCAATGATAGGCGTGATTTTGATGAGTGATGGAGGTTTAGTGACGGGAGTGATGCTGATGCTGCTGCTGATGATGATGACGACGATAATGATGATGACGACATCTGAAGCTGTGATGAATTTGCTAACGACGACGACGACGTTGATGAATATAAAGCGATGTTTAAAATGCTGATATAACATCTCAATAGACTGCCGTCCTTGAAAAGTTTGAAGAAAATTATAGACTGCTTAAGCGCGTAGGCATTACGACCAATAATATCACACCTCGGTGCTTGAGATGTCTTATGCCCCTTTGCGTTTAAATATCAGAACATCTATTGATATACAGAGCATTTTCAGCGACCTCTAAAAAAGCGTCGAGACATCAAATTAAATATATCACACTAAGGAATGCCATATTTATGACACTGGCATATGAGACGTTCAAATAACAGATTACTAAAGGGAGATAATATGGAACGAAGGCAGTGGAACAAATAAGAGGGACGAGACCCATGGGTTCTGGCAGATTGTAAACTTCTCCGCCTACCCTGTTTATATAGGCCTAATCCACGTGCATTGGCCGCATCCAGTTATGCATGATGGCAAGACTAGTGGCGACTGGTACGCGTTGAAGATCAATAGATGTTCAGACATAAACACATTGCAGGCATTAATTTAGACGTTTCAACTGGCTGAAGATAAACGGTCGGGCCACTCCCAGAAACCATTCGCTTCCTATCCGTGGAAGTAGAAATTACCCAGCTGCTGAATACGAACATATGGTCCTGTTATATAGTTATTTGACTCATTAATTAGATAGTCCATAATTATCTCCGCCTATAGGCACAGTCTGCATGGCCAATACTGTGCATAAAGAAAGCATCATTGAAACGTACTAAACCTGAATCAGAAACGAAAATAAGTCAACTATTCGTACAAACCTACAATAATGATGATAGCAATAATGAACCAGGACCCTTTCTTTTCCTACCCATATTCCTTTTTAAACTACTCGCAATTGGAGGTAAGTGACCTTCTAAAAGTTATTTTTAGCTGAAGTATTTCTGTATATAGTTTAGACAAGGCTTGAAAAACTGCACAAATCCATTTAGAACTACAATTGGCAGTTATTTTTTTATCGACTACTTTTGGGGTTTAACAAACTTATTCACTCTGAAGCACCAATGATCTTAATGGTACACCAAGTGAAACCAAGAATTTCCATTGAGAAACCTCTTAATATTTATCCTGCTTTGCGTTTTTCAAAGAAGAATTTAACCGTGACCAACGTTCTTCCGCACATGATTGAGGCGCCATAGAAGAAGAAGAAGAAGAAGAACAAGAACAAGAACAAGAACAAGAAGAACAAGAAGAACAAAAACAAGAACAAGTACAAGAAAAAAGAAAAAGAGCAAGGAAAAAAGAAGAACTAGAACAAGAACAAGAAGAACACGAACAAGAAGAACAAGAACAAGAAAAAGAAGAAGAACAAGAGGAACAAGAGCAAGAACAAGAGCAAGAAGAACAAAAAGACAAGAACAAGAAGAACAAGAACACGAAGAACAAAAAGAACAAGAACAACAAGAAGAAGAAGGATGTCTTGTTGTCTCATTTGCATCGAGTCAAGTGATCTATTACACGCTTCGCAAGTCCCAGTCAGCTTGACAATTCGATTGGCCGTTAGCAGCCATCTTATTTATGGTCCAATTGGTTTGCCATCTTCTCTCGTTTCTCCGGCGGCGGTGGCTGTTCTTCTTGTCCCATATCTGAATAGGTGTGCGAGATCTATGGCCAGCCGATGCAGTCGATCAATTCGCTAATGCAAAATTGATGAACGCTGTTTTGCGTTCGCTCGGACTACAAATTATGTCCTTCACGGTGAGAAGGCAGCAAGATAAAGATAGAGACATCATCATTTTAGGATATCTTAATAACATGTAAAACATTGACACACATCAACTATGATGATGATGATGATGGCGCTCTGCCCGAAGGCAGGTCCTATGGCTTTCGCCACCCGGGGATGAGAACAGACATCCTTTTCATCAACTATAGGCCTTCCAATATTCCAACTCAGTGTTATTACTGTATATTCGTATGCCCATGTTATCTATGTGAACCCGTGGACGCCCACATATTCCCCTCGAAAATAGAAACCTATTTTTAAAACTGATATTTTTAGATCTTAATAAACCTCTTCGCACTAAATCGCAATTGATGCCAATTGTATACAAAGTGAAACTGAGAAATTTACAGTTATATCATAGCGCTATAGAAGTGATACCTAGATATAATATCATATGTATAGTTGGTATTGCACATTGGTAATGATTAAACTTACCAACTATACATATGATATTATATCTAGGTATCACTTCTATAGCGCTATGATATAACTGCGAAGTTACAGAATACTATGTGAAGTTACAGTATATCATGTGAAGTTACTGTATATTATGTGAAGTTACAGTATATTATGTGAAGTTACAGTATATTATGTGAAGTTACAGTATATCATGTGAAGTAATACAGTATATTATGTGAAGTTACAGTATATCATGTGAAGTAATACAGTATATTATGTGAAGTTACAGTATGTTATGTGAAGTTACAGTATAATTTATTATGTAAAGATGCAGTATATTAGGCAAAGTTACAGTATGTTATGTGAAGTTACAGTATGTTATGTGAAGTTACAGTATGTTATGTGAAGTTACAGTGTATTATGTGAAGTAATACAGTAAATTGTGTGAAGGACAGTTGAACGTTGTCACCACACTAGTATATATCCGCAATTCCAGAGAGACGTCATCACTATGCATGACCTATAGGTTTTTAATTG
This sequence comes from Lumbricus terrestris, assembly GCA_949752735.1. Lineage (NCBI taxonomy): Eukaryota > Metazoa > Annelida > Clitellata > Crassiclitellata > Lumbricidae > Lumbricus > Lumbricus terrestris. The sequence continues at coordinate 37,758,596 of OX457037.1, read as the reverse complement.
TAGTGCAATGTAATGTAATGTAATGTAATGAAATGCAAATCTCCGAGAATTTCTCAGTACCCACCAAAGCCACGCCAGAGAAACCAGCTTATTTGTCGGCGCTGATACATGATACATGATACATGATACATGATATATGATATATGATACATGATACATGCACGCTGTTGCATAGTCTTCTTGCGCGCATAGGCTTACAATCAGGTGGTTCATTTCTGCTACAAAAAGTTAACGTGGACGCAAAAAAGAATACACAAAGAACATGATTGTTATTGTGCTACATTGCAGCAGTAACCGAATTTTTGCATTCTATTGTTATTTTAAATGAATTTCGTAACGTTACGTTGTAGGCAACTGTGCGATAGCGTCTTCCTCTTTGACCGGAAGTCGTGGACCAGATGGACCTTCCTCATTCGAACTCGATGCCGTCTCACCAGCAAAAGTTCTGCCAGACCCCCTTCGAGTCCTTCTCTCTCGTCGAACTGGATAGCCCACCCAACCGATCTCTCAACGTCCTCCGCCCCTCCAACCATCACGACCAGAACCTCACCTTCCTCGAGTCCTTCGAGCTGTTCACGCAGGCGAACGTCACATCCGCCGCCCACCTCGTGGCGGTGGGTCCCGGGTTCGAGTACTGCGGATGGGCAGGGGTGGGCGGAGGCGGGTTGGCGTTCGTCATTAAGACCGTCATAGTCCCGCTGATCTGCGCCGTTGGAATGGCCGGAAACCTACTGACGCTGCTTGTACTGTCTCGAAAGCGACTCAAGGTCATCTGCGACGGCATCGAGCGGACCGTCCACCTGGGACTGCGGGCCCTGGCCGTCTCCGACCTCCTTCTGTGCGTCTGCCTCCTACCGCACGGCTTCATCGAGGAGGAGCGCTTCGAGTATCCGTTCAAGAACTTCCAGCTGGTCTACCGCGCCTACAGCGGCGCGCTAATCAACACGTTCATCCTGACGAGCACGTGGCTGACCGTCACCATGGCAACGAGCCGCTACCTGGCCATCTGCTACCCGTTCAAGTGGCACTACCTCGTCGGAATGACGGGCACGAAGGCGTCGATCGCGCTCGTCTTTCTCACGTGTCTCGCCTTCAACATCCCGCGATTCTTCGAGCACGCGATCACAACACTATCGTTCGATGATGACACCCGCGAGAGGTACGTGCTCGAGACGGGCGAGCTGATGCACAGCGAGATCGCCGTCAACGTCTACACGTGGCTCTACTTCAGCATCGGGATCTTCCTCCCGCTGACCGCACTCACCTACTGCAACGCCTGCCTCGTGAGGACGCTCCGCGAGTCGACGCGCGTCCGCCAGCAGTACCGCGTCCGCGCCTGCCACATCAACATGAACCACCGCATCACCGTCATCCTAATGACGATCGTACTCATGTACATCCTTCTCGTGTCCCCTGGTGAGATCCTCCGCTTCGTCCAGAACCAGCTCCTCAGTCGGCCGTTCGTCGGGCCGTGGATCAACTGCATAAACCTGGCCGTCAACGTCACCAACGTCCTGCAGACCGTCAACTTCTCCTTCAACTTCGTCCTCTACATCCTCCTCAACTTCCAGTTCCGTCGCACCATCGAGGATCTGTTCTGCCGGTGCAGACGACGCTGGTGCAGCGCGGCGACGAAGAGGAGAGGCGATGTGCAGAGGGTCGTCTTTCTCGCCCGTCAGATGTCGCTACGTACCATTAATTCGTCTGTGTACAGCGCCGCCGCCGTCATATACTAGACTCTGCATATATATATAGCCTCTATAATTATCATACACGTGTCGTGCATTTAAAGAACAACTATCTAGACTATATATAGTATATATATATATAGATCATATATAAAATATATATTATATACATTTTATATATATAATATATTATATATACACCGTGGTTCAAAAAAAACTAAGCCAAACTGTTTTTCATATATCTCTTATGCCTGATAACATATCACGCTAAAATTTTCCAAATAATTAGAGAATTGGACCAAGAATATTATTCCAAAATTTCATGAGATAACGTTGAACGGATCAAAAGTTATGACTCTTTAAACTTCATATGCCGAAATCTCAGTTTACAAGCAATTTTCTGTTAGTTTCAATAAAATGTAAGTCAAACTTTTCTCATTATCTTTATGGCCTCATTCTAAAATTTTCCAGATATGTAGATAATTGAACTAACAATATGATTCCAATAGTATGGTTTGATTATTTCATTAAATAAGCTGTTCAAAATGTCCTCCTGTTTGCACGCAAGCCTGGAAGCGCTGACGCTATTGCAATGGCAACAGCAACGTCGATTATCCTCTGGTCCAGGCCATCCCACACTTCAAACAAGCGTTGCTTCACATCACTTATATCATGGATTGTTGTCTGGTAGACTCGGTCTTGCATCACGCTCCCCACTTTATAGTTGACAGGATTCAAATCTGGGCTGGTCGGAGGCCATAATGTGGGAGAAATGAAGTCTGGCGTCTCTCTTGTCAGCAATTCGATGGTTTCCTTGGCTCTGTAGGCTGGGGCACTGTCCTCTTGAAAAGCAAAGCAGCCTTCTGGGGCTAGGTTTCTGATTACAGGTAGAAGGAGTTGTGACAGCAGAACGTCGCAATAATAGGCTCCATTAATTTTTACTCCAGGATGACTGAAGACTAAATGGGAACCACCAAGCGTTGAAACCGCAACGGACACCATAACAGACTTGCTGAAAACTGATATTTCGGGTGACGAAGTTGAAATAACCATATCTTTCTATCCGTTGAAATTTATGGCATGATATTTTGGAATCCTATTCTTGGTGCAATTCCCTAAATATTGGAAAACTTTTAGCGTGATATCTTAGCAGGCGTTAGAGATGTAAGAAAAACAGTTTGGCCTACTTTTTATCGAATCTAGCAGAAAATTGCTTGTAAACTGAAATTTCGGCATATGAAGTTTAAAGATTCATATCTTTTTATCCGTTCAACTTTATCTCATGAAATCTTGGAATCATATTCTTGGTCCAATTCTCTAAATATTTGGAAAATTTTAGCGTGATATGTCATCAGGTATTAGAGATATATGAAAAACAGTTTGGCTTAGTTTTTTTTGAGTCACGGTGTATATTATATATATATATTATGTATATATATTATGTATATATTGATGCGTGCTGACTGCTGACTGAGACTGCCCGGCAGCAATTAATTATAATTAAATTTAATCTATTATTTTAAAGATTGCGAGTACTGCATTTCGTTGCAGAGCATCGAAATTAGTCGTAATTAGGCCTAATTGAGGATCATCGAATCGTAAGCAAGATACATCGAATATATAGACTGTATATATTACATATAGGCTATTGTTATATACCGAACTTAAGAATATGAAAAATCTTGTATTGTGAAGACTCATGAACGACGATTGTCGGATATCAAAAAGCAACACCAACTCTTTTCATGATGATCATTGAAATACAGCGGATCGATTGATTGATCGATTGATTGATTGATTGATCGATTGATCGATTGATTGATTGATGGATTGATTGATCGATTGATTGATCGATTGATCGATTGATTGATTGATGAATTGATTGGTCGATTGATTGATTGATTGATTGATTGATTGATTGATCGATCGATTGATTGATCGATGGATTGATTGATCGATCGATTGATCGATTGATTGATTGATTGATGGACTAATGCCTATTTATTTTACGGGCCCATTGAATATTAAAAATCACTCACCCCAATAATAATTATAGGCTATTTCCACGATTAGAGAAGTTTGCAACTTACATTTTAAAGAACTATCATAGGCGGAGACCTGGGCCGAGAATTGGGGGGGATGGAAAGAAGCGAAATCTTCCGCAAAATTTCTGGCGACCGGCGAAATCTGGAAAAAAATTTCTTTTCGCCGCCAAAAAAGTTGATGACTTTTTTTAGTCGTCCGGCCAAATCTCGACGAAATTTTCTATTTTCGCCGCCCAAAAAAGTTGATGACCTTTTTTTCTTTTTAGTCATCCTCCAAATCTCGACGAAATTTTCTATTTTCGCCGCCAAAAAAAGTCTTGACGCTCAAACATTGGGGGGGGGGGGGAATGCATGGGCCGTCCCCCAACACTTTTGTTGGAGGGGGACCGTCCCCTCTGTCCCCCCTAGGTCTCCGCCCATGAGAACTATTGCAATATATTTATAAAATCATTAATTCCCTTTCATAGCTGCGGAGTATAATTTCTTTACTCAAAGGCTGTTGATCTGGTAAAATGCCATATTAGAAAATTTGGGCCAATTAACTAAAGAAAACTATAAATCGTTGGTTGACGCTGTATTATAGGCCTACGTTTAAAAGGATCAGCCTGGTTCTGTGAGAGAGTGGGGTGTAAAAAAATCGCGACATTAAATTCGGTGGAATCATTAGGATGACGTAACTCGGCAGCATATTTGTTCAAAAGTGTCACAGAACTATAGCAACTATTAAATATTCATACATTGCACATCGACTTACATGCATGCTAATGGGCATGTACGTATAGGCTTGCAATGTTATAGGCTACATGCCATAGCTTTTCACTTTGCTGTTTATCTCACGATGCTATAGTCAACCGTTATTATCGATCCGTTCGAACCGTTTATCTATGAGTTTTAGACCATTCAGTCATCTCTTCTGAAGGATACACTACACTCTCCTTGGAGACTGCAGGTTACTAGGGCGGAAATTCAACTGGGACGTGCAATGTGTGTATTATAATACATACATGTACGAGAAAGCATTGTTATTAGCTGTGTGCCACCTGCACATCATCCAGCGAATCATGAACAACAAACTGAGTCTGCAAAACTGTTCGTAAGACGAGTTTCATTGCATTGACAATGACAGATAATTTCCTGTCAAACGCGCGGTAGGATCGACCAAAAAGGACAAGAGATTAATGGAATGGTGCCCGGAGATTTATGGTCGAACAGCGATAGAGTTATACGGCAAGCCCTGTAGCTATTCTAACATGGTTTCTGCATATGATCGTGCAGTAAATTTCTTGCTATTCCGGTGCCTGCATGCATATAGTGTCTGAAAACAGCTCTCTTCTCAAAGTCAAGGCTTTGAAGGATCGGCACTGCAGTGGTATTTATGCCAACAATGCAGGCAGTTATTGATGCACAGTCTTTTGGACTAATGTGCAAGGCTATTTGTCACCTTAATCTAAACCCAAACTTCATAATATATTTCCATTCTCTGACTTCAACTTAAAACATGTAAACAACTTTCATTGTATTAGGCAACAACGCCGCAACATTGTCACATTTCTAAGGTTCTCTTGATGATTTGTGACGATAGAAGGACCAGAAGTAGAACAAATAATTATGGGCCTACAACTACCTCTAACTAGTAACTCACTCATCATTCCGTAGACTTTAACTAAGCTAGAAGGTATGTATTAAAAAATTTAAAGTCCTTTCTCACAGCTCTCTCAATCAGTGGCGGCGGCAGGATTTCAGTTTCATTTATAAACTCTGACTTCTGGCCAAGATATTGGCAAAAAACCGTAGGAGGTTTTTTAATGACCCACCCTGTATATGCATAAGGTCTTTGGCGTTAATATAAAATATGTGACATCATTTAAGCTTTAGCGATTTGACGTCACTTTAAATAAAACTCACGATGTATTATAGGCCTTATGTATTAGACAGGCCCTATGTATGTATTTAAGTGATGTTATTAGTTATCTCCCAGTAGATCTAGAATTGTAAAGAGTGAATTCTATCGCGCCGACAATCATAATAATTCACAGGGCATCAACAGATGGCGCACCAATTTCGTCTGACATTCATAAAAATGGGTCAGAGATTTGCCCCTCTCTTCCCTCTTTCCCCTCTCTCCCCTCTGCCTCCTCCCCTGCGGCAGATGACCACCCGTTAAGTGTCAGCGGCCAACGCTTTTGTCATGGACGTCTTTTTTAATAGCTCGGGGTTTCGTCCGCTTTCGCAATTCAACTGATAATGCCGTTGCCATGACAACCATGCATCGAAGGCCGAACATGAAGAGAGGGGTTTTTTTGGGGGGGGCTTGGTTCGACATGGCAGCGTGGGTCGTCTCGAGGGAGTGGGGAAGGGGCGAAACAACGAACGACGATGACAATGGACGACAATGACAATGGTCTGGAACCGCTGTCTGTCCGTTGCCTTCTCTCTCTCTTTCTGTGTCTCTGTCTCTCTGTCTATGTCTTTGTCTCTCTCTCTCTCTCTCTCTCTCTCTCTCTCTCTGTCTCTGTCTCTCTCTTTGTCTCTGTCTGTCTCTCTCTCTGTCTCTCGCTCTCTCGCTCTCTCGCTCTTTCGCGCTCTCTCGCTCTCTCTCTCTCTCTCTCTCTCTCTCTCTCTCTCTCTCTCTCTCTCTCTCTCTCTCTCTCTCTCTCTCAACTGCCTACATACATGTCCGTGCATACTTGAGCGTAACGAGTCGCTCGTTCTGCGTTCATGGCATCGGCTGCAGCAGTCACAGAAAGCATCGCATGACATCTGGTGTCAAGCACAACAACCGTAAAAAGCGAAACCGTTCCATAAAATTCCACGCAACGACCAACATTCCTCTGCTACGCTTTAACAGTTATCACACGTAGACCAACGAGTGCACAACAGTTCTGCTAGTGTAATGGCCCACTGAACGCATCAGGCTCAGCCATCTATGTGAGGGCGGGGGTGTGCTGACCGGTGGGCGATGTCGTTTGCAGTTAACGCTTCACTTGGTAAGACCTTATCACGAATTCACGCGATATCAAATCCCACTTCAACGGTGCTGTAAAACACATGCGATGAGATTGCACGATGCTCTGGCTGCATGATGCAGCACGGTCTTTCTGAAAACAGTGTTTAATGGATTAATGGTGTCTGCCCGCTGTCACGATCACACGTATTTCGTTAAACTAACGCCTACAGCAATAAACTAGCGAGGAGCGTTTGTACACAGATGTATATATATAGGCATGAAAATGAAATTATATATGAATGCATACGTACATGCATACGTACATGTTCAACGCACGTCGAACATACAAACAAGCACATGCATACATATAAATATGCATGGATGCATACATGCATGCATACATAGATGCGGTGCGCGGTGGAGTAGTGGTGGCGTCGTTGCCTTGAAGCCGGAAGGTTCGAGGTTCGAATCCACCTCACGTCCTCGCGTAGGGACCTTGAGCAAGTCCTTCTCTCGCAATTGCTCAGCGCTTCGGCGTGAAACTCCGATGCAGTGTCCGCTCTGCAGTCGGGAGCGCCTCTGAGTAAAGAGCTTGAAGGGGCGCTATAACAAGTGCGCATACATACATACACATACATACATACATACATATGGTCCGACCATAAAAGCTCGCATGTAAAAAAGAGACGACCGAAATGCCTGTCACATGCAGGACAAATAAGAAGACGCAAACAACAAACCGGTACAGACCGGTAGGTGGCAAAGTCGTCTCGTCCAATTAAGCAAACGTCCGCTCTCCTAATCCATCCAAACGACCAACGACACGGAGGACAACATTGCAGCGTAGAAAACGTGAGGAGACTTCAACCAACGCCACTCGTCTGATGATGATGATGATGATGATGATGATGATGATGATGATGATGATGACGATGGTGATGACGATGGTGATGATGACGACGAGGATGATGATGATGGTGATGATAATGATGATGATGTTGATGATGATGATGATGATGATGATGATAATGATGATTGTGACGACAAAGACGACGACGACGACGATGATGATGATGATGACGATGATGACAATGATGATGATGGTGCTGCAACTGATGATGATGATGACGATGCAGATGCAGATGATGATGATTATATGACGACAACGACGACGACGACGATGATAATGATGACGCTGATGATGATGATGATGATATCGACGACGACGACGACGATGAGATGATGATGATGATGATAGATTCAACATATGGATAGGGATAGTCTAAGCCGTGTATTATTGAAGTCAGACGGCGCCTTCATGACTGACAGGTGACAGTATAAACACGGATGTCTAAAGGCGGTTTGTGACAATAACAGATTTCATGTGTCTCGATAATAATTACTATTGTATACACGGTGATCACAATGCATGTCACTCCATCTTAGTTGTCAGTAATTCTTACGATTCAATGGGAAATGTTCAGTCAGCCAAAAACTGAGCACGTCCAATCAAAATCTAGCAAATCGCAGCCGACTCGAAACTCTTCGGTATGAAGGAGATCGGCGCATTTGAAAAAGCACCAGAGAAACACCCGATAAACAATAGATAAACACCAGATAAACATCCGATAAACACCAGCTAACCATAAGATAAACATCAGATAAACACCAGATAAACATCCGATAAACACCAGCTAACCATAAGATAAACATCAGATAAACACCAGATAAACATCCGATAAACACCAGATAAACATCCGATAAACACCAGCTAACCATAAGATAAACATCAGATAAACATCATATAAACACCAGATAGCCATCAGATAAACAGCAGATAAACATCCGATAAACACCAGATAAACATCCGATAAACACCAGCTAACCATAAGATAAACATCAGATAAACATCATATAAACATCAGATAAACACCAGATAAACACCAGATAAACACCAGATAAACACCAGATAAACACCAGATAAACACCAGATAAACACCAGATAAACACCGATACTACACGACAACATTCACCTTCCATGCATTCACAGATTGAGATGCACATGTGAATTGACCTAACGCATGTTGAATGTCAAAGCCTCATATCCTCATAACCATCCAATTGATTGTTTTTATTTTCTCAAGTACCAGATTCTGACAAATAAAGAAGTTGGTCATGCATTTTAATATTGCTCGCTGAGATTCCGCTTTGCTCGTTTGATAATAATTTTGAGGATAGCCTATTACGCCTAATGCATCGTTTTTCATGGGTTATTCTCAGATGTTCAGGGCTTGAAATTAGCAAGACATTATATATATATATATATATATATATATATATATACAAAATTAGGCCTTTTCGCAATCCAGGTATATGTTAAAGTCTTAATGTGATGATGATGATGACGATGTCCTTTACTAGTTGCAACATTTATTTTGTACTGACTTCTTGACTGCAATTCATCCTACTTCTTTGATCAAATCACGTTTCTCGAAGGTGGCAGCGCCTCTGAGTAGGTCTCCGTAATAGGGGTTATAGAAACTCTCGGAATGAATGAATGAATGAATGAAATAAGGTATACCACCTCGCAAATAGCTTGGCTAATGACAATTATACACGAATCTCTTAAAGACAAAGCAGCCTAAAGTACTTTTGGTGCGCTGCAGCCGTATTTCAGTTACGAGATTGCAAGCCATCCAGCTGCTGCGCAATCAGAGACACAGCAGTCTAGCGACTCGACAACCTTTCCTGCTGCTGACTTATACAGTACACACCGTTAGTTACCCGACTCCTCGCTAGAGGTCCGTCTATCTCGCAGCACACGATTGCTTTACTCAGCGATCCTTGCCTCGAATTATCCGCGGTCTCCACGAAGACAGATGACATTATTCCCGCCAGGCGGCGCAGGCAATTATATCACGTGACAGGTCTTTGATTGGTCGTCGGCTTCCGGTTCGTGTACGCGGTGCACAAGGTAAAGCTGCGGATCATTTCGCCCGAAGGTTAATGACGAACATTTCGGCAGGTGGTAACGCCGGTGGTAGACTTCGGTGGTAGACGTCGGTGGTAGACGTTGGTGGTAGACGTCTGTTGGGTAAGATCAGTCAATCAAAGACTGTGGAACACCTGTTGCCAAAGATGTTTCTCGTGTCGCCGTCACCGCAGATCTTTCATAGGCCAAGCAGTAGCAGCAGCAGCAGCAGCAGCAGCAGCAGCAGCACCACCACCACCACCACCACCACTATTACCACCACTACCACCGCCAGGAGCAGCAGCAACAGCACCAGTCTTATGCGCACTGAAGAAGCGACGTGTATTTAC